>JAWPHD010000586.1:42500-432771 GCA_037043455.1 Cyrtodaria siliqua
TATATTTGGAGATCAGTCACAAGTTCCACAGGATTCGGTCGCTTATACACTTTAATTATGCGAAATATTCGGGCGTTTTAAGTTCCCACACCTTTGATGAGAAAATATATATATCATTTATTGTAAAAAATTAAATGCTATTACAATTTGATATGTTCGTCATTTCTTAAGTAAATGACAATTTCAATTTCAATATTTCTTATTGGTGTTCTTTTGTACCTCCATACAATTGTTTATGATTTCCCACATCAAACAAAGCGTAACTTTGTGAGTGTAAATTATAAGGTATACATAAAAACACATTTGGCTCGCGAACGGTCTCATATTTGGAATAAAACACCGATTCAGTATTTCAACATTTCGCGTCATTCACACTATTTTGAAATAAACATCTGTCGAAACCACTCACACATCCCTAACTAACCTCTGTGCCCATACCCTCTAAAGAAATAATCCTGACAAACACAGTAAAATACTTACTATTCATGACAACAGATATAATACTTTAACATCAGGTTAGATTTAACAATGAAATAAAACCTAATTTTTGGTAAAAACACATGCAAACTAGAAACTTTGGATTTGTTCAAGGAACTATTAGCACCCTACGAACCGGAAGTATTTCCTGACTGGTCTGACACCGAGTGTCCAACGGCCATATTGTTTAAATAGCAACCATGCACTATTTTCTGTGCGTTGTCTTCCGGCTAACGAATGGTCAAGATTTTGAATATAGGCATACAGGAAGTAAATCACTGTGGTATTCATGCCTGGTGTATCGAAAGGAGTTCCCAAATATATAATCCCTAACAGTTTTTGTGATAAAAGGCATTTTTGAGTATTTAAGGCCTGTTTTTCTGGCTGAAATGACTTTATTGACTTGTTTGTGATAGCTAAAAACCATTTGCATGGTTGTATGATGATTTTATTTATCAACTTGACGATTTGAAAGTGAAAGTAGAACACATTTAAGAGGTGCCGAATGAATGCAGTTTGTTCACGGTGTCAACACAGATCAGAATTTTATTTTCTTATATGCCACATGACCCCTACTATTCTCAGCAGTTTTCTAGAGAGGCAGGTCTCATGACTAAGAACATGTAAGTGAATCTTAGTTTGAACTTAATTTTGAAAAATGGCTAACTAGAAAGCTTGGACAATATTGCATTGGACTCAATGGGATTTGATTTACTTTCGGTACACCTATACCGAAGCTCGATATACACACGAGTCGGGATCTCGAAAAATGACGGGATTGGCCGAGCGTTCACGATTGGGGAGAAACTAGAGCAGTAGGGGAAGGGTACCAGCCTCCGCGCAATGATATTGTAGGTTACATTGCACAATTGATTTTCCTTCTTTGTTTTATATAGGACGAATGTATATCAAGAGATAAAAAATGCGCATTTTTCTCCGTAGAAAATTTTAAAACACATATCAATCAAACGATCGAGCGTCCGCCAATATAAAAATGTAATAAAAACAGGGGGTCATGTATCATGTAAGAACAAGCCAATCTGTTGAATGACGTCACGTTCTATTTTGACACGTCACAGATCGATTTACCCCATTTCTACTTTCGCTTTACTGTCTATGTCAATTATAATTAAATATCTCAAACAAACACTAATCAATGTTCACAATACATCATTTGGCTGAATTATAGGTAATAATAACATAAAGCAATCAAAAGTATGATTTTGTATCACTAGTAAGGCAGGGAAACGTTTTTTATATGGCACTATTTGACTGTACACCACGGAAGCACAGACGCAATGGTGCAATGTAACCTGTAGCCAATAATCACTGCCACCACAAAAATCACATGACAATAGCTGAGGCCATGTGATTACGAAATGGCGATACACTAGGTAATGCTTGATACAGCAAACTCTTGCCGTAACCAACAGACAAATTGGCAATAACATCATCACTTTCGAGAAGATGTTGAAAACATTCAACCTGTTTTGGCTTGGGTGTAATCTCTTTATTAAATTTACGCACAGCGTCTGTAATATTCTCAAAGGAATACATGTTTGTTTACAAGTAGTGCATATGAAATATATTTTTGCTAAAAAAAATATTTTTTTATAAATAAATTATTTTTGTAACCAGATATTTCATACTATTTTCCTTTATTATGAACTAAAGCAAGTTGGAATATTGCCCTAAAAAATGTTTAACCAAAAAATTAAACGTAGCCGGATTTCAGCAATACATTTGTGTGGTGGCAGTGGTTAGTGTAACATATAGGGGAAGTAACCACTGCGGGGAGTAGACTACATATTTTGATAAGCCGTTAAACAACATTCAGTCGTATCGTAAAGTTGCGCGAGTGCGCGTGTGCGCGTTTGTACGTGTGTCAAAACTTGGGTGCCTTTGTGTGTGTACGTGGCGTCAATCTATGTGTGTAATGACAAGATGCGTTGTTGATCGGTAGCAATATGCATGATTGGCAAATAGAATGGACTATTTCACGCATTATTATGTCCATCACAGCTCCCCGAATGGACTATCTCAACAGTGGACGGCCAAATAATAACACCATACTTCGACAGGGAGGGCAACTGTTCGTCCGTCTGTATGATGTTTAATGCGTCTTGATAGTGTATTTTATGTCGACGAAATTCACAAAAGTTGAACACCATTGCTCACAATAAAAGTTTGTTGACCTGTAATTGAAAATTGCTATATTCCTAATTTCTTTTAATCTAGAAATAAATACAAGTATTAAGACACCTTGTTTGATTTTTCTACATGATTAACCTGGGCATGACCGGCGGATAATATAGTTTAAACACACCTTAATCTGTAATCCACTGTGCCTTGGATTAACAAAACACATGTAATAGTACACAAATATTTGTACAAATTATAATTATATCTCGGGCATCATAACGTAGCTTAGATGAAAACTGGGGGTCACCCGGATATTACAACATATTATAAAACAAATGGACATAATCAAAAACTGTAAGGTTATGTGCTTTGTTTATTCATTGCGGTAGATCTCGGTGTGTGAAGACGCTTTACGCGAGCGTTTCGTGGTGGTGGCAGACAACCAACTTTTTCTGGGTAGAACCAGTACTGTGCACCTTCCACCATCCGTAAGAATGTACACTTTCTCACTTACAAGTCGATCTCCCAGTGGGATTCGAACCCGCAGTGATGAGAGGTGAGAAGGTTTCATACTCAGTATATCAATCACCCCGGCCGCGGACGAGCGTGCGTTCTTGCTTAAGGGACACGTGCAAATATTGTAGTATTCATTAATCGCTTAAATGACCACCTGAATTTATTAATCCAGTATTATTTTGTCTTTAAGCCCGCTCGCATATAATTAATAAAAATGTTATACCACTTGGAGTTTTCATTTTTTCTTTGCAGTTCAACCATAGGTTGGAAGAATATAACAGACATATAGTAATTTCCAAAAACAATTTTATTTCAACTATTAAAACAAGCAGTAATATGATTTGCTAATATGAAGTTATGTAGGAAAAATAATGGGACGTCGCGAGTTTAAAGGGGATGTTGCACTATTCTGGAACTAATTTTATTTAAAAGGGATTTAAAAACCTTGGAAAAAGCTAAAACAAATTATCAAGGTATCTTACAAAATATAGGAAATTTGACCTTTTGAAATTGTGCAAAAAGACTCCTATGAATGATGAATGATGACGTCAACTCGCTTTTAAAGCAAATACATGTATTAAATTATAAATACAAAGAAAATAAAATATTCATATTGTATATACTCTTTTTACGATGTACATGTATTTGCAGTGATATTCTTGTTTTAAATGATATTTATCAATATGCAAAAAATGGTAAAATGGCGCAATGACGTCATCAATCCAAGATGGCAGCCTCCTTTTGAGAATTTATGCAAATATTTAAAAGACCATATTTTCTGTATTTTTTACGATATTTTGATAATTCTTTCATTTTTTCCGTGTTTTTTAAAGCCCGTTTAAATGAAGCTAGTTCCAGAATAGTACACAACCCCTTTAATAAAGACCGGCGTATGTCCCGTTAATGTTACGGCCGTATACTATGTCCCGTTAATGTTACGGCCGTATACTATGTCCCGTTAATGTTACGACCGTATACATTATTTCCGGTCAAAGCTGCATTAGCCGTAACTTTTAGTTTATAAAACAAACTTATTATGTTTACACACATTACACAGCTGCCATTATTAGAATAGCGGTACAAAAAAGCACTACTTCGCGGCATTGAATTCCAAGCCCACACTGACATTATATACTGAAAGGAAAAAGAAACGCTACACGGGAATTTCCGCTATATATTGCATGTACACTATGCTGCTGTTAATCGAACTGTACATGGCTACGTAAGATCTTTCCTTTCGGAAAAAGGACTAACAGCAAATAGTATTCCTGCAAAGTTTCATTATTGACAGAGTACGCGTTTGGCTCAAGCATGTGAGCAAACTTTGGAGGCAATTTTTTTATATTTTTTATTTTTGAATTGAATTGAATTGACTGTACTGAACTGACTGACTCAATTTTTCAAAGAGGAACTTCAACATTTATGAATTTCTGTTACAGCGTGTACTGTGATTAAAACGTCTACAACATCACAGTTGTGTCCTTTCTCTAACTAACTGCAATTTCTTTTTTTACAGAACATCTTGGGATTTCCTTGGAATATGGAATTAAGTGTGCAGTACATAAAATATATAGCGGAAATTCACGTTTCGCGTTCCTTTTTCCTTTCAGTATACTTTCCTATAAACTAAGCTACATGGGACAGTCATGTGATGCAAGACATACTGTACTTAAACCCTAACGCGTTAATGGATACCACGTGACCACCAGGTCCAAACAATGATTACAATGTTGCTTTTCCCCCCAAATTAACGATTTTTTATTACTACATACCTATTTGAGTCTTTGCTCATGTTGCCATATATACATTTCATTGAATAAAAAATCAGACAGTTATTTTCCAATGCTCAATGTTTGCTTTATTTACGGACAGTGTCCCTTTAGGTCTCACTAAACAGTTATTTCCCTTGCCAGTCACGGTAGGAACTTTCTGGAGCTTAAAAAAAGATCTGTGTTATTCGGTTCCTGCTTATTTCTAAAAATGTGCAAATATTTTCTCTTTTTTTGTTGCAGGTGACAAGAATGGGACAAGTTCATGATTTCATACAGGTTAGGATATGCCTGAATGTTTCTGAGCCCAGATCTGAGAATCTAATACTGGGTAGTGATACATTTGAAAATGTCAGTGAAATTTCTAAGTTCTACAGTGGTCCAGAGGGGTCCTGCTACATATGCAGAGCTATGTAAAATTAACTATGTTGTGAGACGTTTAATTCAACTGGCCATAGACGTGCACGCCTCAACAATATACATCTTATCTGTTACGCTTTATTTCTTAACACACGTGGTATAACATGTAAATGTCTTTTTTATTTAGCATGTCTGTTTTTATCAATGGATGACGTTATGTCCAAGATTCACTCCGTTCTGTTTTATTATAAAGGTTGGGGGATCATGTAACTGTAGATAACGCCTCGAAAAAACACGTAGATGGAAAATATCGTACCCATGATATTCTTTACTCTGACTGATTGGAGGCATTTCAAATCATTGAAAAAGCGAAATATATTAATATTCTAAATTACAAATCGCATTCATTTTTCTCGCATTTAAGAGAACACCCATAAAAAACGTATGTTATATTCTCTTGTAGGCTAGGTGAAGCTGGTGTTTTTATTTTTTTGACGGTTGTTCGTATGTATTTTTCTTGACGGTTGTTTGTATGTATAAGAGGTTTATCTCTCCGCCTGTCTAAAATCTTCCTAACCCATCTCACTTTCCTACGTCGGAACTAGCTCAGTACTGGCAGTTCTTTGATTTATACGTAACGCTGTTTTATTTCAGTTTTGGCTGATTAGTTGACGGGTTCTACTTTGATAATACCGCCTAAACTAACACCCAATCCTTAAAATGCATGTCTTAACGCAGAATACACATGCCATAACGCAGAAACATGCATGAGCAGTACTTGGGTAATTTTCGCCCCAATTTTCCCTCTGGCATTTTAAAATGGCATTTTAATGTAATGACGTAATCTGTCGCGGGCTATTATCTATATTATACGCATATTTACGTTAATGACTCCCGACATTTAGATCAATGACGTGATATTAATAAGATATCGCGTGATAACTAATTAATACCACGCCATTGACTCTAAATGTCGGGGTCACTAACGTAACCATGTTAATATTTCCGATATTGCACGCGCCTGATTACGTCATTACATTCAAATGCCATTGAAAATGCCTGAGGGCTAATTGAACGTAAATTGGTCAATACATTAACAGACCTATAATATCGATATCGCGTGGTAACTAATTAATATCACGTCATCGAATCTAAATGTCGGAGGGTCATTAACATAAAAATGCCAATAATATAGATATTGCATGCGACTGATAGGTTTGTTAAGGTGACATTTATACGTTCAATTAGATCGGTATAAACACCAATCAGATTGTAAAACAAACAAACAAGGATCGATAATATTCATATAAAATCATCTTTCTACACGCTAATTATTATTGCAATGTTATTCAACACGATAAGTCGTTTTACCATTTTAGCGCATATTGACGGAGAAACATCTCTCAAATAATACACATATAGACGCATCTGCAGCTGGTTTCTTCAATCTCGTCGTCGAACAAGATCGCTTTAAAACACCCCTCCATATCTTCTTGTTCTCGAACATAGTCCAGAGCCAAATCAAAGTTATCCTCGTGTATAGACGGTTGTGACAATGGACCTTCCAAATTGTCAAGAAGGGCGTCTAATTCGTCATTGACAAACAAGTTACCATATTCAGGATTTCGAATCTGGAACAGTCGAAAACGCACAGAGGGCACCTCATGGATCCCCCAGGTAACGCCAAAATTCATCACAATTTTCGCTATTGCGATATGTCTGCAAATATACCGTGTGGATGGAATTGACCAAATTGACTACTTGCATGCACATCGCAGTGCACGCATGCCATAACGCAGAACACCTATATCATATCGCAAAACACGCATGTCTTAACGCAGAAAGCGAATGGCAAAACGCAGAACGCGCATGTCTTCATGCAGAACACGCATGTTTTAACACAGAAAACGCATGTCAAAGCGCAGAACACACACGTCATAACGCAACGCATGTAACTACACAGAAACATACATGCCATAATGTAGTGCACGCAAGTCATAGCGCAGATCACGCATGTCATAACGCATTACACGCATTTAATACCGCATACCACCGCATACCACGCATGTCATAACGCAGAACACGCATGTCATAACGCAGTACTACACATGTCATAACTCAGAATACGCATGTCATAACGTAGAATTTTTTTGTCGTAACGCAGAACACGTATGTCGTAACACAGAACATGCATGTCATAACTAAGAACACGCATGTAACAACACGGAAACAAGGATACCATAACGCAGTACACGCATGCCATGGCGAATAGCACGTATGACGACGCACATAACACATATGTCATACTGAAAAGCATATGATAACACAGAAGCATGCATGCCATAATACGGTGTACACATGTCATGACGCAAAACACGCATGCCATAAAGCAATACACCGTTATCATAACGTATAACGCATTGAATAACGCAACGAATAACGATCAACGAATATGCAGAAAATGCATGTCGTAACACAGACATGCAGACATGTCGATGCAGTAACAGTGCACGCTTGTGGAATATATGGAACAGATGGTAGCACCTTTAACCTTGACATATTTTAGACATTATCTTTCAAATCCCGTATACTGACTCGTGCCTGGGTTAATTTAAGTAAAGTTTGTTTTGACTGCGGTTTCTATATTTTAATCCGGCCTAATTAAATCAAAACAGAGGATCGCTGATAAGATTATATTCATATAATTACATGAGCTATTCATGAACGTGAAGTTGGCAGTAGCAGTTACTGTCACTGCTACTACTGCTACTGTCACTGCTACTGCTACTCCACTGCTACTGCTACTGTCACTGCTACTGCTACTGAAACTGCTACTGTTACTGCTACTGTCACTGCTATCAGGGCGTAGCGTGACCAACATCTCAATTACTCACGGGGGTAGGTGCGAGAGTGGGTAGGTGGGGGTCCGGCAATTTTTTAAAAAAAATAAACGCTCGTAGGTGACTTCTGGTGCATTTTAGGGTCAGGATGAAAGATTTAAATCCTGTCGAAAATACCATTATTCCTTAACATTTCAGACTCAGCATGTTACTTGTACCCCTCTTAGGCTCACCTTTTTATTCCGTTTTTCGAGTTTTTATTTTTTTATTTTTTGAGCCTTCGTTTGAAAAGTTTACTCACCTGAATAAATGAGTATGACACGCTACGCGCCTGGCTATTGCTACTGCTACTGCTAATTACTGCCAGCAGTAGCAGTGGAAGTGGCAGTAGCAGTAGCAGTGGAAGTGGCAGTAGCAGTTGCAGTAGCAGTAGAAGTAGCAGTAGCGGTTATTGCTGGTGCTACTGCCAACTTCATGTTCATGAGCTATTTAAGCATTTGAGTTTCGTCGATGTGTTCTTGAACAAAACGCGGATGGTGGCGTAAACGGGCGGTCCCTTGTATCCGCGTCTATCTTCCGAACACGTTACGAAACCCAAGGAATCGATTCGTTAGTAAGCGTAGGGCAGGTTCCCGGATTCCTATTTATCCATCCCTTCTCTCTGGGGCTGCCCTAAATACATTCAATGTGATGATAATCCGTTCAACAACATTCAAATAATTATTTTTAAATCAGTAGTATTCAAGTAAATGTAACATACGTTACAATATGGCCTGCTGTGCTGATTTTAAAGTCAATTAAATTAATAAGAAATGATATTATATTGGATCAGTCAATATCGGACATAATCCATTGTATTGGGTCCGTTAATATCGGACAATGATTCCATTGTACTGGTTCGGTTAATATCAGACACTTATTCCATTGTATTGGATCGGTTATTATCGGACGTTTATTCCATTGTATTGGATCCTTTAATATTGGATAATTATTCCATTGTATTGGATCGGTTAATATCGGACCATTATTCCATTGTACTGGATCGGTTAGTATATCGGACTATTATTCAATTGTATTGGGTAGATTGATATCGGACTATTATGCCATTGTATTGGGTCAGTTGATATTGGACTATTATTCCATTGAATTGGGTCGGTTGATATTGGACAATTATTCCATTGTATTGGATTGGTTAATATCGGACTATTATTCCATTGTATTGGGTCGGTTGATATTGGACAATCATTCCATTATATTGGATCGGTTAATATCATTATACTGGGTCCGTTGATATCAGAAAATTATTCCATTGTATTGGAACGGTTAATATCGGACTATTATTCCTTTGTATTGGATCGGATCATATTGGACTATTATTTCATTTTATTGGGTCGGTTGACCTCGCACTATTATTCCATTGTATTGGAACGGTTAATATCGGACTATTATTCCTTTGTATTGGGTCGGTTCATATTGGACTATTATTCCATTGTATTGGGTCGGTTAATATAGGACTATTATTCCTTTGTATTGGATCGGTTCATATTGGACTATTATTTCATTGTATTGGGTCGGTTGATATCGGACAAGTATTCCGATGTATTGGATCGGTTCATATCGGTCTATTATTTCATTGTATTGGGTCGGTTGATATAGGACAAGTATTCCATTGTATTGGATCGGTTAATATCGGATTATTATTCCATTGTATTGGGTCGGTTAATATCGGACTATTATTCCTTTGTATTGGATCGGTTCATATTGGACTATTATTTCACTGTATTTGGTCGGTTGATATCGAACAATTATTCCATTGTATTGGATCGGTTCATATCAGACTGTTATTTCATTGTATTGGGTCGGTTGATATCGGACAATTATTCCATTGTATTGGATCGGTTCATATCAGACTATTATTTCATTGTATTGGGTCGGTTGATATCGGACAATTATTCCATTGTATTGAATGAGTTCATATCGGACTATTATTCCATTGTATTGGGTCGGTTAATATTGGACAATTATTCATTGTATTGGATCGGTTCATATTGGACTATTATTCCATTGTATTGGGTCGGTTAATATCGGACTATTATTCCTTTGTATTGGATCGGTTTATATTGGACTATTATTTCATTGTATTGGGTCGGTTGATATCTGACAATTATTCCATTGTATTGGATCGGTTCATATCGGACTATTATTTCATTGTATTGTGTCGGTTGATATCGGACAATTATTCCTTTGTATTGGATTGGTTCATATGGGACTATTATTCCATTGTATTGGGTCAGTTGATATTGGACAATCATTCCATTATATTGGATCGGTTGATATCGGACTATTGTTTCATTGTATTGTGTCATTTGATATTGGACAATTATTCCATTATATTGGATCGGTTGATATCGGACTATTATTTCATTGTATTGGGTCAGTTGATATCAGACAATTATTCCATTGTATTTGATCGATTAATATCGGACAACGATTCATTGTACTAGATCGGTTAATATTGGACGATTATTCCATTGTACTGCATCGGTTAATATCAGGCAATCATTTCATCTCCAACCGAAGATGATATGATTTATATTTATAATCGTTTTTTCAGCAAAACTATCACTTTCCATTAAAAACGTCCCTCCTACACATATAAATGACTTTAAAGTTCATCTTACATTTTATGCCAATCAGTTGCCCAGTTGATTTTTAAATACTTGCACCAATTATTCATGAAGATGTTACTGCCATCGAACGAGAGTGACCGATATAGAGAGTATCGATAAACCTATGTAATACACTAAGTCGGATAGGGGCTATGAAGAGAAATCTTCAGCATTAAGCACCCGCGGCCGGTCGCTCCGCTCCCTTCTTTTGGGAAATCTTTCGGTTTCTTAATGGTGAAGCTTTCTCTTCATAGCCTCTATCCTATTAGTATTCTACTGTATAATCGTGTGTCACCTGCTTGTGATTGAAATAATAAAGTGATGTTCTGTTCTGTTCAGTTGTACTTGTTCTCTTGATTTACTTACAAACCACATAATGCTGTCTCCAAGCACCTGTCTAAATCTGTGCCCGAACGTGCCAATTTGGATTACCCTTAAGAAAAATAACCGAACAAGTAAATGATAACTACAAGCGAAATTATTTCTAAATCTCCAAAAATCTATACATTTTTTAATTTCTACTTATGCGGTGAAATATGTGTTTGATGAATACGATAGTAAACATAACTGTTAGGCTACAAACATCTTTTCAAATTTTATAGTACTTATCTCACTGTAAATCATATTTTTATAAGCTGTTCACTTTTCAACGCGCCGCTAATGTGCATTATTTTTCATCACATCAACGAAATTGTCCCATTTCCTAGCACAATGAGTATTTCACTTGCATTTGATATTTACTTATTCAGTTTTTGTTGACTGTTTCCATAGGATGTGTTTAAATAACTGTCATCGCGCCTCGAAAAATACATCTGAGTTGAAGTTTGTTTTACTAACCTCTATATCCAGTGATGCATCTTATATAAATCAGGAGAGTAAAGTAATATAGAAAAAAAGAAAAGTGAAATATGTGGCTTTTTCCTGCATCTATTGAAATGTTTGTTTGTTTGGTTTTAATTTACGTTATTTTTCAACACATTTAAGGCTATGATGTATAACGGTCGATTTTGTCGTGGTGGGGCAGACCACCCACTTATTCCTGGGTAGAAGCAGTGCTGTATATCTCCCGCCATCCGTAAGAATCGACACTTTCTCATTTACAAGTAGAGCTCCCAGTGGGATTGGAAGCCGCAGCGGTGAGAGATGAGAACGTTTACAATGCAATGCCGTTAACCCTCGAACACGGGGCGATTCTATTTAAATGTTCTGATAGCATACATGCATTTATAGAGTTTTCCCGTCTTGTTCTTGCCACACTGTCAACGTTTCCACTTAGTAACATCGATAAAAGAGAATAGTTGACCTATTTTCTACTTTAAAGGGACTGGAAGCGATATGGGTGTGAGTCCTAATGCAAATAAAACCCTCAAAACAGGGTTCAGTTTAATATTCAATGTGTATGCACTAACGTCGGTCGAACGATCCGTACCATCTAATTATTTGTTAACTAGTTTGGTTTGTTGTATAATCACTAATATTAATTCGTATGTTGCTTTAAGTTTGTTTTGTGATCAAAGTATACTTTATTTGAATTACATGTACACATGTTAACAATGTAACCGACATTTAATTAAGCATCACAAACCGGCCGAGTCGTTGAGTTATCCAGATCAAACATTTTTCCATAAACAATTCTTAAACCGAAAGTTCCATGCGGCTTAATTTAATGGATATGCAAATTTCATATGAAACTGGTGGTCATTATGACGCTTTTCATCTGTTTTTGTAGTACGTGACACAAAACACTCGTCCAGATCTTCTCCAGTCCCTTTAAAGGTAATGAAAGCGATTTGGGGGAGTAATGGATATCACTCAACAAATACAACCATTATAATGGGGTTGGGGTGGGGGTAAGATTTCTTATTCAATGTGCATATGCTAATTCAGCACCATGATCCGTACGACTTATTGTTCTCTGGAAAACTCGGCTGGTTTTTGTGTTTCCATCACATAATACTTAAAAGCCACATTAAAGTATTATTTTGTGATTGAAGTACACTGTTATTCAATTATATGTACTCCTATCAATTTGAACCCATATGCATTAATATTTTTGATTTAACACCCTAAAAGACACCCTAAAAGACACCCGAGTCGTGGAATTGTCTAGCCTATACGTTTTAGTGGAGTGCGTGGTTCAGTGGTAGAGCGCCGAACTCCAGATCGAAAGGTCGTGTGGTTCGATCCTCGCCGCGGCCATGTTATTTATCAATGAGCAAGATAATTAATCCACATTGCTTAGTACTGGTTCTACCCAGGAAGCCATCCAGAGTGATTACTCTAAGTTGAAAGAACTTGTTTCGCAACTGATGTAAAATAAATATGTTTAAATAGTAACTATACGTTTTCATAAAATAATAAAACCGAAGGTAACGTGCGTCCCAAAAGCATTCAGTCGCTATATCCTATTAAGGTAAGAGGTTCAACAATATAAAGATCGGAATGAAAGTATCTTTAAACAAGAGGGTTAGTTTAAGTGTAGAACATTCTACACGGATAATAATATTCTTTTATTTAAACACATTGTACTAAAATAATGAACAATATAGGTTCAGACCACCAGTTCTAGCAGCATTACATAGGACCGGAACTAATGTAGCTAGAACTGGTGGTCCGCCGAGGCAGGTCAAGTATCGAACATACCAGAAACGACCACACTCCATCCGTCTTCGTACAGCAAGGCACAACGCCCTCGCTGGGGTTCAAGAAACGTGTAAAAAGCTCCGAGTAGATGGAGGCCTCTTATTGTGGGGGTGGTACAAACATATTACAGGAATACTCTTTATGACGTTTAACTTGATATAATGTATAAGGTTTTCATGGTGTTACTATAGAGTTATACAAATTAATAATGTATAATCAGTACTTACCCATCGCTCTAGAAGTATTCAAATTAAATCCATATAAATGTTCGCTATGAGCTAGAATACTTTTACATAATTAAAATGCACCATTTTTATATCTCACGGTATGTTTTTCGTTTTTGAATCTATAGTAGTTTTACACTTCGATGTTTTATTAAATACACGTTTCTTAAATGAAACTTAAATGAAATTTTACATAAGTTTAACAATGACCAACACTAGCTCCAACCTGGTCTGTTTTATTGTGATAAGTATTCCCACCGATTAAGTATGGTATCATTGTAAACACTGAGGGCCGCGCTACTTCAGTTTATGCAGTTTAAAGGGACACATGCCAACCTTGATGTTTTTATCAGTCATTAAATGTATCGTCTCGATGTATCAATTATAAGAGTGGTATAAAGCAAATTGTTTTTGTGTATTACTAACTGTTGATTACATGTTGTGTATTACTAACTGTTGATTACTAACTGTTGATTACATTTCATTAACAATATATTCAAAGCTATGGTAGAAAAGTTTAAAAATTCAAAATTGTATTTGAAAAATATATTGATTGCCATCTGTCCCTTTAAACTACACTTAAAAATTAATATTAATGATTGAACAAATGCAAATATGTAGAAAAACTAACGGGACGCCGCGAGATTAAAAAAATCAAAATTGCCATGTGTCCCTTTAAACACGAGCCCTTATTATCCCTACTAATTCCATGTTTTCAATTAAAACAAGTATATTCAAATAATTTAATCTTTTTGAAAGTTCTACTTCGTCATTATAAAATTATTTAACGTTTGTTATTAGTCGGTCAATTTAACCACCAGGTGTTTTTAAAAGTTATCTTTTAATGTGTGGTCATTTAAATCTGTGATTTAATTCGTTTTAAATAAAACAGGTGTTCTGAAATAATCTACTTAATTTACTTAATTTATAGGAACAGTGCCACACTCCTAGCAGTCAAAGGTACGCTGCCAAACTTATAGCTGTAATGGTTAAAGGTACACTGACATATTTGTTGCTTGCAGTAATGCTTAAAGGTGCACTGCAATACTTTTTGAAGTAATGGTTAAAGGTGCCCTGCCACACTCCTAGAAGTAAAGGTTACATGTACGTTGCCACACTTCTAGCTGTAATGGTTTAAGGAGCACTGTCACGCTCCTAGCAGTAATGGTTAAAAGTACACTGCCACACTCCTAGTAGCAATGGTTAAAGGTACTCTGCCACACTCCTAGTAGCAATGGTTAAAGGTACTCTGCCACACTCCTAGAAGTAAAGGTTACATGTACTTTGCCAAACTTCTAGCCTGACACATTCCTAGTAGTAATGGTTAAAGGTACTCTGCGACACTACTAGCTGAAATGGTTAAAGGAGCACTGCCACCATCCTAGAAGTAAAGGTTACATGTACGTTGCCACACTTCTAGCTGTAATGGTTTAAGCAGCACTACCACACTCCCAGTAGTAATGGTTAAAGGTACTCTGCCACACTCCTATCAGTAATGCTATTGCACAGCCACGCATCATAACTTAGAAAAACACGATACATGTACTTGAAATCTCAAAGGATATAGAAGGAGTTCGCAATGGTGTAATAGTAAATTACTGCAAGCTTCCCAAGTTGTACCCCTGTAGAGGGGGCCCTTTACACAGGAGGACACTCACGTTTTATAAATGTTGTGCATCGAGTCCCTAAATGATCA
This sequence comes from Cyrtodaria siliqua, assembly GCA_037043455.1. Lineage (NCBI taxonomy): Eukaryota > Metazoa > Mollusca > Bivalvia > Adapedonta > Hiatellidae > Cyrtodaria > Cyrtodaria siliqua. The sequence continues at coordinate 57,837 of JAWPHD010000586.1, forward strand.
TACCAACTTAGAATCAAATGCATTCACGTTTGGATAAGAAATGCATTTTTGTGTGTGTTTTTTTACCTGATTACCGTCTATGGGGCCCCAGCGGATGGAACAAAATAAGAAAACTTATTGCGCAACTAAGAAATACACTACGCATGAACTTGAAATCTCAAAGGATATAGAAGGAGGAGATAACGGAACAATAGCAAATAACTGCAAGTTCCCCAAGTTGTACCCTAGTAGAGGAGCCCATTTTCTCAAGTAGAGCCCCACCCCCACCCCCACAGTGGGCCCCTGAAAACCGAGACCTTATTACGCATCTATACATCCTAACTAAGAAATCTACCACAGATGAACTTGAGATCTCAAAGAGTATTTAAGAAGTTAGCGTCACAAGGTCAAAACTCTGTAATAGTAAATTACCGTAAGCTCCCCAAAGTGTGCACCTGTAGAGGGGCCCTATATGCAAAAGGACAAACCCCGTTTTGGTATATGTTGTGTGGCGAGTCTCTGAATGACCATACACAATCAGAATCAAATACATTCACATTTGGAGAAGATTTGCTTTTTTGTGATTATACCCCCGATTACCCCACAATGGGACCTCATTGGGCATAGCCAAAATCCGAGGCTTTGCTGTCCCCATCCCCTCCCCCTTGGGTTAAAAAAGAAAGTAAGAAAAACAGTTAATCCCCCTTGGGTTTGAACGACCCAAAATTCCCAAAATAGCATTTTGTATATTTAAAAAGAAAATCAAGGGTCATAAGTCTGGTGTTACTGATCCGATCCGGATGAATTTCGAACTTTCATTGATATTAACAATCTGACAAAAGTTGGTAAAGATCAAATAATAAATGAAGGGGCTAGAATATGTGTTTTTCCCCAGCAAAACAAGGGCCATAACTATGATGTTACTAATCCGATCTGGCTGGTTTTCGAACTTGTCCGAGCTTGCATTAATTGAAGACACTGACAAAGGCTGGGAAAGCTCAAGTAATAAATGAAGTTATTAGATTGTTCACAATGCAGAAAATGGCATTTTTCAGCAAAATAAGGCCCATACCTCTGGTGTTACTGATCCGATCTGGCTGGTTTTTCGAACATTTCCGAGCTTTCATTGATATTAACAATCTATTATCTGTGCACGTTTGGTAAATATCAAATAATAATTGATGGTGCTAGAGTGTTCACAAGGCAGAATATGTTATTTTTCAGCAAATCGAGGGCCGTAACTCCGGTGAAACTTATCCGATCTGACTGGTTTTCGAACTTCTCCGAGCTTCCATTGATATAAAGACCCTGGCAAATTTTGGTAAAGATTCGATTCATAATGAAGGTCCTATCGAGTTCACAAGGCAAAGGTTAACGGACGACCGACGACGACGGTCGACGGACAACTCGCCATCCCATAAACGCCAGTAGAGCTAAGAAAAATAACCACAATTTGTCAAAGTCTAGTTTGTTTTTTTGCGCGCCTATATATAAGGGAAACAATCCATTTTGAGAATATGGACTGAATATAACATGAATTACCTCCCATACCTTAATACAAGATATTAAAGTAAATGTATCACGAAAAATGATATGTGACAAAATAGACTTTATATGTTGCCATTTATTGCCGTGTATATATATGTATCTTGTTGTACCTGTGTACTCATGGACCTAAAGGTCTTTGTGTTTTGAATAAATATAGTATATATAATAGTATATACTTGTTGCACACAAATAATAGAAAAAAGTTCACCATCGCAGCAATGACTATTTATTTGGCTGACATGTATTATAAACACATTGTTGCTTAAATACATAACTATGTATTACAATTGCTTATTATTGTACCGTACAACGGGGTATGATTCTCCAACCCCCATGCACCTATGACGGGGAAAATAAATGGGTCGTCTTTATTTAGGGCTATGGCTACAGTTTTATTCTTTATTTATTTAATAATGCCATGTCCATCAAGTTGAACACTGGTGGATTGTATAAACATGTTATATGACTAGTGTTTATTTGGTAAATAATGTAGTTCATTATACGTTTATATTATCGATACTTAAATACGTGTTTGACTTACATGTGCTATCTGTCGTAAATCGGTAGCTAACTGCCGTAAGTGAGACTCTCTCTCTCTCTCTCTCTCTCTCTCTCTCTCTCGTTCGTACGCAAGTGATTTTTGAACACATTTCCCAATGTGGGAAACGTTCTATGTGTGAGCTCAAATTGTAAGTGAGAAAGTAGCGAGTCTTACGGATGGTGGGAGGTACTGCATTATACAGTATATAGTACTGGTTCTACCCAGGAATAAGCAGGTGGCCTGCCTCCAGCACAAACATGAAATAAGCAGGTGGCCTGCCCCCAGCACAAACATTTTTTAAAACAATCGACCGTCATGTAGTATTACATGTGTTAAAAATGACGCAAAACACCATTCATACAAATAATCAAATAAACAAATGTTGCGTGTTTTTACCAGTATGTGACGTGAATGTTTTCTCGCTTAAACGTTATACGTATATATAATAATACTTATATAAAATGTATACATATGTATATATATACTGCGGACAGCTCTTATATACATTAAGTGTATATCATTAATTTTGTATTTCTTTATTCTGAATTATCAATGATTTGTAAGTGAACAATTGTGGCGGGCCTGGCTATGACCTACATTATCTGTGTAAAACAACCTAACCTAACATAATCTTAAACTCTGAAAAGCGACCTATAGCCTCATGTATATGTTCTAGTATATGTATATATTTATCTTATCATCCCGGTATCATTCAGTGGGTTATCCATAGTGGATACTCTAACAAACACATACGGTTTGTAGACACACGTGAGTACCGATTCATTATGCCATTTTGTTTATTCTTAAAATATCTTAATACAAAATGTTTTATTCACTCGATAACATTATCTTAAAATGACATATCGCACTGGAGGTTGAAGGTATACTCGGCAATCCCGAGGTCTGGAGTTCACATTTTCACGCTTCTAAACCACAGGTATTCGGAGCGTAATTTGGTCATTACTACCATCCCCCCCCCCACCACACCCCACCTCTACTACCCCACACCCCACCAAAAAAAAAAAAAAGTCATTTCATAACATTTTAAAACTTTCCAAAAAAAAGAAAAAAAAAGAAATGTTTTTGTTTTTTGGTGGGGGTGGGGGTACTAGAGGTGGGTGGGGGGTAGTAGTGACCAAATTACGCGCCGAATACCTGTGTTCTAAACAAACCAGACGTCTACACAAGTGTTGTTATTTATCCTATTCATAATTTGATTATCTTGGTTTGACATATGTTCAGTTGTTGTTGTTGTAAACGCTCGGCGTTCAGCTGGTTTTCAGAAATAATGAAACTAATAGTTTAAATAACACAATTTCCCGAAATAATATTACTTAGCCGTTAATACTGATAAGTGGCAACACTGTGCCATACAGTGTGTATACTAGAAGAATAAAACCGGTTAAAGTTGAATAATTTATATGTTATTTATGTTATTTTCTTTTACAGAAATACGTTATTTGAAATTAAAAACGAGCTAATTGAACCTCTAAAGAGTTTAACTGTCATTAAAACAACGTGTAAACATTCTTGCTTTCAAAATATATTTAGGTGAAAATAAGGCAAGATTGACATGGGTCCCTTAAAGAGACACACGGCAATCTTGAACTTTTTATCAAACATTAACATTAGCGTCTCAGTTTATAAATCCATAAAAAACATTTTGTGTTTCCATTTTTGCTTCTTATTCTAGCATATTTTTAAATATGTTCTTGATGCAATTTAATCATCTGTTCCTAATATTCAAAAACAATTCGCTTTATGCTATTCTTGTAATTAATATATGTGAAAAACTAATGGAACGCCGAGAGTTGTTTTTTTAAAAAATTCTGATTACCGTGTGTCTCAGTAACAATATTCCAAGCAGTGTAATACAAGGTTGATATCATTATGGTACAGTATGGTACAGTTTACCTAAACATATTGTTTGCATATTTATTTTAGAAACTTCCAGTCACCTGCCACTACTATACTAAATCATGGCTGTGTCCACCATACTGTGGTTGGGCGCTATATTCTGCATCCAGTGTGCATCGACATTCGTGTTGAACGACAAACAGTCTAATCTAGACTATTTCATACGAACCATCGGCTCAATGGACCCAAATGTATCTTCGATAAATTATATAAACGGTTCCGTCTTCGGAAAACAACCCGGAAGTGATCTCGAGAAACTCTTTTATTTTGAAGGTTACAATATCAACCGGAAACTGCCTCAACCAGATGGCGGATATTTGTCGTTGTCCCGCGAATTCGTTGTGTACAGAGACCCTAATACAGCGGTAATTCTACAGGTGTGGGCAAACACATGGACAGCAAATGCAAATGAAATCTTTTTCGTGGCCAACGATCCTGTTAATGGACTATTTCACTCAGAGGATTCAATACCCAGCATGCCTATTTACGGAAATAGAGTTGTATTTAACTCGGACATTGTGTTAGAATATCCGAATGAGTTGCCTCCAGCGAATTATTCTAAATACTCAGCTGGTCTTGTTTACGATGCCGTCGAACTGTTCGGCTTTTTCGCCAATGAAACACTGTTGGCTACTTCACAAGCAAAGAGCGTGCCGATGACCGGAACTTGGATTCGAAAGTCTCAGTACTTGCCCTGGATGGAGATGTCAACGACACCTGGTGGACTATATTATACCACTATGTCATGGAAGTGTAACGAAGGACTTAGTTGTGTTGCAGACGACATTATGGATTTAATAAGGAAATACTATCCAAAATATCAAACTGCTCCATCTAAGGAAGTAGACCCGAACGAAACGTCTTGGTCGGTTTTCAAGAAAACAATTGACCAGCGACGTTCAGCAGGGCTTCCGGATATTATCATTCCACAAGTGAACGCGACTGCAAACGTCACGACCAAGGTAACCGCCATAGATGACAGAGTTCTAGCAATTCTAGAAGTACCTCAACCTATTATTGTAACATTTAATGCTAGCGCCTGGTCCGAAATTATTGGAAAACAACCGATTAACCTCTTTGACATTTCGGGAATTGTCGGTCTGGACTTCGAACCTTTACCGCGTGGAAATGGATATAGGGTTCAACTGGACGGGTATGTGGCATTCCTAGACCCCATCACGCAGGAAGCTCTACGTAACTGGACAAACCCGATAACAGGGAAAACCGTCGTTGTTAAAACTATTAAAATCGGTGTAGATCTTATATTTAAAAAAGATTTTGTTTACACTATGGATATTCCCACGTCGGAAGTAGTTGGACTTCTAGCGGCACAGTCTACGGAAGGCGACGTGGGTGAACGTGGTTGGTCTGTGAATTTCGCCGATCTGATCTTTGATTATGAGAATTTGAAAAAGTCTCCAGAGGAAGCTATGTTTTACGGAACTGTGGGAAGTTTTTCTAATTGGTTTGATTGGATGGACATGGCAGATGTTCCTGGCAACCTGGTTGTCAAGGCTACCGTAGAAAAATTACCAACTATGGTGGGGAAAATAGAAAGTTAAAAATATACACCTTAGTGTAAATATATGTTATAAATATGCATACCGTGTGTTGTAATCCTTATACACCTACAGTCAAACCTTCATCAAGAGACCACTAAAGGAAAAAGGAAAATACATTTTAATCCAAGCAAGTTAGAACTGAACCTGTGGTCTCTTAAATCAGGCTGTTCCTTAAGATGGATGGTTTCTTGAGCAGGTCTGGCTGTAGTTATCTAAGCTCCAAGACAAAAGTAATATATCAAATCATACACATACTACACTTTGATGATAGTGGTTGTTTAGCACAAATGCACAATGACCTTAAAACTATAGCAAATAACATTACGAAGATACTATCAATATTAGTTTAATACTACTTTATCAAAACACAAACGCACGCACGCACGCACGCACACGCAAGGATTACAATATGTTACATGTTTATTTACACGAATTGATACATGTTGATGTTATCCACATAACTGTTGATGTGCCTGGCAGTTACCCGCCACGCATGAGATCGGATACTCAGCAACTTATCAAACGCAGATAACATTTGATCTGTAACATGTTTGGAGATCAGTCACAAGTTCCATAACATTCGTTCACTTCAAATACACTTTAATTCCGTGAATCACACACATTTGGCTCACAAACTGTCCTATATCAAAAACAAAACACCGATTCAGCTTTCGACATTTCTCGTTGTTTATTCACATATGCGCATTTTGAAATAAGCATCAATTTGCGCATTTTGAAATAAACATATGCCGTATCTCTACCTATCATCTGTCTCATAGTCTCCAAAGACAATAGTAAAATATGTGTTATTCATGACAACAGACGTAACCTTTAACATAAGGTATAAATTAACACTGAAATGAAAATCAAACTTTCAAAGTAGAAAGCAGAAGCTTTTGATTTTTCTATTGGAACTAGTTTAGCATCCTACGACTTGGAAATAATTCCTGACTGGTTTGACACCGTATGCAATTTTATATGTTCAAGCACCTGTGTAAAAGACGGATTATTGGTATGAACCCACTATTTATTTTACCCATAGACACCAATGTTAAAGTGTCACATACTAATGATTTACTGCAACTTCAACTCAAGTATGGATAATGCAGCAGTGTAATTTTCATATAGAAAACTAATTTTCCGCTTGAAAACCACCAGGAAAGGTGGGGTCACAAGACATGTAAGGAAGTTCTTGTTTGTTTACTAAACTGGTCGAGGGTATAGCTGTTTTCAGTGATGATTGCTCACAAAGTGTAAGCATAGAGTCGAAATTACAAAGATGTTCAGCAAAACCTATTAATACGCTTCTTATACATACAACCACAAAATCGAACAGAAATGGGCAGTTTTCCCCTAATTATAATGCCCATTTCTATCAAAAAAGGAGGAATTATATTCGACAACACCTCGGAAGTTTACATGTAATTAGTGGTGGTAAACCTTATACGAATATTTCATTGGTATCCGGTAAAGATAAGTTATTCCGACACTAGGTATAACTGGTTTTATCGGAACCGAGGCTCTGCCGGGGGTTGAAAGTCAATTCCCTATCTGATTCGGACACTCGTGATTGATTCTTTTTCTTGCATATCATTTAAAATTTTGCGCATTGACTTCGCCAACTACTATCGTCATACATGTTTATTTACACAATGACGTCGTGCAACTGTCATTGTTTAATCAGCGCGCGACTTTTATCTTCCCCCATTTATAAGATCACCCATGTAAAACGCGGATATGCAAGAAAACCTTATCTGGTATGCATGAATAGATTTTACAACACCTGTGTAAAACGCAGGCAGATACACCTGCCCACATCGACGTGGTCAGATGTAAAATACAATTCCATCATGATTGTTCAGCCCAGACCAAAGGGACTCGCTTGACTTCAGTCAAAGGAATTTCTTGTTTATGAGCCGTGGGAGCTTACCCATGCCATGTTCACCCCATACCCATCAAAGTAGGTATAAAAGTCGAACAGGAAATGTAGCATTCACAGAATGAAGTCAACCAAAAGCACGCGTAAAAAAAACACGACAATTCGAGGGGTCGGTGAAAAACGAGTGTAACTACATATGAATAAAGAAGGAAATACAATAGTTTTACACTGAACCCTCGAATTACAAGGAGAAGGCAAAGTATGCGACACCACAAACATAAAAGGATTGATAATAGGGATACTGCGTTGGAACGGTCAGCTGAAAAATAGGCCGTGTCCCAATAAAACGGGACAGTGTTAATAAAGAATTCGTCGCCAGACTATTTTCTCTAACAAATTAGGCAACATTAATACGCAATATAACACAAAGATGCTCACGTATATATGAATATAAAAAAGCATATAAAGCAAGTATTAAGTGACTTGGCAGAAGGCGTAGTATCAAGATAAGATCAAACGTTACCGTCCTTTCAGGATTTAGGTAGACGTCATCATAGGGTCTACAATCTGTCCGGTCATCGCACAATCAAAGAGGAAAGCATAGTGGCGAACTGTAAATGGGTCAACCACTAAACATTCAACGCGTTGCAATAATGATAAAAACAATGGTTACCAAAAGAGGTTATTTCCCATAACCTCTTTTGGTAACCATTTTAACACGTTTAAGTAATATTGTTTGAAAATGATCGTGACCAAATGAACTTACCAAAAATAAGCATTTTATTCATATTTGATAAGACTGGAATATGAATAGTTCTTGTTGTTGTATATAACTTGCAACATAAATATATCTTTGGTCAAAATGGATGGTGTGTTTTTGTCATTGTTTGCAAATGTTTGTGTGTTTTCCCTAAATCTTAAATAATACATTTTTTCAAATTAATTCTGATAATAAAGTATTAAAACCTATTTTTTTTTTATAGTGGAGGAAATCATAAAAATGCCTGCATCTCATGTTCTGAAATAGATTTTTCATAAATGTGTTCACTTTCAAAGTACTGAATTTCATGTTAATGTTTGCTAAGGTTTTCGGATACTATAACTTTAAATGACAGTTTACAAGTAGTTTGTTTTCCTTAATGTATACACACTGGAAAATATCGTAGTTTACCCAAACCCGACTTTAGGGGTTTCAAATGGGTAGGTAGTAGTAGGATTTTTTTTTTTTTAATAAATGTGTATTTTCATATGACACCCTATATCAGGCCTAAGACTCCATATCAGCCCGAGAGCTTTAGCTTGAGGCCTGATATGAGTCGAGAGCCTGATATAGGGTGTGATATGAAAATAAGCATTTGTTATTCTATTTATCATATGCTTTAGCAATGACTTTGTCGAACTGCCAATTTCAGATAACTTACTAAGCTGTTTACCAGGGGAACAAATTCATTTATTAATAGATATAATTCATTATGATGTGTTAATGTCTCGTATTAGTGAATACGACATTTATCCTTTTGCAGAACTTGATTTAAAATGAATGGCATTGCATTTGAAATTGTCTAATTAAGATAATGAATGATCATAAGTAGTTATTTCCTCCATGGACAATGGTTTTATAGCCAATAATCTGGCGCAAACACAGGATGGAAGCTTCTAATGAAACCAGACGACAAACTATACGCAAATCGCGTGAACAATCGGCAATTTCCGTATATTTCCGGTGAAAGAGTCACAAAGATCATTCGGTTATTTCCGTGATATGACTTTTTTTTTTCACCCTTTATTTCACCCTTGTGGTAATATAAAGCTTTATTGCTCCGCAACTAAATTCTGACTGATATGACTAACTACTATGTCGTATTGTATATTCAAAAATAAACGTATTTATAGGTAAGTATGCGATAAAAATACGTAGTTTATATAGTAATTTTACATGTTCAAGTGTGTATCAAGTGGAGAAGGTGATACAATTTTTAGTGAATATTTTTTCTATACAACAACATACATATATACTGAAAGAAATAAGTTTAGCAAGTAAATAACATGGTAAATCTCATTGAGCAGATTCAAGGCTTTATGTGCTTCAGTCGCCATTAACTTTTACCATAAACGTGAAACTTATCATAAATGTAGAAACCCCTGTCATAAATGTAATAAAACTTGACCTTAAACGTGAAAACATAGCAACGTTAAACATGAAAACCTTTTCCTCAACTCTTTTCTCTTTCTGTAACACTAAACAATATTGTAAAAACAATAGTTAATTACTATTTTGTCACTAATTAGCTTTTTATGAACGGGTGTATGTCTCGCAGAGCGGGTGGAAGGATTGGTTTCCGTTCATTTAAAAGAGAACGCCTATATGGATTGACTTCATATTTGGGGACAATGTTTATGGCCACAATATTCGGTCAAGGTCAATAACCATCCAGATCGCACCTGAGTTGTAGACCTTTTATTGCTGAAATTTGACAATGTTTGCGGTTTCAGCGCAATAACTTCAGTATTCATAATCCAATCTTGATGAAACTTTAGGATAATGTAAATGGGCACAATATCTCGGCCAAGTTCGATAACCAGCCATAATGATCCTTTAACGCCTGAGTTATGTCGCTCGCTTGGATATTTGAAAATTGACGACTTTATCATTATAATCTGATCCTGATAAAACGTTGGGCCAGCGTTTATGGACATACTATCTGGGCCACGTTTGATAAACAGCCAGATCGCACATCTAAAGTTAGAGTTATAGCCTTTTGAAAAATTTAGAATTTTGCAGTTTCCACTCAATAACTTAACATTTATAATCCAATATTATTGAACCTTGGGGACTTTGTTTATGGGCATGATATCTAGACGAAGTTCATTGGCCAGCTAGATCGCGCTTATAATGAAGTGAGTTATGGCCCTTCGATTTTTGAAACTTTGACATTTATATATAATTCAATATTCGTGTAACCTGGAGACAATGTATATCGTCGTAATATCTCGGTCAAGTTTGATAAACAGCCAGATCTCACCCATAATGCCTGAGTTATGGCCCTTTGATTTTTTAAAACTGAATAGATGTTTCAATGTCCTCTCAGTAATCTAATACTTATGACTTTTCCCACGTATTGTCTTGGGCATCAAAGTACATAACTAGAAATGTATTAAATACAAAAGGATCAAATACATGGCTATATAAAATGGATTCACACGTATGCCGATCGTATCTTGTGTCACTTTGCCACTCTTATTTGGTATGCTTTACAATTGAGTACCAAGCATTATACATACAGTGTCACATATGTCCACTCATTTACAACTTACAGTATTTAAGAAGGCCAGACATTGTCGAGATAAATGACATTCCGATCAAGTCCATATTGTTTAATTGTGACGTGTGTGATGGCTCACCGAAACGAAGATCGGGGAGCATGTTATAGTTGCTGCTGTGTCGTTCCGTCCGTCCTACCACTCAGTCGAATTAAATCAAACTTGGTACAATGTTAAAGGACGAGAAGGGGAACGCATGAACCCAACTTTATATAGGTTAATGACAGAATAATCACCCTTTTACACTATGTTTTTCGCGAGTGCTTGTCTGGAAACCATTGAGCCAAATGTAATTAAACTTGAAAATGATAATGAAAGAAAAGTACATAGTGCAAGATACACAACTCTACCTTAAATTATTGTCTTTTACACTCTACTGTTTTCTTCATGAGAAAACAATTGTTTTGTTTTTTAAATGAGGGCCCTCAGATTGGTGTGAATCAGATATATGGCTGGTTTTCCTTTGTAGATATTAGCTGTCTGAACATTTGTTTGGTAAATATCGGATGGAAAAAAAGTACCTACCGATTAACAAAGCAATTTTTGTTTTTCAATAAATCAAGGGCAATTTTTTATTATCCTTTTTATTTTTCTTTAGATGCGGTTTTAAACTTATTGATCTTTCGTCAATATTAAGACTTTGACAAAGTTTGGTAAAGATCGGATGTAAACTGCAGTCGCTAGAATGTTGATAAGTCTAACTGTAGCATTTCCCCCCATTAAATCAAGGGCCATAACTCTAATGTTTATTAACCGATATTAGTGGTATTTTAACTCGTTTGAGGTTTCATCAATATATTAAAACTCTGGCCATGTTTGGTCAAGATCATAAGCAAAATGAATGTGATAGATTGTTGACGAGGCAAATTTTAGTATTTTTCATTAGATCAAGGACCATAACTCCGGTATTTATCATCCGATTTAAGTTCTTTTCGAGCTCGTCCGCGCTTTATCAATAGTCAAGTTGGTAAAAATAGAGGGGGCAAAAGTGTAAACAACAACCACAATTAACGGACGGACGGAAAAGAGACACATACAGTTCACACAAAGGAGAAAAGGGTAAAGGAAAAAGTTTTCACGTTTACGGTAAAAAAGGTTTTCACGTTTATGGTAAAATGTTATTACATTTATGATAGTTTTCACATTTATGACCGTTTTCATGTTTAGGGCTCCTACACTAGGCTTTTGTTTTTTATGTTATATATGCATGATCATTTATGTGTTTTACTTATATTTCCCCTTAACGCTGCCTTGCTTGTTAGCGAATATAACCTAGCGGTCTCGTTTATGCGGAAGACAATAGTGTAAGAGTGAGGTTTGGTGCACCCTAAAACCTGTTTTAAACACCCAGCGGCCTTTTTTGCCACTGACCGTTCCAAGGCGGTAGCCCTATTGTCAACCCTTTTGTGTTTGTGATGTCTTATTTTGCCTTTTATTCATCTTTAAGGCTGTTCTTTGTTTGTGTGTGTGTTTGTGGTTGACTGTCGTCCTTGAATGCTACCTTTCCTGTTCGATTTTTATATCTACTTTTACACTTTAATTGGAACGAATATCATTTCCACAAGCCGCATAGTAGGGCAAAAAAACATTATCGGAAAGGTGGAGATAAAATAGTTGTGTTGTTGTTTTTTGCTGTTATTGTTGATGTACTTGAAATAATGTTACGTAATGTTTAATATTTGTTTTTTCTTGAGACAATAAACAACTGAATATAAATAATTTCAAATGGTGGCCATTATATTTACTACCTGAAAATTGGCAAACTCATAATTAAGAACATTTCTTTCTTTTAATCTTGTCTTGTCGTACCCTTAGCGGTTTATTTTCTTGTTGCTCTGAGGGTTTCTATGCTATTTTTTTATATTATATAACGAAAGGAAAAAGAAACGCATAATCAAAATAGTGCCTATACTACACCATTATATACACCTAATTCCACGTAATATTCCAGATATATCAACTTTTTTTGTACAAAAAGGGGCTACAGCTAATTACAGAAAGAACAACGCTGTCATGTAAACTTTATTAATACAAAAGACCAAATGGCCTATCAGTATACAATACAAAACACATCATATTTATAATTTAACAGTCAATGGCTTGCTGGCATTCCTTTTACCAGTATATGTAATATATTTATTATTGTCCATCTGATGAATACACATTTGTTATTTTATAATCAAATATATAGATAGTTTATTAATATAAAAAGCCATAGGCCTATCAGTATACATCTACTAACTTAATTAACAAAATGATAACAATAATTATAATAATAATAGATGTCCCAGTGCATTACAACTACTCAAAACTATTTAACCTCATACAATGAGGTTAAAATCTAGGTAACATTCCTAGTCAATATTACATGGAAATATACAATTCGTTTTTATTTTTGCCTTAATCATGACACATGAAGTTAAGATCTTGCCGAAACGAAATGCAAGAAATTGGATGTGTAGATTAACGCATGAACAAGACATCATTTATGTTAACACAATAAAATAAAATAAATAGATAAATAAATAAGTAAGCAAACAAAATGTTGGACTTATAGAAAAACATATACTTCCTAATCTCAATCAAATTAATCAAAAGTGACTTTTAAAATTATTATGAAATCTTATTCTGTCCTAATTCAAATAGAACATACTATTTCTCTTCAAGAATGCTTTGTATGTATAGTTCGAAATATTTCTTGTTGTTTTAACATTTTCATTTTTCATTAATTCTATAAATTTTGGTATATTCGGGCGTTTCCAATAGTAAGCTTTAATATATTGTACCCTAAGATCAGAATAAAGGGGACATTCGAGTAAAAAATGAAACTCGTCTTCTAGAGTGTTACATAATTGGCATTTTCTTTCATTTAATGGAGTCTTATTTGCTTTATGCCAACGGCCTGTCTCGATTTCTAACCTGTGAGATGACACTCTTAATCTTGTTAATGCAAAGCGAAACTTGTTTATTGTAATTTTGTCATGTAGTAGACCTTTTAATCAAAGAATACTTTGTTACACGAAATTAATAAATGTTGAAGTTTCGCTTGAAAAACTCAAGACATTTCAATATTGTGAGATTGCAACGTTTAAAGCCTAAATTTGCTCACCTGCTTGACCCAAATGCACATTCAGTAGATAATGAAACATTAAAGGGGTAACCATTGGTGTGTTCGGTGCTGTTTAAACCTTCTTTCCGAAAGGACAGGCCTAATATCGCCCTGTACCATTCGATTAGCAGTAGCATATTAAACATACACTATATAGCGGAAATACCCATTATGCGTTTCTTTTTCGTTCAATATATATATATTATCATTTATGTGTTTTATATTGCCTATTAATGCTGCCTTGTTTGTTAGAGATTATAACCTGGCGGGGATATCTTTATTTATACTGTCTGTCCCGTTTATTGGGATGACAATAGGGTAAGAGTGAGGTTTGGTACACCTAGAACCTGGTTTAAATCCTAGCGTCCTTTTTGGCCACTGTGCGTTTTATTTTTATAAAAGGTAAAAAAAAAGTATGAAAGGACATTTTATTTTGACTTGTACAACGTACATCATCATATATAGATACAAAACATATATACATATATATTAGTCACGTGACTAATGGAATAGTGTATATTACTATTTGATAATTTTTATATAAAGTAAAAAAGCTATTTATTACATTTCTAATTGAGATTAAGCTATTGTCTATATATTATAAAAAATATATTTATTACATTTCTAGTTGAGATTAAGCTATTGTCTATATATTATAAAAAATATATTTATTACATTTCTAGGTGAGATTAAGCCATTGTCTATATATTATAAAAATGTATTTATTACATTTCTAATTGAGATTAAGCTATTGTCTATATATTATAAAAACATATTTATTACATTTCTAGTTGAGATTAAGCTATTATCTATATATTATAAAAACATATTTATTACATTTCTAATTGAGATAAAGCTATTGTCTATATATTATAAAAACATATTTATTACATTTCTAGTTGAGATTAAGCTATTGTCTATATATTATAAAAACATATTTATTACATTTCTAATTGAGATTAAGCTATTGTCTATATATTATAAAAAATATATTTATTACATTTCTAGTTGAGATTAAGCTATTGTCTATATATTATAAAAACATATTTATTACATTTCTAGTTGAGATTAAGCTATTATCTTTATATTATAAAAACATATTTATTACATTTCTAGTTGAGATTAAGCTATTATCTATATATTATAAAAACATATTTATTACATTTCTAGTTGAGATTAAGCTATTATCTATATATTATAAAAACATATTTATTACATTTCTAGTTGAGATTAAGCTCTTACCTATATATTATAAAAACATATTTATTACACTTCTAGTTGAGGATGAACAAGACAACAAAATAATGGTTATGACAATGAATCGCATTGAGAATACTAGTTCTTAATATTAATGCCTTTTTAATGACTTAGTAAAACTGATTCATTTTTTAACCATGCTAGGTCTGACATAATAATACTTTTGGATAAGACTACATGTATTTCTAAAATCAATGTAACATGGGCAAATATTTATGAGGCCGAATGAACTGTTTATATGGTGAATACATTACTGTGTTGGTATGATATCATTGTATTGTAAAGCTATGAACATTCAGACATTTTGTGTTTAGCCATTATTGTAGCTTTTGAACTAATTACTAAGTAGTTCTTACTTTTCGATAAATCGTAATACTCATTTACTTAGTTCTTACTTTTCGACAGATAATGCTCATTTAATTAGTTCTTACTTTTCGACAGATAGTAATGCTCATATACATAGTTCTTACTTTTCGACAGATAATGCTCATTTAATAAGTTCTTACTTTTCGACAGATAATGCTCATTTAATTAGTTCTTACTTTTCGACAGGTAGTAATGCTCATTTATTTAGTTCTTACTTTTCGACAGATAGTAATACTCATTTACTTAGTTCTTACTTTTCGACAGATAGTAATGCTCATTTACTTAGTTCTTACTTTTTGACAGATCGTGGTGCACATTTACTTAGTTCTTACTTTTTGACAGATCGTGGTGCACATTTATTTAGTTCTTACTTTTCGACAGATCGTAATACTCATTTACCTAGTTCTTACTTTTTGACAGATCGTGATGCTCATTTATTGAGTTCTTACTTTTCGACAGATAGTAATGCTCATTTACTTACTTCTTACTTGTCGACAAATAATGCTCATTTAATTAGTTCTTACTTTTCGACAGATAATGCTCATTTATTTAGTTCTTACTTTTTGACAGATAGTAAGGCTCATTTACTTAGTTCTTACATTTTGATAGATCGTGATGTTCATTTATTTAGTTCTTTCTTTTTGACAGATCGTAATGCTCATTTATTTAGTTCTTACATTTTGACAGATCGTGATGCTCATTTATTTAGTTCTTACTTTTTGACAGATCGTGATGTTCATTTATTTAGTTCTTTCTTTTTGACAGATCGTAATGCTCATTTAATTAGTTCTTACTTTTCGACAGATAATGCTCATTTACTTAGTTCTTACTTTTTGACAGATCGTGATGCTAATTTATTTAGTTCTTGCTTTTTGACAGATCGTAATGATCATTTAATTAGTTCTTACTTTTTGACAGATTGTGATGCTCATTTATTTAGTTCTTACTTTTCGACAGATAGTAATGCTCATTTATTTAGTTCTTACTTTTTGACAGATCGTGATGCTCATTTATTCAGTTCTTACTTTTCGACAGATAGTAATGCTCATTTATTTAGTTCTTACTTTTTGACATAGTAATGCTCATTTTGTTTAGTTCTTACTTTTTGACAGATCGTGATGCTCATTTATTTAGTTCTTACTTTTCGACAGATAATGCTCATTTATTTAGTTCTTACTTTTCGACAGATAGTAATGCTCATTTACTTAGTTCTTACTTTTTGACAGATCGTGATGCTCATTTATTTAGTTCTTACTTTTCGACAGATAGTAATGCTCATTTATTTAGTTCTTACTTTTTGACATAGTAATGCTCATTTTGTTTAGTTATTACTTTTTGACAGATCGTAATACTCATTTATTTAGTTCTTACTTTTCGACAGATAATGCTCATTTACATAGTTCTTACCTTTCGACAGATAATGCTCATGATTTTAGTTCTTACTTTTCGACAGATAATGCTCATTTATTTAGTGTTTATTTTTTGACAGATAATGCTTTTTTATTTAGTTCTTACCTTTCGACAGATTTATCTAGTTCTTACTTTTCGACAGATTATGCTCATTTATTTAGTTCTGACTATTCGACAGATAATGCTCATTTATTTAGTTCTTACTTTTTGTCAGATCGTAATACTCATTTATTTAGTTCTTACTTTTTGACATATCGTAATACTCATTTATTTAGTTATTACTTTTTGACAGATATTAATGCTCATTTATTTAGTTCTTACTTGTTGACAGATAGTAATGCTCATATACATAGTTCTTACTTTTCGACAGATAATGCTCATTTATTTAGTTCTTACTTTTCGACAGATAATGCTCATTTATTTAGTTCTTACTTTTCCACAGATAATGCTCATTGACATAGTTCTTACTTTTCGACAGATAAAGCTCATTTATTTAGTTCTTACTTTTCGACAGATAATGATCATTTATTTAGTTCTTACTTTTTGACAGATCGTAATACTCATTTACTAAGTTCTTACTTTTTGACAGATAGTAATGCTCATTTATTTAGTTCTTACTTTTCGACAGACAGTAATGCTCATTTACTTAATTCTTACTTTTCGACAGATAGTAAAGGTCATTTATTTAGTTCTTACTTTTCGACAGACAGTAATGCTCATTTATTTAGTTCTTACTTTTCGACAGATAGTAAAGGTCATTTATTTAGTTCTTACTTTTCGACAGATAATGATCATTTACTTAGTTCTTACTTTTCGACAGATCGTAATACTCATTTATTTAGTTCTTACTTTTCGACAGATAATGCTCATTTACATAATTCTTACTTTTCGACAGATAATGCTCATTTGTTTAGTTCTTACTTTTTGTCATATAATGCTCATTTGTTTAGTTCTTACTTTTCGACAGATAATGCTCATTTATGTAGTTCTTACTTTTCGACAGATAACGCTCATTTATTTAGTTCTTACTTTTCGACAGATCGTAATACTCATTTATTTAGTTCTTACTTTTCGACAGATAATGCTCATTTACATAATTCTTACTTTTCGTCATATAATGCTCATTTGTTTAGTTCTTACTTTTCGACAGATAATGCTCATTTATTTAGTTCTTACTTTTTGACAGATCGTAATACTCATTTATTCAGTTCTTCCCCTTTGACAGATATTAATGCTCATTTATTTAGTTCTTACTTTACGACAGATAGTACTCATTTACTAAGTTCTTACTTTTTGACAGATAGTAATACTAATTTATTTAGTTCTTACTTTTTGACAGATCGTAATGATCATTTATTTAGTTCATACTTTTTGACAGATCGTAATACTCATTTATTTCGTTCTTAATTTTCGTCAGATAGTAATGCTCATTTAGTTAGTTCTTACTTTTCGACAGATAGTACTGCTCATTTATTCAGTTCTTACTTTTCGACAGATAGTAAAGCGCATATACATAGTTCTTACCTTTCGACAGATAATGCTCATTTATTTAGTTTTTACTTTTCCACAGATAGTAATGCTCAAATACATAGTTCTTACTTTTCGACAGATAATGCTCATTTAATTAGTTCTTACTTTTCGACAGATAATGCTCATTTATTTAGTTTTTACTTTTCCACAGATAGTAATGCTGATATACATAGTTCTTACTTTTCGACAGATAATGCTCATTTAATTAGTTCTTACTTTTCGACAGATAATGCTCATTTATTTAGTTCTTACTTTTCGACAGATAGTAATGCTCAATTGTTAAGTTCTTACATTTCGACAGACAGTCGACAGATCGTAATACTCATTTACTTAGTTTTTACTTTTTGACAGATAGTAATGCTCATTTGTTTATTTCTTACTTTTCGACAGATAGTAATGCTCATTTACTTAGTTCTTACTTTTTGACAGATAGTAATGCTCATTTACTTAGTTCTTACTTTTCGACAGATCGTAATACTCATTTACTTAGTTCATACTTTTCGACAGATAGTGATGGTCATTTATTTAGTTCATACTTTTCGACAGATAGTGATGCTCATTTATTTAGACATATAGTAATGCTCGTTTAGTTAGTTCTTACTTTTCGCCAGATAGTAATGCTCATTTACTTAGTTCTTACTTTTCGACAGATCGTAATGCTCATTTACTTAGTTCATACTTTTTGACAGATAGTGATGGTCATTTATTTAGTTCATACTTTTCGACAGATAGTGATGCTCATTTATTTAGACATATAGTAATGCTCGTTTAGTTAGTTCTTACTTTTCGTCAGATAGTAATGCTCGTTTACTTAGTTCTTACTTTTCGACATATAGTAATGCTCGTTTATTTAGTTCTTACTTTTCGGCCGATAGTAATGTTCGTTTATTTAGTTCTTACTTTTCGGCAGACAGTAATTCTCGTTTATTTAGTTCTTACTTTTCGGCAGACAGTAATGCTCGTTTATTTAGTTTTTACTTTACGGCAGATAGTAATGCTCGTTTATTTAGTTCTTCCTTTTTCGACAGACAGTAATGCTCGTTTATTTAGTTCTTACTTTTCGACAGATAGTAATGCTCATTTACTTAGTTCTTACTTTTCGACAGATATAAATGCTCATTTAATTAGTTCTTACTTTTCGACAGATAGTAAAGGTCATTTACTTAGTTCTTACTTTTCGACAGATAGTAATGCTCATTTATTTAGTTCTTACTTTTTGACTGATTGTAATGCTCATTTATTTAATTCTTACTTTTAGGGAGATAGTAATGCTCATTTACTTAGTTCTTACTTTTCGACAGATATAAATGCTCATTTAATTAGTTCTTACTTTTCGACAGATAGTAAAGGTCATTTACTTAGTTCTTACTTTTCGACAGATAGTAATGCTCATTTACTTAGTTCTTACTTTTTGACAGATAGTAAAGGTCATTTACTTAGTTCTTACTTTTCGACAGATAGTAATGCTCATTTATTTTGTTCTTACTTTTCGACAGATCGTAATACTCATTTGTTCCGTTCTTACTTTTCGACAGACAATGCTCATTTATGTAGTTCTTACTTTTCGACAGATAACGCTCATTTATTTAGGTCTTACTTTTCGACAGATAATGCTCATTTATTTAGTTCCTACTTTTTGACAGATCGTAATACTCATTTATTCAGTTCTTCCCCTTTGACAGATATTAATGCTCATTTATTTAGTTCTTACTTTACGACAGATAATACTCATTTACTAAGTTCTTACATTTCGACAGATAGTAATGCTCATTTATTTAGTTTTTACTTTTTGACAGATTCTAATGCTCATTTATTTAGTTCTTACTTTTTGACAGATAGTAATACTAATTTATTTAGTTCTTACCTTTTGACAGATCGTAATGATCATTTATTTAGTTCTTACCTTTTGACAAATACTCATTTATTTCGTTCTTAATTTTCGACAGATAGTAATGCTCATTTCGTTAGTTCTTACTTTTCGACATATAGTACTGCTCATTTATTTAGTTCTTACATTTCGACAG
Organism: Cyrtodaria siliqua; assembly: GCA_037043455.1. Lineage (NCBI taxonomy): Eukaryota > Metazoa > Mollusca > Bivalvia > Adapedonta > Hiatellidae > Cyrtodaria > Cyrtodaria siliqua. Next base: position 78,280 of record JAWPHD010000586.1, read on the forward strand.
ATAGTAATGCTCATATACATAGTTCTTACTTTTCGACAGATAATGCTCATTTATTTAGTTTTTACTTTTCCACAGATAGTAATGCTCATATACATAGTTCTTACTTTTCGACAGATAATGCTCATTTAATTAGTTCTTACTTTTCGACAGATAATGCTCATTTATTGAGTGCTTACTTTTCGACAGATAGTAATGCTCAATTGTTTAGTTATTACATTTCGACAGACAGTCGAAAGATCGTAATACTCATTTACTTATTTCTTACTTTTCGACGGATAGTAATGCTCATTTGTTTATTTCTTACTTTTCGACAGATAGTAATGCTCATTTAGTTTAGTTCTTACTTTTTGACAGATAGTAATGCTCATTTATTTATTTCTTACTTTTTGACAGATCGTAGTACTCATTACTTAGTTCTTACTTTTCGACAGATCGTAATACTCATTACTTAGTTCTTACTTTTCGCCAGATAGTAATGCTCATTTACTTAGTTCTTACTTTTCGACAGATCGTAATGCTCATTTACTTAGTTCATACTTTTCGACAGATAGTGATGCTCATTTATTTAGTTCTTACTTTTCGACAGATAGTGATGCTCATTTATTTAGACATATAGTAATGCTCGTTTAGTTAGTTCTTACTTTTCGGCAGATAGTAATGCTCGTTTACTTAGTTCTTACTTTTCGACATATAGTAATGCTCGTTTGTTTAGTTCTTATTTTTCGGCCGATAGTAATGCTTGTTTATTTAGTTCTTACTTTTCGGCAGACAGTAATGCTCGTTTATTTAGTTCTTACTTTTCGGCAGACAGTAATGCTCGTTTATTTAGTTTTTACTTTACGGCAGATAGCAATGCTCGTTTATTTAGTTCTTAATTTTTTGACAGACAGTAATGCTCGTTTATTTAGTTCTTACTTTTCGACAGATAGTAATGCTCATTTACTTAGTTCTTACTTTTCGACAGATATAAATGCTCATTTAATTAGTTCTTACTCTTCGACAGATAGTAATGCTCATTTATTTATTTCATACTTTTCGACAGATAGTAATGCTCATTTATTTAGTTCTTACTTTTCAACAGATAGTAATGCTCGTTTATTTAGTTCTTACTTTTCGACAGATAGTAATGCTCATTTATTTAGTTCTTACTTTTCAACAGATAGTAATGCTCGTTTATTAAGTTCTTACTTTTCGGCAGATAGTAATGCTCATTTATTTAGTTCTTACTTTTCGGCAGATAGTAATGCTCATTTATTTAGTTCTTACTTTTCGACAGATAGTAATGCTCGTTTATTTAGTTCTTACTTTTCGGCAGATAGTAATGCTCATTTAGTTAGTTCTTACTTTTCGACAGATAGTAATGCTCGTTTATTTAGTTCTTACTTTTCGACAGATAGTAATGCTCGTTTATTAAGTTCTTACTTTTCGGCACATAGTAATGCTCATTTATTTAGTTCTTACTTTTCGACAGATAGTAATGCTCGTTTATTTAGTTCTTACTTTTCGGCAGATAGTAATGCTCATTTATATAGATTTTACTTTATTACAGATAGTAATGCTCCTTTATTTAGTTCTTTTTTTTCGACAGATAGTAATGCTCATTTACTTAGTTCTTACTTTTCGACAGATAGTAATGCTCATTTACTTAGTTCTTACTTTTCGACATATCGTAATGCTCGTTTACATATTTCTTTTCGATAGATAGTAATGCTCATTTATTTATTTCTTACTTTTCGACAGATAGTAATGCTCATTTATTTTGATCTTATTTTTCGACAGATAGTAATGCTCATTTGCTTAGTTCTTACTTTTCAACAGATAGTAATGCTCATTTATTTAGTTATTACTTTTCGACAGATAGTAATGCTCATATACATAGTTCTTACTTTTCGACAGATAATGCTCATTTATTTAGTTTTTACTTTTCCACAGATAGTAAAGCTCATATACATAGTTCTTACTTTTCGACAGATAATGCTCATTTAATTAGTTCTTACTTTTCGACAGATAATGCTCATTTATTTAGTTCTTACATTTCGACAGACAGTAATGCTCATTTAATTAGTTCTTACTTTTCGACAGATAATGATCATTTATTCAGTTTTTTCTTTTCCACAGATAGTAATGCTCATATACATAGTTCTTACTTTTCGACAGATAATGCTCATTTAATTAGTTCTTACTTTTCGACAGATAATGCTCATTTAATTAGTGCTTACTTTTCGACAGATAGTAATGCTCAATTGTTTAGTTCTTACATTTCGACAGACAGTCGACAGATCGTAATACTCATTTACTTAGTTCTTACTTTTCGACAGATAGTAATGCTCATTTGTTTATTTCTTACTTTTCGACAGATAGTAATGCTCATTTAGTTTAGTTCTTACTTTTTGACATATAGTAATGCTCATTTATTTAGTTCTTACTTTTTGACAGATCGTAATACTCATTTACTTAGTTCTTACTTTTCGCCAGATAGTAATGCTCATTTACTTAGTTCTTACTTTTCGACAGATAGTGATGCTCATTTATTTAGTTCTTACTTTTCGACAGATAGTGATGCTCATTTATTTAGTTCTTACTTTTCGACATATAGTAATGCTCGTTTATTTAGTTCTTACTTTTCGGCCGATAGTAATGCTCGTTTATTTAGTTCTTACTTTTCGGCAGACAGTAATGCTCGTTTATTTAGTTTTTACTTTACGGCAGATAGTAATGCTCGTTTATTTAGTTCTTACTTTTTGGACAGACAGTAATGCTCGTTTATTTAGTTCTTACTTTTTGACAGATAGTAATGCTCATTTACTTAGTTCTTACTTTTCGACAGATATAAATGCTCATTTAATAAGTTCTTACTTTTCGACAGATAGTAATGCTCATTTATTTATTTCTGACTATTCGACAGATAGTAATGGTCGTTTATTTAGTTCTTACTTTTCGGCAGATAGTGATGCTCATTTATTTAGTTCTTACTTTTCGACAGATAGTAATGCTCGTTTATTTAGTTCTTACTTTTCGACAGATAGTAATGCTCATTTATTTAGTTCTTACTTTTCAACAGATAGTAATGCTCGTTTATTTAGTTCTTACTTTTCGGCAGATAGTAATGCTCATTTATTTAGTTCTTACTTTTCGGCAGTTAGTAATGCTCATTTATTTAGTTCCTCCTTTTCGACAGATAGTAATGCTCGTTTATTTAGTTCTTACTTTTCGGCAGATAGTAATGCTCATTTATTTAGTTCTTACTTTTCGACAGATAGTAATGCTCGTTTATTTAGTTCATACTTTTCGACAGATAGTAATGCTCGTTTATTTAGTTCTTACTTTTCGGCAGATAGTAATGCTCATTTATTTAGTTCTTACTTTTCGACAGATAGTAATGCTCGTTTATTTAGTTTTTACTTTTCGGTAGATAGTAATGCTCATTTATATAGATTTTACTTTATTACAGATAGTAATGCTCCTTTATTTAGTTCTTAGTTTTCGACAGATAGTAATGCTCATTTACTTAGTTCTTACTTTTCGACAGATAGTAATGCTCATTTACTTAGTTCTTACTTTTCGACATATCGTAATGCTCGTTTACATATTTTTTTTCGATAAATAGTAATGCTCATTTATTTATTTCTTACTTTTCGACAGATAGTAATGCTCATTTATTTTGATCTTTTTTTTCGACAGATAGTAATCCTCATTTGCTTAGTTCTTACTTTTCAACAGATAGTAATGCTCATTTATTTAGTTTTTACTTTTCGACAGATAGTAATGCTCATATACATAGTTCTTACTTTTCGACAGATAATGCTCATTTATTTAGTTTTTACTTTTCCACAGATAGTAATGCTCATATACATAGTTCTTACTTTTCGACAGATAATGCTCATTTAATTAGTTCTTACTTTTCGACAGATAATGCTCATTTATTTAGTTCTTATTTTTCGCCAGATAGTAATGCTCAATTGTTTAGTTCTTACATTTCGACAGACAGTAATGCTCATTTAATTAGTTCTTACTTTTCGACAGATAATGCTCATTTATTTAGTTCTTATTTTTCGACAGATAGTAATGCTCAGTTGTTTAGTTCTTACATTTCGACAGACAGTAATGCTCATGCAGTTTAGTTCTTACTTTTCGACAGATCTTGATGCTCATTTATTTAGTTCTTACTTTTCGACAGATAGTAATGCTCATTTATTTAGTTCTTACTTTACGACAGATAATGATGCTCATTTATTTAGTTCTTACTTTTCGACAGATAGAGATGCTCATTTATTTAGTTCTTACTTTACGACAGATAGTAATGCCCATTTACTTAGTTCTTACTTTTCGACAGATAGTAATGCTCATTTATTTAGTTCTTACCTTTCGACAGATAGTAATGCTCATTGACTTAGTTCTTACTTTTCGACAAAGCGTAATGCTCATTTACTTAGTTCTTACTTTTCGACATATAGTAATGCTCAGTTAGTTAGTTCTTACTTTTCGACAGATAGTAATGCTCATTGATTTAGTTCTTACCTTTCGACAGAGTGTAATGCTCATTTACTTAGTTCTTACTTTTCGACAGATCGTAACGCTCATTTACTTAGTTCTTATTTGTGGACCGATAGTAATGCTCATTGATTTAGTTCTTACTTTACGACAGATAGTGATGCTCATTTATTTAGTTCTTACTTTTCGACAGATAGTAATGCTCATTTATTTAGTTCTTACTTTTCGACAGATAGTGATGCTCATTTATTTAGTTCTTACTTTTCGACAGATATTAATGCTCATTTACTTAGTTCTTACTTTTCGACAGAGCGTAATGCCCATTTACTTAGTTCTTACTTTTCGACAGATAGTAATGTTCATTGACTTAGTTCTTACTTTTCGACAGAGCGTAATGCCCATTTACTTAGTTCTTACTTTTCGACAGTGCGTAATGCCCATTTACTTAGTTCTTACTTTTCGACAGATTTTCGACAGATAGTAATGCTCATTTATTTAGTTCGCGATATGTTACTTTTTCTTTTTAATTTCAAACAATCTTGCTGCGATAGGTCTCACACCTCTATTATCTCCCTTGAAAGCTCACGGACCTAGAGACAAAAGGAAAACAGAAAATAATTGTAATTTTTTCTCTATTTTAGGCAATTTTTAATTTGACAAAGAGGTTTTTCTTTGCTTCAGCATACATCTGCAGTGTAAAAGACTGTTGATACAGAAAATCCCACGTTGATATGAAGTTGCATTCAAAATTCATAAGCATTTGACCGAAGCACCACAAAGTCAGATAGATAGTGTATGAATTTGGTATTTTTCATAGAGGTTGCATAAATATGAGCGAGGAAAAAAACCAACCTGGCTAATGTTTGTATTTTTTTGTTTTATTTTACAGATCTTAGCAGTCCTGAAGATATTAAATCAACAACAAGGTCTGCTGGGACGTTTTGAAGGTCATGTGTTGGAAACAGCTATACAGTAACCCTATGTGAAATTAATTGTGGTGTGAGACCGATACTGTCCACTTCTGTCATCATGTCTCGCGGCAGTTTAGATATCTATAAATAGACCGTTTATAAATAACCTGGTCGGGGGTAAAAGACGTACCGTACTGTAAATCGATATCAAACCCAAAATGATTATTATGATTATCATTTTTAAATGGGCCTACTTTTCATCATAGATCTACATACACGTGTCGTGTACATATATATCCATGATTTCATACAATGTACAAATATCAAGGTGGTTTCAATTTATATCGATTATTACAAAATACCGTAAATGCCACAACTGTTATAACTTTACAAATAGATTCAAGGTTAAGGTCACACATGTACTTTGGATGTCATTGCTTAAAGTTTCGTGCTATAACCTCTTTATTTATCATCGGATTTTGATAATATTATACACAAACGTTTAACACCATGAGATGTGTAGCGACTAGATCTAGGTTCATACCTTCAAGGTCGATGGCACACATATACTATTAAGTCATTGCTATAACTTCGTTTCCGGGCTATATCAATGGATTGCAATAATATTATACACATATGTTCACCTCAATGAGAAGATGTGTTGTGACAAAGGCAAGGTCATTACCATCCAGGTCAAGGTCACATTTACACGTCGACGGTTATTGCTATAATTTGGTATCCGGGATATGGATGCTTAATCTATCATTGGATTCTAATAATGTTATACAATTTATATGTTTACACCATGAGACAATTTGTCGTAACCAACAAAAAGATCAAGTTCAAGGTCACACATACATTTTGAACGTTTTTTCTATAATTAACTTTAACCCAGCATTGCCTTGTTACTTTTGGCTTAATATTATGCTAATGACTTTGTTGTAATAAATTATGTCTATTTGTAATGCTTAATTTATAGTATGAAATAATTTTACACCTATTAGCATGATTAGTAAGTGGAATGCTAAATAGTGAACATTATGTACTTTGCTGTACGGTACGGGACATGTTTTGTAATGTTTACACCATAGAAACATTGTTTATATATATTAAAACATCATATATTCATTTTTTGATTTAATATAATTACATCTGTTTTATCATACATTATACGAACAATGTTATAATAATCACTGATCACTTTCATAGACACTATTAGCCATTATAATTTCCATGCCAGAGCACCTGCCATTTCCGATAGTTTTCGTTATATAGTATGGACTGTACGGTATGGTTTTTACCCCCAAGTGGATACGGGTAGATAACAAACTATCATGGTGGCAGCAGTGGGCATTATCGTGGCATTTAACATCAGAAGTTAATGACCTTTAGAGATACACAATGCTTCCCCCCCCCTTTAGAGATACACAATGCTCCCCCCCCCCCCCCCCCCAACCCCCCCAACCTCAAAATCTAGTACCGCGACATATCTTTTATTTATTCTCCAAGTACCCGACATTTACAAACAATATAAAGTTTGAAAAAAATATGATCTTAGAACACGTTTTTGTCGACAGGATGTTTATAGGCGGCATTCTTTTCCTGGCTCCTCAATGGCACAGAGTAAAACATATTCCACTTTTTTTTCTCAAAAGTTTACTGAGTTCTTTCTGCTTACGTGCATATACTAAAATTATACAAATTCATTGAGTTTGAATAAATTTCCATTTCCAAATGTCTATATAATCTTGAAAACATATATTCATAGGAAGTAGCCTACCTGAGAAATATAAATTTCTGTAAACAAGCCCCGCGTTACGTGCAAATAATCAATGCGTTACGTAACACATCCTTATACGTAAACATGTTTGTAATCACTTATATAGTTAATTCATCATTTATCAAGTTCGTATGACAAAATTAAATTATTGTGATAGATTCGAATTGAAAACGTTCAATTAATAAAACAAAACAACAAGAAAGTGTTGTACTACCTAAATTTAAAAATGCAAGTCAAACGTACGTATGGACCGCACCCTTAATGGTATCAGACATCCGTACGTGCAGTGCGTATAGCTCTTAGGTAAACATCAACATAAAACATTCCAAACTAATTGAAACAAACAATCATTCATAATTAAGTTGTAAAAACAGGAGCATGCCAAATGTTATCAAACACTGGTTTTCAGCAAATATATGCACTGCACTAATTTCCGTTAAATACAAAAAAATATTGCAGTCTCGGTTTGATTGAGACTGTTCATGAACGGTAGTGAAAAGTGCTTGCTACCGTTCACGCTCTCTAGCCCCGGGTTGGGCAGAACGTAATATTAATCATGTCAATAGTACAGAAATTTAAGCTATCCCGAAGATGGTATGCATATGGCGGTGACCATGGAAACTTCAATGCGGTATTTTCACGCCAGCGGCGTATGGCCCCAGTTTCCAACAAAACGCGTTGCCATAAACGAGAAAACAATGGGCAAATTAAACAAAATGGAATTTAGTTGGGATCAGAGGCTATGGAGATTGCGAATCACAGGTAACAGTCAAAAGATTAAATTAAAAAGCAGGAAACTTATCCAAAAAGCGATTAAAAAATAATCAGAACCTTTAAAGGCTGGAGTAGTGGAATCACCCATTCGAAATTCAATTAAGAAAAAAAAGGTATTTGAGTATGTACCACTGACATTAACTTTAATTAAAACATCCGTCATTAACAGACAAGGAGTGGGTTGACCGGGATTTCTTGTTACTAACTTGCCATAACCTTTAACAGGGTACGCACAACGTGCTAAATTAAGCATATATTAACATATATGATGATTCAAATTTTGTCCAAACAACACGGTGCTAAAAAAGTGCTTGATTGATATGCCATCTTATAATGAATTTAAACACTTTTTTTAAAATTTAGAAGCCTGATTGTTTGAAGAACAGTCACGATGTTTCTTAATACTGGGTTGTACTCATATGTTATTATAAGTTGACCACGATGGTTGCAAGTTTCTGCATAATTTACACCTCAACACAAAGAGAATTAATTAAAGGCATTGTCGAACATGTCGAAGGATATGAGCTCCCATAGGTTACAAATAGAAGCGGGTCGTTGGCATAAGCCACACAGTATTCCTATTAATGAGCGCACATGTTGTATATGTGACGATCTAGAAGACGAATATTATTTTATACTGAAATGTACTTTTTATAAAGAACTAAGAACAAAACCTATCAATCGATACTATTGGCAAAGACCAAATATTCCCAAATTTATAGAACTGTTGACATCAGAAAAGCTTACTACTGTAACGAATTTGGCTACTTATGTATTTGATGGTTTTACAATTCGAAATGACATATATGACAATCAATAAATACTAGTACTCTCCCAAGAGGTACTCTAACGACAATACTACTGTCTGTGACACGTGGATTTGAAGAATGTTTCTATTTTAAACAATTGCTTATACTGTTAGAAATATCATAATTCAAACTGATTTAGAATGTTAGTATATTGTACAAAATTTGATGTTATGTAATGTTTGTTACTGCCGTCGACCTCTGCAATTGAACATTATTTGTGGATTTGTATACTCATGGACCAAATGGTCTGATGTATTTGTTTAATAAACTTGTTTTGAATAAACTTATGTTCATATAAGTTGACCATGATGGTTGCATGTTTCTGCCTAATTTACACCTCAACACAAAGAGTATTTATCAAAGGCATTGTCGAAAATGTCGAAGGATATGAGCATCACTCTTGGGGTATAAGTTTGTGTACGTGTTCGGAAGCACCCATACTTCTATTCCATTCTATGTGGCTTTAAAGTAGAATATCGCTTAAGCCGGTACTAGGAGGAGTTAAACTGTTGTCAGAATCCTTTTCAAACTCATTGTATGTTAAGTGGTTGACACATTTACAGTTTGCCAGATTAAGGACCCTTTGCCATGATCGTTCCAATGCGGTTGCCCTATTGTCAACCCTTTCGTGTTTGTGATGTATTATCTTGCCTTTTATTTATCTTTAAAGTTGTTCTTTGTTTCTGTGTGTGTTTGTGGTTGACTGTCGTCCTTGAATAATACATTTCCTGTTCGATTTTAATATTTACTTCCATTGTTGATGTAATTTACACACTTTGTACGATACTTGGTGATGATCACTTTCATTATTAAACGTGTTAAAACTGTTGTCAGAATCATTTTGCAACACCCTGTATGTTTAGTGGTGGTCGCATTTCCATTGTGCCAATATATCTTCAACACCCTTTCTGTTGTTGTTTTTTGTCTTTTTATTTGCATAATTAAATATTGCTCCTTGTTTGTAGTACATTGCGGACCTACGATGCCGTTGCGTTTGTACGCTGTGGTTTCTATAGGACCCTATATGTACGATAACCGGACAGCTTAAGGACCCTATGATGACGTTTATCTAAATCATAAAAGGTCGATAATATTCGACATTTGTCTTCGAGCTTGTCTTGTATTCCCCTAATGGTTAATTCTCTTTTGCTCTGGTTTCTTTCAAGTCATTGCGTACTTGTTTAGTGGCACTCTTGGCTTATTTATATTCATATCTACATGATCATCGTTGTGTTAAACATGAACTTGTGTTGCCTATTAACGAGTTTGTTAGAGGATATAGCCTGGCTGAGATTTCTTTATTTTACACTGAACCATTTTCTTTGGATGACAACAGTGTAAGAGTGAGGTTTAGTGCCCCCTATACACGTTAGAACATGTTTTAAACACCCAACGGCCTTCCAGTGCGGTATACCTATTGTCAATCCGTTCTTATTATTTGTAACACTGTGGTGTCATATACTTTGATACTATTTTTTCTTGTAATTGCTTTTTGTTTTGTATGCGTGTTTTTGGTTGACGGCGTCATGTTTTCTGTGATTGCTACATTACCATTTCGACTTTTATAGTCCGATATATATATATATCGTGGACCCAGATGTAAAATAGTTAAACCTTGTTAAAATAGTTCGAGATATCTGATTAAGGATTATGTCCCCTTTCGTAAGTACATTAACACAAGAAAAGAAATAAAATGAATTCTGAATATTTTTACATGTAACTTTCAGTTTAATATGTTTACACTTTTATCTAGACTGTGCTATACTTAAATAATACATACTAACTTAATAAAAGTGTCCATACTCATCTCATCTTATGCTATACTCAAGCTCATGTGTGTATTCAAGGGTAGGACTACCTAGACAAATGTGTAAACATATTATACTGAAAGTGTCATGCCAAAAAATCAAGATTATTTGAGTTCTAATTTTTAGCTCCACTAGCCAAGGGCCAGCAGAGCTTATGGGATGGCGAGTTGTCCGTCGTCCGTCCGTCGTCCGTCCGTCTGTTGTCCGTCGTCCGTCGTTAACTTGTGTCTCGTTAAGACGATAGGGCCTTCATTTTTCATCTGATCTTTACCAAACTTTACCAGATTGTTAATATCAATGAAAGTTCGGACAAATTTGATTTTGCCTCGTTAAGACGATAGGGCCTTTATTGTTCATTTTATCTTTACCAAAATTTAATAGATTGTCAATATCAATAAAAGCTCTCAAAATACATGAACTACTTGATATCTTCCTCTGGGACTGTTTTAAAAACACAGAATGAAATTTTGGATGAAACAAGATCACATTTTAAAAAATTATATGAAGCTAAAGAAACAGAAGATATCAACTTGAATGACGTTTTAAAATATTTCAATATACCAAAATTAAAAGGAACATTTAAAACAGTCAATAGAAGGAGCAATTACATATATAGATATGCTCCCCAGTCTTAAAAGGATGTCGAATAACACGAGCCCCGGTAACGACGGATTTACAGTTGAGTTTTATAAATTCTTCTGGAGAGATATTGGACACTTTTTAGTTAGATCAATAAATTATGCTTACTTAAGGGGTGAACTCTCTATTACACAAGGACAAGGTGTAATAACATGCATACCTAAAGGCAATAAAGGTAAGTTATATTTAAACAACTGGAGACCCATTTCTTGATTAAATGTATCATATTAACTAGCTTCATCATCCATAGATTTCAGACTAAAAAATGTTCTGGGCTCTATTGTTCATGAAGATCAAACCGGTTTCATACCAGGTAGATTCATGAGGGTAAATATACGACTACTGTATGACATTTTCTTCTACGCTGAAAAATATCGTATTCCAGGACTTCTGCTCTTGATTGACTTTGCCACTGCATTTGACACAGTATCATGGTCTTTTATGTACAAAGTTTTACAATTTTTCAATTTTGGGCCTTCGATTATAAGTTGGATAAAACTTTTTTATCTAAATACCGAATCTTGTGTTATTGTAAATGGGCACATGTCAGAATGGTTCTATTTACAGAGAGGCTGCCGTCAGGGCGACTCACTGTCACCTTACCTGTTCATTCTCTGCGCTGAAGTATTAGCAATATTACTAAGAAGTAATCCAAATATCAAAGGTATTAATGACAAAGAATATTTAGTATCACAATATGCTGATGACACAAGTTTGACACTAGATGGCTCCAGAGAATCATTGTATAACTCCATGTTAACATTACAATTCTATGCAAGAATCTCCGGCCTTAATATCAATACAGACAAAACAAAAGTGATATGGTTTGGATCAAGAATAAATAGTAACGTCAAACTATGTCCTGAGTACAATCTTAGTTGGGAAAATGGTATTTTTACTGTTTTAGGTGTGAAATTTACAACAGACTTAAATTCATTGGTAAATATTAATTACGAGTAAAAAATTGAAGAAATCAAAACATTACTTGCTGTTTGGTCTAAAAGGATACTCACTCCTATTGGTAAAATTGTTGTTTTAAAAAGTTTGGCCATCTCAAAACTCAACCATTTAATTACTGGATTACCAAATCCTTCAGCGGATAAAATCAAATTAATACAAACACTATTTTACAAATTTCTTTGGAATAATTTGAGGGACAAAATCAAAAAAAAAACTACCATTATTCAAGATTATAAATATGGAGGTCTTAGAATGGTAGAAGTGGAAAAGTTCATACTAGCTCTAAAAATAACATGGATCCGTCGAATATCTCAGACTGAAAATAAATATAGTCATCTCGTGAACATTTTCTGTCCGATTATTAATAATATATTTAAATTTGAAACAGATTACATTAAACAAAATTTAAATAGAATACAAAATCCTTTTTGGAAGGATGTTCTTATCAGTTACAAATATTTTGCTGATCAAGTTAAACCAATATCTTGGCAACAACTTCACTCAGTTAGTAAATGGTATAACCCAGGTATTAAGGTCGGAGGCTCTAGTGTGTTTTACAAAAGATTGTTTATAGGAGGAATAACTTTTATCAATGACATTTTAAACAAACATGGAAATCTTTATTCATACATAGAATTTAATGATCACTATAATATACAGTCCAATTTTCTTGAATATGAAGGTATTATAACTGCTGTCAGGAATTATTTGGCAAAACTGAATATTGTGCATCTAGCCTGTAACAGCCCAAACCCTATACGTCCACTAATCCTATCTTTAATTCTACAATTTCAGAAAGGCTGTCGAAAAATATATGACATCATGATTAGAAATAATGTCTATCCCAAAGCATTAAGTAAATGGAAATATGAAGTAGTTAGTGTTCCAAACTTTGAATTTGAAAGATTATATGCCTTACCTTATAAAATAACAAAAGATCCTAAGTTACTTTGGTTCTAATTTAAAATCAACCATAGGATACTTGGAACAAATTACCTTTTATCTAAAATGAATATTATTAATAACGATATGTGCAGCTTTTGCAATAATGCACCTGAAACTATCCAACATCTGTTTTGGAACTGTGGAACAGTAAAAGAATTCTGGTCAAAACTTCAAACTTATATTACAGAAAAATGCAAGACAGAATTCGTAACTTTAACAGAAACAGATTTTATTTGGAATTTGTAAATTTGATACAGTTTTGAGTAAAATCATCATGCAAGCAAAACTTTACATTTATCAAAACAAGATGCAACGTCAAATTCCACAGCTTAACCCTTTTAAAACGTATATAATATCTTTGTACAAAGTTGAGAAACTAATCGCATATAAAAACTTCAAAATTAATAAGTTTGAAACCATTTGGAGTCCATACCTTGCTATCTGTGGAACTGGAGTACAGAGATAATTTACTTAGTTGATTTTTCCAGTATCAAACTATAGCAAATAAACTTAATGTTTTTATTCTGGGACATGCAAAGCTTATCTTACTATCAGAAATAACACACCCTTACTTATATCTTGGTCTTTCCTTATCAACCTTCTTGTTTTTTTTAGAAAAAATAATAATTTTGGAAGTTGTGTATATTAATCCTTTAAAACATTCCTGAAACATTGTTCTTTGATAATGGTTTTATATACAGATTTATTACACAGGATTGTTTTGTTTTTTCTCTTTCCAAAAACAAAATATGAGAAAAAACTCAGTGAGCCTCAGAGTAGAGGCAATGCATAGATTTCATAATATAAAATTTATTTTTGATACTATAACATTGTCTATAAAATAAGTCTGTATGTATTGACAATGTGGGTTGTACACTGGGTTTTGAAAAAAATAGTCTTTACATTTATTATTGTTTTTTTCTCCAGAGTTTATAGAGACTCACTGCAATCTTATAGCATCCATATATTCCCTATATAGCAATCATACTATGTTTTCCACCAAAATTGTTTTGGAAACACCTCTGGATTGCAGTGGGGCCTTATTTTACACTCTGTTAAAATTGTACATTGTATAATATACTTCTATAATTGTAAAGAATAAGAAATCCTCCCCATTTATTCTGTCTCTGATTACAATATATGCATTTATTCACTTGACTAATAGATGCATATTACATGTTTTTTATGTAAGGTTTGTTGAGGGATGGCCCACCCCGACCCTCACAAACCTATTACGGGGTGAATAAATGGAGTACCAATAATCTGGTGATTGAAATTAAAAAAAATAAAATAAAAAAATAAAAAAAATAAAAGCCCGGGCACGTTTGAAAATAATCCATATCGGACCAGTAACAGCGGAGTTAAGGCCCTTGATTGAGTTAAAATGCTATATTTTGTCTCGATAGGGCCTTCAAATTTTATCCTATCTTTACCAAACTTTAACAAATGACTAATGTCGATACCAGCTCGGACAAGTTCGAAAACCAGCCAGATCGGACCAGTAACAGCGGAGTTATTGTCCTTGATTTAGTTAAAAATGCTATATTTCGCCTCGTCAAGACGATAGGGCCTTCATTTTGCATCTGATCTTTACCAAACTTTACCAGATGGCTAATGTCGGTGAAAGCTCAGACAAGTTCGAAAACCGGCCAGATCAGACCAGTAACAGCGGAGTTATGGCCCTTGCTTTTGTTAAAAATGCTATATGTTGCCTCGTTAATACGATAGGGCCTTCATTTTTCATCTGATCTTTACCAAACTTTACCAGACTTTTGACTTTTTTTTTTATTTATTATTTTTGAACTTTTTATTTTTATTTTGTTTAAGCTCTACTGACCAAGTTCGAAAACCAGCCAGATCGGACCAGTAACAGCGGAGTTATGGCTCTTGATTTAGTTATAAATGCTATATTTTGCCTCATTAAGACGATAGGAGCTTCATTCTTCATCTGATCTTTACCAAACTTTAAGAGATGTTTTAGTTATGGCTCTTGCTTTAGTTAAATTAGTTAAAAATTCCGAAAACTGTCAAAAAAACGTAAATTGCAGTCACTTGCTTCATTGATGTCATAAGAGCCATGTTAGCCAGTAGAGCGTCCACAAGCCCTCTTGGGCCTCTTGATATCTTTTTCAAATGCAATATCAATGGGATTACACAAAAGGGGCATACTCCGAAACATTAGCCGATCCATTTAGTGAAGAGTCAGTACAATTATCTGAAATTACAATACATATATGTTAACAATACTTCAGATATTATATTACTGCATATTGCTTGACTCATTTTACAACACCTTAGTGTGCACAGTATATTGTTTTTGCTTTATTTCTTTGATGATTGAATTCATATTAAGGCAATTTCCTAGACGAAAACTATTGTTATATAGTCTTATTAAAGCAGGGTCCCAATGATCAGTGCATAAACAATGCTTATTAATAAATGCAGACAATTCTCAAGTGTTTGCGTCCGTGTGATCAAGATCGATTCTGGACGTTTAAAATGCAAAGTTGATTGCCTTAACGGCAACTCCGAAGCGGTTTTGAGCCTGAATACAACTAAAACATGAACATAAATAGGGCCCATATAATAATCACTTGTAAAATTTAAGTAAATATGCATTTTATATTATATTGTAGCATGGTCACTAAAATTCCCTTTGTAATAGCTCAGGTGTAAATCGTTTAATTGAAATTACTTGAATATGTTCCCTTTAACATGTATAATTATGTATACCTAAGACCCAAAAAAACTTATCTGTATTCATACAGTATCTTTTAATTCTTCACTTTACCTTCCTGTCATCTCCATATCGACGACTATGTGACTTGAACAAAGCCATTATTAAAAATCTTCTACATATAACGCATGCGTTATACTTTTCTTGTTAAGCGTGAAATGTACATGAATATGAATATAGTGATATATTATATATTCTGTGATGAATTATAGAAATTTCCCAGTTTGAGAAAATCTATAACATATCCCTTCCTCTACTGTGCTATCTCGCCTAGTGTGCAAGATAGCACAGTAGCCAAATGTTATGAACTAAACGATAGACGTCACGATATTACGTCACAAATTGACGTCATGATATTACTCCGCGATGTCGCCAAAGGAGTGACAGAAGAAGGAATACTTGTGTCAAAAGACGATTGGAAAGAAATTCATCACATAATATATATTATATAGTTTAATTAACATTTTTGTCGTGATACGTAAGTTGTTAAGTGCATTTCGTAAGTTGTCTTGTGCAAACTACAAGTCGTCGTTAAGTAGACTTTTTATCGGAATAAATTTTCAAGGAAACACCGGTAAAAATGGCGGCTCCAGGAGCGGACGCTATGCAACTTAGAAAATCCACATAACAGCTTAGAATGTGCACAAGACACCCTACAAAATGCTCATAACAACTTAGGAGATGCATTTAACAACTTAAATCAAAGTACCGAAGGTACTGAGAGCATGGTGAACTATGATTTGTGCATCCATGTAATGGAAGGTTTCTTTCCAATCACGCATGACATGAATGGACTGAAAATGTGTCAACTCTTCTTATAACAGTACATCATTGCATGTAATAATACATAAATGCATTGTTTAATGTATCTGGAACTAAGGCGATTAAAACAAGATAAGGTAAGGTATATACAGGAATAAAGAAGGGAACATTGATTGAATTGATTGAATTGAATTTTATAGTCGCACCAACAGCTAAGGTCATAAGGCGATTTTCCAGCTTCCACTGGTGGAGGAAGACCCCAGGTGCCCCTCCGGGCAATTTTCGTGCACGGGAGGGCACCTGGGTAGAACCACCGACGTTCCGCAAGCCAGCTGGAAAGCTTCCTCACATAAAGATTCCTAGGCCCCTGAGGGATCGAACCTACAGCGGTGAGGGGCAAGTGATTTCAAGTCAGAGACTCTAACCACTAAAGAAGGGAACAAAAGGAAAGATTGGTTATAATGAAAATTAATCTTCAAAACGCTTCATCCTCTTCAAAGGTGTTGAAGTATATCAAAAAACATCACCAGTCATCACCAATCAAAGTTTGAGTCATTAGAAATTAATATAGCGTCAAAAAGGTCAAGACAGCTAATTTTGCCAATTCAAGGGGAGGTAATTCATAGACCCTTTGACCAACATAGCTGAATTAAAATAGGAAACAACCTTGCATTGATAACGACCTACTATGCAAGTATGATTGAAATCAAATGAACACGAGTGTAGTAAGTAGTCAGAGTGTAGCTGAAAGACAGCCATATCCTCCGCTGCACAAAGATTTATAATATACAAATTTAAACATGGAATGTCACTGTAAAATGACAAATTCTCCCTGAAGCTTCCGTGTTCCAAAAAGTGTGACCTTCAACTAAAAGAACATATGTTTTACATACAACTTGTAGTAGAGACATACAGACTACACATATACAAAACATAAATTATAAATCTTTGTGCTCATTTGATTTTAATCTCACAACTCGGAATATCCCTGGTCTCGGGATACCGTTGTTATTTATTCTCACAACTCGGAATACCACTGGTCTCGGGATACCGTTGTAATTCATTCTCACAACTCGGAGTACCACTGTTCTCGGGATACCGTTGTGATTTAATCTCACAACTCGGAGTGAACATGATGTTCATACACAATTATTTCGATGTTATATTTTTCAACCATGTATGTGAACGCTACTGAGAATTTCACGATTCATATCACTAAATGTAAAGTTTACGTGGATTTTTTTTTAAGTCGGCAAATCGTTTGTTGACAATAATCACCAAAGTCACGGTAAATTTCGTTTACTACCTTAGGCCTAAACAAAAAGTATTTTGTTTCCTGTCACTCAACCGAATCGCCGTTTTTACCCTCGACACAACAACTTTTACCCCTTCATTTTTGTGTTGCTTTGTTGTGTTTTGACCTTAATAGAATATAATTCAATCAGTTTTGCATGTAATTTGAAAATTGTAATAAAAATAACATATTTGTGTTTAGATCTACTCTTGTTGTGTAATGTATATCTATCAATGCTACAGTCATACGTTCGAGTCCCGCTTGTTACGCGTTTGCACATTGAATAATGTTTGACAGCTACTCACTAACGCGCGGCAGGACTGTGGTTCTACGAGTTTGTTTCAAAACAGATGAGGTCTACCTCTACCTCTACCAAATTGACGCATAGATAAAAATCTTTATAAAAAAAAAACCCCACTCTCCACACACACACACACACAATTTGTTTTCCGACTTAAGTCTAAAAGGGAGTAATCAGGCCTTTTAAGGGGGTCTAAAGGTGTCCGATTTAAAATTGACAAATATTAATATTTTATTCTACATGACCAAAACCAATCTCTACCAAGAGTACACTCGTTCCTCATTTGATATATGTGAGTGAAAGGAACGATAACTCTACGTGGAGATTGGACCAAAACATAATGAGCCTTTTAAATCTTTTTTTTTGCAAAGAAATTCATTCTGCACAGTAATACGTGCTATCCTAGGTGACGCACCAGGGTTAATTTTAGCATATTACGTGCGAGTCCACGCTAGCTATATGGTGTTCTGAAACTTTAGACATTAACAAAATGGTTCTAGCTTCACATTTTGATTGATAGTGTTTTATATCGTGAACTGGAACAATTTTATAATTTCAGCTGTTTCTAAAAAAAAAATTGATGTACCCCTTTTAAGACCATTGGGCGGGCATGAATTAAACAAACTTTTTTGCATAAAAAAATATAATTAGAATAAAAAAATTGAGTCCGCTCAGATTCGAACCCATCCCGCTCGCTTTATAATCCATAATTTTATGGGGACTGCCGCTCTCCCGACTGAGCTAATAATTCTTTACAAATTCTGATGACCTATAAGGTATTTATTCTAAAACCGGAGTGTCCGAATTGACCCCGTCTAAAATAGTCACTCTATACCCATTCAAATCTTGTTGATTTGCATTCGGTCTCGCCGACACGATCGGCACACGTATTCAGGATTATTTTACGACCGAAACAGTTATTTTAACGTCATAGCAAGGGAGGTAAAGACTTCAGAATATTACACAGCATACTTTAAAATAAGCTGAAATCTTATTCCGGAGAATAGGCAGCAACAACTTTTTACAAAGGATAGTAGCTTATGCGATAACCATTACTGACAAAACCTATTAAACATTATATGAAGACTATAAAGGCCATGTATATTTCTTAAATATATAAATCCAAGAAAGATGGAAGATATGCGTTTGATGGTGTTGCAACAAGAGAAATAAATTATAAAATTAACTGGTTACAAATCTCAATCACTATCCTAGGAGAACAATACAGCGTATGAATATATTTTACGCAAGATCATGTGATAATCATATGATGATGATGATTGATCTATTTATAGAACGCACAGCTAAACGATGAAACAATAGATGCAATAGCTATATAAATAATATATAACTTAAACAATGTATCGAGGAAATTATTTGAAATTTCTAAATGACATTACCTTATTTGCATCCGCACCAGAAAAGAAGAAACACCTGTTAAAATATGGGTCTTCTTTTTCAGGCAATGCGTCGATTCATCAGTGAGGCTGTAGTTAGGATTCGTGAAAAAACACGGTAACTATAGCTTGGTGAACAAGTTCACCATGCTAAAAATACACATAACAACTTACGAAATGCACATAACAACTTAGAAAATGCACAAGACAACTTAGAAAATGCACATAACAACTTACTAAATGCACATAACAAAGTAAGAAACGCACATAACGACTTAGAAAATGCACAACTTAGAAAATGCACAAGACAGAAAATGCACAAGACAGCTTAAAAATGAACATATCAACTTACAAAATGCACATAACAACTTGGAAAATGCACAAGACAACTCAGAAAATGCACATAACTACTAAATAAATGCACAACATAGAAAATGCACATAACAACTTACTAAATGCACATAACAACTTACGACATGCACATAACAACTTATAAAATGCACAAGACAACTTAACAAATGCACATCACAACTTACGAAATGCACAACTTACGAAATGCACATAACAACTTACGAAATGCACATCACAACTTAGAAAATGCGCAAGACGACTTTCAAAGCGTACTGCACAAAATGCGTGTGGGGTCGCATATTTTGTTTTGCCCTAGACGGTTTACTCTCTTGCTGCACTGGTTTCTGCAACGTCATTGAGTACTTACTTTGTGGCTTTCTAGGCTTTTTTTAATATATTATATATACATGATCATTTATGTGTTTTACTTATATTGCCTTTTAATGCTGCCTTGCTTGCTAGAGATTATAACCTGGCGGGGATATGTTTATTTACACTGTCCCGTTTATTGGGATGACACTAGGGTAAGATTGAGGTTTGGTCCACCCTAGAACCTGGTTTAAACCCCCAATGATAGTTTTTGCCAATGACCGTTCCAAGGTGGTAGTCCTATTGTCAACCCTTTTGTGTTTGTGATGTCTTATTTTGCCTTTTATTCATCTTTAAAGTCGTTCTTTTGTTTTTGTGTATGTTTGTGGTTGATTTGTATATTCACTTCTGTTATCCTTATAACTGTTGATTGTTCTGAATGTGTTTTTTTGCTGAATTGCTTTCTATAAATGCTGCATCTCCTCTTCGGATGTAGTATCTACTTTTATCAAGAAGATAAGTAGCACCTTTTTGCGATTTGACGTCATAAATTGATGCATTGCTAGGAGGCGTGAGAGATGTTGCACTTAACATTATAGCTCATGAACAGACTCAATAAAACCGAGTCTGCTATTTTTATCTCTTGTTTGTGTTTGTTGCTTCCAAGGGATCCCCTTTTCAGTATTTATTATCTGTTGACCTAACCGCATGTCCTTAGGTCAATTTAAACCAAATTCGTAGATTTTATGGTGTCCAATGCAATAAATCACGTATTTGTGTTGATACTGACCTCCTACGGAAATATGTGGTCTTATAATTTACAGAGGAATTTCGCTCACGTCTCTCTCGCCAATTATCATCTTGGCCAATTTTGTCATAGAGCATCAATAACAAACAAAATATCTAGTAATCGATTGCGATATTACTCCGTTATCTGAGCTGTTATGTAATATTCAGGACGCCCTACCTGTCGTAGGCCAACACTGTACATATACACGGTGCTTTCAGATTGAATACATTACGTATCGTCAGCTAGCGTGTTGTGTTTGTTTGATTAAACATTATTTGCAATGGACGCTGAAGTATGTTTCTTTAAGTAGTTCCGTCTTTTTGGTCTTATCATCTTTGTAAAGACTTCGTACGTTTATTTTTTAGTCTTTTGGACACGAATAAGTGACCTGTTTATTTTTTTTATACATTCAACACTTGTCAGTTGATTAGTTTGACATGTATCGAACATATTCTCTTGCCAAAATATCTAACACAGATTACAATCAATTTTAAATATAATTATCTCCCAAATCCTCATAAAATATGTTGCCGATGTTTCTAAAACAAAACGTACTGTTACTACTACTACTACTATTACTACAGCTACAGCAAATAATAGAAGTAGTAGTAAATGTGTACTTAGTATTTGTAGTAGTAGTAGTAGTAGTAGTAGCAGAAGTAATAGTAGTAGTAGGAGTAGTAGTAGTAGCAGTAATAGTAGTAGCAGTAGTAGAAGTAGTAGTAGTAGTAGTAGTAGTAGTAATAGTAGTAGCGGTAGCGGTAGCGGTGTAGTGGTCGTGGTCGTGGTCGTGGTCGTGGTAGTGGTAGTGGTAGTGGTAGTGGTAGCGGTAGTAGCAGTAGCAGTAGCAATAGCAGTGGTAGTAGTGGTAGTAGTAGTAGTAGTAATAGTTTCATTTGTGTCTTGTTTTGGCGAGGAAACATCGCATATACCATACAATAATATACTGTTTACTGAGTGGATGTGTTTACGGCTATGTTGCAAAACCAAGCTTTGTAAAAATACGCCATGATAAACGACATAAAATAGTTTAAGAAATATAAACAAATTACGTAACAACCATACCTGTTTACAGAACACATGACCTGTCTCATTTAAAATAGTTAATAACATTTCCAAAATGTCATTTTACAGTGACGTGAAAGATCTTCCTTAAGAAACCGCCCTTATCAATCTGTTGTGACTGTTTTTATTTAAATGTATGAAATAAACAACATGTTGACGTAGAATTAACGAATGCCAAAAACTCTCAAATTTCAATTACATATTTGGTTTGTGTATTTATTTACATTGTTAATAATTAATTGATGGGCCAAGTAATATTTATAGCATACTTTTTCGAGTATATGCTATTTATACTGCTTATCGGGGGCCATAGTACGTCTAGTCTTAACGGATACAGAGCATGTGAGATATGTAGACAAGTCTCCCGGGTACCGAGCATGTGAGATATGTAGACCAGTCTCCCGGGTACCGAGCATGTGAGATATGTAGACAAGTCTCCCGGGTACCGAGCATGTGAGATATGTAGACAAGTCTCCCGGGTACCGAGCATGTGAGATATGTAGACCAGTCTCCCGGGTACCGAGCATGTGAGATATGTAGACAAGTCTCCCGGGTACCGAGCATGTGAGATATGTAGACAAGTCTCCAGGGTACCGAGCATGTGAGATATATAGACAAGTCTCCCGGGTACAGAGCATGTGAGATATGTAGACAAGTCTCCCGGGTACCCAGCATGTGAGATATATAGACAAGTCTCCCGGGTATCGAGCATGTGAGATATGTAGACAAGTCGGACTTCTACTCTTCATGGGTACCGAGCATGTGTGATATATAGACAAGTCTCCCGGGTACCGAGCATGTGAGATATGTATCAGGCTTCTGCATGAATATCAGGTAGAATGCACCAGCAATGGATCCATGTTCTTGCAAGTTGGCCAATGCTCTTAACAGCATCTACATGCCTGAGTTTACCTATGACCTGATCACAGAACAGGTCTTTGTTAAACTAGTCTGTGACTTCACATTTCAATGGCACAGTTTGAGGCTTGAGGAAAACAATTGAATATTTTATCTCCCAACCGATTTTGAAAAGTAAGGTATTTTTATTTACCACTAAAAATGTCTGTTTCACTGATATACAACTTATTTAGGTAGTAGATTAATTTTATCTTAAAAGTCATAAAAAACTTAGGCTGAAACAAGCGTCCCGGACAATAGGAAATCATTTCTGAAAATTGATTTTTCTATCCTGTTAAATCTATTCTAATAGGATTAAATATAATTATTAGCAGTGCAGAAATTATCTATGAATTCCGTTTTATAAAAGTATAAACAGATAATTTGGAAATCGTCGAACACGATACATACTAAAAACATTGCAGTCTCGGTTTGACTGCGACTGTTCATGAACGCTAGAAAAGAACGGCTTGCTACCGCTCTCACCCTCCAGCCCCGGGATCCAATATGTATTATGTCAGCAGTACAGACATTTAGATGGTATATATATGACGGTGAACATGGAACCTTCCATGAGGTATCTGCTTACCATTCCATGGCCAGCGGCGTATGATCACAGTTTCTAACAAAACGTTTTGCCCTAAACCAGAAAACAATGGGCGAAATAAACAAAATGAAATTTAGTGGGAACATACATTGTTAAAGTAGAACTGGAAAAGTAGAATTCAAGGACGACAGTCAACCACAAACACACAAAGAAGTCATACTAATTACAGAAGCTTAGTTAACCATTTCAAGTGAGTCCAACGATATGTGTGTGTGCAAACTGAAACAGACTTTGAAATGTTTCAAGTTACATTTGAACCACCTTCGTAAAAATAGCCAGAACAAATTTACAACAACGCAAACGAAAGATGTTTTTTTTATTTATTGCGTATTACGTTTATCAAAGGATAACTATTGGCATGAGGGTAATATAAGGCAAAAGCTTAAAGGTAAACAACCAAAGAAAGTGAAATCAGTTCACAATTCACAGCAAATGCAAATAAGTGTGGACCAAGACTGTGTTAACCTACGCGGTTTGGAACAGCACAGTTTGGAATGCAATTACGACCAACACAATTTGTAGGTGTATCACGTAGACGAAGAGTTGTATCACGTAGGCGTGGAGGTGTATCACGTAAACGTTGAGGACGTGAAAATGCATCACGTATACGTTGGGTTGTATCATGTAGACGTGGAGTTGTATCACGTAGACATGGAGTTGTATCACGTAGACATGGAGTTGTATCACGTAGACATGGAGTTGTATCATGTAGACATGGAGTTGTATCACGTAGACATGGAGTTGTATCACGTAGACGTGGAGTTGTATCACGTAGACATGGAGTTGTATCATGTAGACAGGATGGTGAACTATTTTATTCAGTGATGTAGGTTTGCATATATTTTTCATTTTATGTTGCATGTTGCACGTGTTACAAATTATTTGATATTCACTTGCTGCCGCTGCTTCAGTTCCAGGGGCTGTTGACAAACCAATGAAATGGAAAAGAGCCTATGTCACAAGTACAGTATGCAGTATTTGTAAAATTACTTTGTAAAACAATAATAAGAAACTTTATTTTTAGTTTTAAGATTGTTCTGAGCTTTCGGCATTTGACCATTCTGGTGACAATATTTTATTTCAGTTTCACATTGCTGACTATTGAAAACTGCTTGGGGTAAAACTGTGCAGAAGCAATTGCAAATACTCATTAAATAGTATACAACTATGTCAGTAGTCATTCCCAAGGATAAATAGTTATAATCTATTGACTCCTAAGGCATTAAATAGTTGTTTTATTATATATCATAAAATATAACAGTTTTGATTTTTTTACTAATAAAATTAAAATTTGGAGCCGTGTAAACAATGTATCTGCTTCCTTTGTTCATTTAAACAAGCGCGTCACTGACACAGATCGACTATTGCACCTTCACGTGACGTTTTGCTGTTGTTGTTTTAAAAAAGCTCGTCAGTGACAAAGATGTACTATTGCACGCTAAATTTACTATTGCAGGGTCACGTGATGAACTATTGAACGGTTGCCATATTTCCAATGAGAATGGTCAAACTATTTAATCACACGTGACTGCTTTTGGATCAATGAAAATCTCTTATATTGTATGATATATAATAATACGAAGTATATAACTTTTAAATCAGATACAGAATCGCTAAGAAACTTCCAAAATGGAAGTGTAATATTGCTTATTCGTAATAAACGCCTGTGGACACGTTTTTAAATTGATAATAGAAGATCAGTTCTGGACTCTTTACACGTAAAGAAACACACAAACATATGATTTTTAGACGGATGTAACAAAGTATTAAAGGAGAAATTTTGAAATCGTCGAACACGAATAGTATAACAAATATTGCAGTCTCGGTTTGACTGAGACTGTTCATGAACAGGGTAGTGAAAAGGGCTTGCTACCGTTCACGCCTTCTAGCACCGTGTTGAACAGAATTCAATATTTAAAATGTCAATAGCACAAAAAGTTCAGCCATCCCAAAGAGTGTGTGCATATGACGGTGAACATGAACCTTCAATGAAGTATTGTCAGCCAGCGACATAATTATGGTCTCACTTTCTAACAAAACGCTTTATATATTTATATTTTCTTAAACAAAGGTCAAATGTAGAGGCAACAATGACAAATAAAGAAAGCTTGGATCAATATTATTTGTCATATATCTAGGAAGCCAGGTCATGTAATAATAACCTATTCGCGACGTAATCAGAATAGGCCATACCGTTTTTGAAATCAAACAGTTCCATCAGAATCTCCTCGTTGTTTTCCGTCTTTTCAGTATTGTTTCAATTTCAAAACACAAATTCGCAGCTGCATTGGAGTCGATTGGTTCTATTCAGTTGCGAAAGATAAATCCGCCATCATTTTGTTTTCAAAATCCAATGTAATAATTTTTGTACACAAATTAATCTGATTCTAAATAAATATGTTTATTATATACTTTCCAGTGAAATAGTGGATTTTATGATTAAAATAAAACCTTATATGTTCATTGTTTATATTTCACATGTGTATATAATATACACAAATAATAAAATACACAAATAATAATATACACATATAATATTTTCACTCAAAATGACGTTATGCAACTGTTGACGTTATTGACATCATTGTTTTGGCATATTAGTTTTTTCTGATAAATTTCCAGGTTGTGAGTATATAATAAATAGAATATTTGTTGGTTTGTAGGGAATATAGCACGAGTGAAAATAATTGAGTTTTCTCACTTCGAGATGAAAACAAATCCTATATTCACTCAAAACAAACAAAAATCCTCTATTTAACTGATTTGATGTTCATGGATTATCTCTGAATGTAATCACACTTTTTGTGCAGTTTGTGAATGCAAGTAATGGTGCGTTATACAGCCAGAGCATAATGATGTGCAACTACAGACGAGAGGTCTGAAACATTAATTGCCGTATAGCTAAATAATGTTCACACAAATATATTTATATTATGTTTAAAATGACGCTGATGTAATCTTAAAGCCAGCTCAGCTCGCTGTTGTGCTTATTTCCAACACCTGCATGTATTGGAGTGGTAGTCTAATATTTACATTCTTAATTTTGTTTTAGATCAACATATGATCATTAATAACATTCTGTAACAAATAAGTGTTCTTTGTTAATAGCAGTTTATGCTTTTGTTTTTGTTTTAATGACTTATTATAATTATTATTATTTGTAACGTTATACTTCATGAACACGGAGTTGATTTAAGTACGATCTTTATTGATATGATTAATCATTTACTTCATAATATGTTTACCGCTTGATTAATGCCAGTCGATGTTTTTATTCTTAAGTATGACGTACACTATTGCAATACATACATGCTATAAGAGGCAATGTTTTAGGCTTAACCACACCAACACTTACTTTGATCAAATGAGATCAAGATGAAGACATATGCTGTATACGCTGTAATTGCTGTGTGCCTTTTCTCTATGAATCAGCATGCACATGCAACCTATAACTTTGGACCAGTGATATTTGGACCAACTCTTTTTGGAACAGGACAGCTTGGAACAACACAATTTGGCGGATTTGGAGGTATTGGAAGTGTATCCCGTAGACGAGGAGCTTTATCAGGTAGACGAGGAGCTGTATCAGGGACACGTGGAAGGGGAGGGTTCTTCTTTAATGATGTAAGTTTGATTATATTTTAGGTTAAAGCTTTCATTTTAGGTAGGCATTTTAGAGTTGTGAACACAAACGACCTGTGGAACACTCAACGATGTTTCATTTTTATTTTTATCTTGAAGCATTTTGAATTTTGCGACTGCGGAGTTATATGACAAAAACTAAAATTTATTCCTCTGTAAAATCGTTCTAAGCAAAACTAACTGTTTATATACTTACTTATCGCAGTACAGGTTTTATTTTTAAAATTAAATCATTCATGCATAATTCAATCAGAAACAATACGTGACAAGTAGTATATTTTTATTTTTATCGTTTTACAAGATGCTTTAATTTTTTGAGACTTTGACATTTGTGGTGTATGTGCAAGCAAGGAAAGAAAACTTTGAGTGGAGAGGGTTGATCAATGTATTTTAAAGATATACATAGCTAAACTCGTTGTCGATTAAAATAATTATAATAAATGTTTTGAAGACGACAACAGTATAAGACATTACCAAATAGTGATGACCGTATCGGCTTTATTTAGTTGTATATAGTTATATAGGAATGTTTACGCGTGTATCAATTGTATCATCCATATCTGTCATGGCTTAATTATGTCATATCTTGATCAAGATGGATATGTCGAAGTGCCGTGAAACCTTATAAATGCATTCATTCGTTCTAGCCAAACTGGAACTGGATAGGTTGTGGAAATATTCAGGCGCAGAATGCAGCGACGTATGCAGCGAACAATTTCGGTGTAACGGCTCTTGATTCATGTCTGGAAGCACATTCGTGGGTCAGTATTACTCCCTCAGACATGTGAATAATGTATTATTCAATGAAACGGTAAATGTAGGACAGACAATCCTTTTGAATAAAGCATGGTACATGAAGCATAATCGAAGTTGTGTCTGTCAATGAGTAATTTCTGACATTACAACGAATTTCCCTGACACTAAGATACACGATTAAGCTGAAATTTACTATGAACCATGCTTTCACTACACTTACGTTTTTATAATGTTCGTTTACATGTATGTTTCCATATTATCGTTGTTCTTAATATTGTTTCGATTGGTTTGGTCTACGAATGCTACTCTTCGACTGCTTCCTTTACCTGTACTATACAACTATTTGCTTTCAAAAGATTGATATGCATGAATCATTTCAGTAAAAATATCACTATTTGAATTTATTCTGATATTGTAAATGATATATGCTTAATTGATAATTGAATAGTACGTTTTAATACACAGTTCATGCTATTGTAAATGAATTATAGTAATGGTGTTTTGGTTACTACATTTTTCTTCTTAGAATGAGATTCGTGTAATATTCCAGGCCTTCGTACGAAACTCCCCATATGGTGGGTGGTTATTACATAACTATTTAGGTAAACCTTACATCTCTCCTGAATAGACTCAATAAAACCGAGACTGCTTCTTTTATCTCTTGCTTGTGTTTGTTGCTTCCAAGGGATCCCCTTTTCAGTATGTATTGACATTCACACTAGGGTTTATTTAGTGGTGTGTGGCGGCCGTAAAAAGTTACCCCGACTACAAATCAGTAATGTTATTACTTACTGGTCCTTTGACATCATCAATCCCATTATTTATGGCTTTAAAGAAGAAAATCGCTTAAGCCGGTGCTACGAGGCGTGAGAGGTGTTGCACAATTTGCGTTAACTCAAATGAACACAATAAACCCGAGTCTGCTACTTTTATCTCTTGTTTGTGTTTGTTGCTTCCTAGGGATCCCCTTTTCAGTATTTATTGATACATTTCAGTCTACATCGGCAACACCTACATGGAATGGGATTCGTGTAATATTCCTCGCTTATTTACAAAACTCTCCCTATGTAAGTATACATGCTCGTTCAACAACGTCTTTTTCCGTCTTTTCAACGGTACGTAGAGAAATGACGTTCACCGTAACATCGTGAATACAACACGGTAACATATACATGGACAAAACATGCTGAAAGAGCCATATTTATATGACCTTAAGTTCCAAACTACTTTACCGATTTTAATCATGCTTATTGGTTACGTCATGTAATAGATAACGCTTTCTACCAAACTTTTGACGACGAGATTTTAAAGTCTGGCCAGGTCAAAGTGATCTCTTTAAACTTCAGTTACTCCATTTTAAGAGCCTTACGAGGCTAACTTCATGACATTGTTGCAACACTAATATTGGGTGAGCTAACACAGCCAAAGGATTGAGCATTGTTGACAAGGATTAAGCACTGTTGAGACATAAGTAAATGCAGATACAAATTGATGGATACAAATATGGTGGATACAAACTGTGTAAAGCCCCATAATTGTATGCTACTTATATCAACTGTTGATATTTTATATAAAATATAAGGGAAACCCATACGCGGATCATTAGTGACCATAGCATATTCAAATGAGTGCATATTTTTATATTCTGTATTAACATGTATATTTGGCTTTTCTTTCCATTACTTTATCTTTAATTTTGTAGCTGAAAGTTTGCCGGGCCTTCGTTAGATTCAGTGGAGCTATAACGGATGGGAATAGCCTTCCGAGCAGCATCACTACAGGACCTGCTGGGGTTGCGGGTGGACCAAACTTTTGCGTTTAATAAATCAGGGGAAATATGATTTCTAGACAGTAGTATTTATTAATATTATACGTTTGTGTTGTATTTGTGGCGTTGTTTCTGTAAATCATCCATAACATATGCATGCAGAGGATCTTATTTGAATGTCTGTTTAATATTGAATGTATGAAACGAGTTGGATGCCATGAAATGATGCGAGGCTGTGCCTAGCAACATACTAATTTTATCCAACCTGTTTATTGAATGTATTACTTAACATGTAAGACTGAGAGGTTCTATTTATCACACTAATCCAAAAATGTCAAATAACGTAGATTCTTTAATTTAAATGCCTCAGTTTAATATATTAATGACGTTTAATGACGTCCATGATTCGCATGAGTACGTCATATGTTATTTATGTTTGTAAGCTTATATGTTAACGTTTTCGGAAATTGACGAGGAAGTTTCAATTCCCTACCAAAAAAGAGTATGATAATGGACCTTTGGAAACGGCCGCGCACGACACATACGAAATATTGCAGTCTCGGTTTGATTGAGGATGTTCATGAGCGGTAGTGAAATATGCTAGTTCATGAGCGGTAGTGAAATATGCTAGCTACTGCTCACGCCCTCTAGCCCCGGGTTGAGCAGAACTCAATATTCATAAAATCA
Organism: Cyrtodaria siliqua; assembly: GCA_037043455.1. Classification (NCBI taxonomy): domain Eukaryota; kingdom Metazoa; phylum Mollusca; class Bivalvia; order Adapedonta; family Hiatellidae; genus Cyrtodaria; species Cyrtodaria siliqua. The sequence goes on from JAWPHD010000586.1 coordinate 108,760, forward strand.
ATAGTACAAAATGTTAACCATCCCGAAGATGGCATGCATATGGCGGTGGACATGGAGTGTACTTCTTCCCCATGTCGTACGGCGTATGGTCCCAGTATCTAATAAAATTAAATGCCCCGAAGAGCGAAATAAACATACTGGAATTTAGTTGGGAACAGCGGTTAAGTTGAGGGAAAGGACAGGTCGATTGTATTTAGTTTTTGAGTGGTGGTGTGTGTTTGGGGTGGGGCGGCGGGTGGGGCGAAATTTAGTATTGGTAACTGTTAATCTCTGTTAGACATACACTTGCATGAGGAAATGGTGTTATTTAATTTTGATACAAATGTGAATAACACAATGTTTTCATCCAGTTGTATGTCTAACAGTGATTTACAGTTCCCTTTGCAAATTTACTCACCCGTAAATACAATAGTATGGAAATAGGTCACTAATACAGTGGATGCCATTGACTAAATGTCAAACTCTCAGATTCATGCACATATCTCTCTGTAGCTATGTTAATTATCATGTAAATATTCATTTATTCCATACCTGTTCTTATGTTAAATTTTCTAAGAGGTAATTACGTGTCATGTTTTGTTTATTAAATTGAAATTATAATGAGTATTCTACATGTTTGTACAGTTTATACATTGTATAGGCCAGTAGGAATGATTTTGTATGTGTATTTGAAAGGTAGATAACACTAAAGCAGCCAAATTATGTTAAAAATGGCTTTAATTTGTTTTTAGGACATAAGTCTGACAGAAAATAAAATTATATAATTTGTTTGGATTTTTTACATGTGTGCATCTATGGTTTGAAAATTTGAACATTTCTCTAATGGATATCATGGTATCACGAAACTTTCAGCTGTTTTATGAAAATTGAACATATATCTACATACCAGTTTTGATATGCAACAATGATGAATTGAAGTTTGTTTGTAATGGATAATACAGGGTTTACGTTATTGAAAGTGTTGTCTTTATTCCTCTCTTCCTATTGCTAAAAAGTACAAGAAGAGACAGTTGGATATCGTCGAATACGATAAATACAAACAAATATTGCAGTCTCGGTTTGACTGAACGGTAGTGAAAAGTGCTTGCTACCGTTCATGCCCTCTAGCCCCAGGTTGACCAGAACTCAATATTTAAAAGGTCAATAGTCCAGAAAGTTGAACCATCCCAAAGATGGTATGCATATGACGGTGAACATGAAACCTTCTATGAGGTATTGTCACGCCATTCCATAGCCAGCGGCGTATGGTCCCAGTTTCTAACAAAATGCTTTGCCCTTAACGAGAATCCAATGGGTGAAATAAACAAAATGGAAATTAGTTGGGAGCAGAGGTTATGAAGCCCGCGTATCACATGCAACAGTCAAAAGACTAAATGAAAAAGCAGGCAACATATCCTAAGCGTGATTATTATAAACAATTCTCAGAAACCTTAAAGCTGGAGTAGTGAAACCATCTATTCGAAATTCAAGTAAGAAAGTTAGTGTATTTGAGAATGTACCACCGATATCTATAAATATTGGGCTCGGCGATCTCCAAAGATCGGAATGAATAACAGTTCAGATTGCAAGCACTGGGAGACATTTTACTAATGCTGCTCCGTCAGTCGATTATTCTACTTTGATGACTGCTACTACAACCGCAACTTCTCCTCATCCTTCTACAAATATTACTTTTACAACTCCTACCTCTCCTACTATTACTTCTACTGATCCTAATCTTCCCCTCCTCCTCCTAATACTACTATTATTAACCCTGACTGGTTATCGCATTCTTTACCTCCTCTTCACCCCACCCCACCTCCCATTCCACACCACCACCATCCCGTCCTTAACCGAAAAGTAGATATAAAAATCGAACAGGAAAAGTAGCATTCAAGGACGACAGTCACCCACAAACACACAAAGAAACGAATAAAATAAAGATTAATAAAAGGCAAGATAAGACATCACAAACAAACAAGGGTAAAAAATAGAGCTACCGCCTTGGAACGGTCAGTGGCAAAAAATGCCGCTGGGGGGTTAAAACAAGTTCTAGGGTGTACCAAACCTCACTCTTACCCTATTGTCATCCCAATAACGGGACAGTGTAAATAAAGATATCCCTGCCAGGTTATAATCTCTAACGAACAAGGCAGCATTACTAGGCAATATAAGTAAAACACGTAAATGATCATGTATATATAATATAAACAAAAAACAGAAGCCTAGAAAGCCACAAAGTAAATACTCAATGACTTGGCAGAAGCCATCGCAACAACAGAACACACCGTTAAGGGAACGGCAAGACAATAGTGTTTACTATTTCTACTCAACGTTCTAACCCTACAGCTCCTCCTCCTCTCCTACTCCTACTCCTACTACGTTACGATACATGGAGCCCCCTGGCTTGTTTACGTCCACATCCGACGAATGAGGATAAAACAAAGTTTCTTGCCAAATATCACAACGACGAAACTTAGTGGCGCCGGTGAGGCTTGAACATGGGTTCTCCGGTCCACAGTCCTATTTACTGAGCCACGTCAACCTTGCCAAATAACACAACGACGAAACTTAGTGGCGCCGGTGAGGCTTAAACATGGGTTCGCCGATTCACAGTCCTATCTACTGAGCCACGTCAACCTTGTTCTCCGATACACAGTCCTATCTACTGAGCCACGTCAACCTTGCCAAATAGCACATCGACGAAACTTAGTGGCGCAGGTGAGGCTTGAACATGGGTTCTCCGATCCACAGTCCTATCTACTGAGCCACGTCAATCTTGTTCTCCGATACACAGTCCTATCCAATGATAAATTCCGTGGCTCTTCCCAAGTTTTTCTCATTGTTCTTTGTTGGATAGATGCAGTTCTTCTGATGCCATATTTGCCATCTCTGGAAAGTGGCGTCTAACAGCTTTTCTCTAAAATGACGTGTAATGTACCAGTGGTATTACCTGTATGCTGCATACTTTGTACTGAATCGAATGATGTTACCCTGAAAATTTGTATGTTGATTGATAGTTTATGAATAGTTATGTGACTTATGGAAGAGGGACATTGAATCTTCTGTTTTGGAGAAGTTCATTTGACCCGGGGATGGGTTGTGTCAAGAGTCAGGGTGTCATTAAATATACTGGAATGTGTCTGGCGTAGTTCCAATGGTCATACTCAGAGAACATTAGACATAGGCGGTAGGGTGAAGATATATGCATGTCAAGGTCATTTTCCTTTGTGGCTGTCTTTGATAAGAGATAGTATTATTAGTATTGTGTCCAACTACTAGTAATCAGAATAAGGCAAGACTAACTTACATTGGATGGGGGATAAAATATGATTACTCTTTGGGATTTGTCTCAGAAGCAATGCAGGATATATTGTAACAAAGGGAATATGCCATAACCAGTAAAAAACATTTTCAATAAAGGATTAGCTCCCAGTAGTTTTAAAAAATCATAGTTAAAAATTAAGTACTAGCACCTTTATATCTGGAAAATTCCAAATGGTGACGTATTTTTTGTTTATTTTACATATCGTAACTCTCTCTCTCGCTTTCCCTCTCTCACATTTTATTTATTCATTTATTCATTTATTCATTTATTCATTTATTCATTATTTTATATATTGATTTAATGAATAAAATTTTATATTAAAATAGTCACTATTTTAGTAAAGAACCAGAGCCTTTGTTTCCGGAAACATTCAATATTTATGACAATAACATTAAATGGTAACGTAAATTCCGTGTTTATGTCACGTAACGTGAACTACATTGCCTTTTGGAAATTTGTTTTATTGCATTAGATTTTGTTTTTAACATGTTTGATAAATAATATAAAATGTACATACCGTTTTGTTGAATATAAACAATGTTTGTGTATTACATTTTCAAAACATGATAATTGTAACGTATTTCAAATGGATGTCACGCCCTTATGTCCCCACTCTCACTTGGCAAACATACAATCATTTTGTAGGAAATGTACAACCTTTCAGGAAAATATATCCTTCCAAATTCCCAAGAGTGGGGATGGCGTCTTTTGGTAACTTACGGTCTAGTTATTATTAAGTGTATTTATGATTTTTTGATAACGAACAGGGTGTAACGTAAACTACAGTATATTTTCATTATGTTGAAAAGGCTGTCTAAATTAAACAATTCATAAATAACATAAATATAGGTAGTATTTGTTGTTCATATGCACATTGTTACTCATATTCTAGTGTATTGGAATTGTTATGGAAACGTAATTGTGACGTTTGTTACACACAACGCCCCAACGCTCAGATGCAACACATGTCTCATTTTGAAGCTTATTGTATTTTCTTTCAGAAAATCATACCCTACAAACTTACAGCTCAAGATCTATAACAGCTCTGTTATTGAGAGTTCTGAAAAACTTGGAAAAAGGTGAAATAATTATCAAAATCGAATGATAAACAAACAAATATGACCATTTAAAGGTTGTTCTAAAACGGATATGGGAGCCGCCATTTTGGTGTCATAGTTCCATATTACCATAAGCTTTCAAGCGGCGAGCTGTGCTTATTTCCAACACCAGCATGTATTGCAGTGGTAATCTAAATAATATTTACATTCTTAATTTTGTTTTAGATCAACATATGCTCATCAGTAACTTTCTGTAACAAATAAATGTTCTTTGTTAATAGCAGTTTGTACTTTTGTTTTTGTTGTTAATTATGTGTTATAATTGTTATTTGTATTTTTATATTTCATGAACACGAAGTTGATTCATGAACGATCTTTATTGTTATCATTAATCATTTACTTCATAATATGTTTACCGTTTGATTAATGCCAGTCGATGTTTTTATTCTTAAGTATGACGTATATTATTGCAATACATACACAACACACAAGGGATGACTTATCTATATCTATATTATGAAATATGTATGTCTATTGAAGTGTCTTTCGAAAGTGTTTACAGTTACATTTTAATCATCCTTAGTAAAAATGGTCAACGGGAAAACAACAATGCAAAAATTACAATATGTTTACGCTATGTTGATTACGTGCATCAACAGAAAGTCATGGCCATGATCGCCTATATAAGGAAATGTTTTAGGCTTAACCACACCAAAATTTACTTTGATCAAATCAGATCAAGATGAAGACATATGCTGTATACGCTGTAATTGCTGTGTGCATTTTCTCTATGAATCAGCATGCACATGCAACCAATAACTTTGGACCAGTGATGTTTGGACCAACACTATTTGGAACAGGACAGCTTGGAACAACACAATTTGGCGGATTTGGAGGTATTGGAAGTGTATCCCGTAGACGAGGAGCTGTATCAGGGACATGTGGAAGGGGACGGTTCTTCTTTAATGATGTAAGTTTGATTATAATTTAGGTTAAAACTTTCATTTTAGGTAGGCATTTTATAGTTGTGAACACAAACGCCCTGTGGAAAACTCAACGATGTTTGATTGTTTTTGTTTAGTTTTATTATCTTGAAGCATTTTGAATTTTGCGACTGCGGAGTTATATGACAAAAACTAAAATTTATTCCACTGCAAAATCATTCTAAGCAAAATTAACTGTTTATATACTTACTTATCGCAGTACAGGTTTTATTTTTAAAATTAAATCATTCATGCATAATTCAATCAGAAACAATACGTGACAAGTAGTATATTTTTATTTTTATCATTTTACAAGATGCTTTAATTTTTTGAGACTTTGACATTTGTAGTGTATGTGCATGCAAGGAAAGAAAACTTTGAGTGGAGAGGGTTGATGAATGTCTTTTAAAGATAAAAATAGCTAAACTCGTTATCGATTAAAATAATTATAATAAATGTTTTGAAGACGACAACAGTATAAGACATTACCAAATAGTGATGACCGTATCGGCTTTATTTAGTTGTATATAGTTATATAGGAATGTTTACGCATGTATCAATTATATAATCCATATCTTTATTATGTCATATCTTGAGCAAGATGTATATGTCGAAGTGCCGTCAAACCTCATAAATGCATTCATTCGTTCTAGCCAAACTGGGACTGGATAGATTGTGGACATATTCAGGCGCAGAGGGCAATGACGTTTGCAGCGAACACTATCGGTGTTACGGCTATTTTATGTCTGGAAGCACATACGTTGGTCAGTATTACTCCCTCAGACATGTGAATATAGAGGATCTTACATGAGTACTCATTCATTATAGAATTTATTAAACGAGTTGGCAAAATGATACAATGCGAGGCTCTTACCGAGCATTATATATAATTTTTGCTAACGAGTTTAATAAATTCAATAACGAATGAGAACGAATGTTAGATTCTATTTATTACATAACTCACATATCGACTTTTATTGCATTTTGCCTGCCGCTTTAACATGCGAAACCGACATAAACCGTGGGAATTGGATCATAGTCATTATCGATTTTTTGACAGCGCATACTAGGCTTATTTGCATACTTATATAACTAGTGGCATATCGAAAATATAGAATGGTGTTATTCTACTCCCACACCGTAAGTTATCTGATAAAATGTATTATTCAATGAAACGGCAAATGTAGGACTGACAATTCCTTTAGGTAAAGCATGGTACATGAAGCAAAATCGAAGTTGTGTCTTTAAATGAGTAATTCCTGACATTGCAACGAAATTTCCTGACACTAAGATATAAGATTAAAGTTCTCCGACCATGTTTTGTTTCATGAACATGTTTATGTTTATTTAAATAGAAATCAATACACTCCAATAAATATTTACAAGTTTTCTACGTCATCAAATAAAATCGTATTCTCGCTTTTTACAAATATTGCAATGTGTGAATTTGAACAGGTAAATTAATCCACAGGTAAATGTATTTATCAATTATGTGGCAATAGTTGTGCTGCTATACAATTCAGATTTATCTCATTTCCCCGTGCAGTCACGCAGTGGTAAAAGTCGTATCTACGTCACGCAAATATACTTATTTTTACATACAACTTAGTAGCGATTTTAAATATCTCTCCGGGACTATCAAGAAATATTCATATGATGTTTAAGAGTTAAATTTGTTAATTGATAATACTACAAAAAGGTTGGGCATTCATCATTAAGCTGAAATTGACTATGAACCATGATTTTACTACACTTACGTTTATAATGTCCGTTTACATGTATGTTTCCATAATACCGTTGTTTTTAATATTATTTCGACTGGTTCGGTCTACGAATGCTACTCTTTGACAACTTCCTTTATTTGTACTATTTGATTTATTATGATATTTAAATGATATATACTTAATTGATAAATGAACAGTACGTTTTAGTACACAACGTATGCTATTGTAAATGAATGGTAGTAATGGTGTGTTGGTTACTACATGTTTCTTCTTGGAATGAGATTCGTTGAATATTCCAGGCCGTAGTACGACACTCCCCATATGTAGTTTGGTTATTACATAATTATTTCGGTAAACTTTACATTACCTCTCCTGACTCAATAAAACCGAGACTGCTACTTTTATCTCTTGTTTGTGTTTGTTGCTTCCAAGGGATCCCCTTTTCAGTATGTATTGACACTCACACTAGGGTTTGTTTAGTGATGTGTGACGGCCGTAAAAAGTCGCCCCGACTACAAATCAATAGTATTATTACTTACTGGCCCTTTGACATCATCAAGCCCATTCTTTATGGCTTTAAAGTAGAATGTCGCTTCAGCCGGTGCTAGGAGGCGTGAGAGGATTTGCACAATTTGCATTACCTCTCATGAACAGACTCAATAAAACCGAGTCTGCTACTTTTATCTCTTGTTTGTGTTTGTTGCTTTCGAGGGATCCCCTTTTCAGTATGTATTTATACATTTCAGTCTACATGGAATGCGATTCGTGTAATATTCCTCGCTTATTTACAAAACTCTGCCGAAGTAAGTATACATGCTGGTTCAGCAACGTTTTTTTCTGTCTTTTCAACGGTACCTAGAGAAATTACGGGCATCGTAACATCGTGAATACAACACGGTTACATATACATATACTAAACATGCTGAAATAGCCATATTTATACGACCTTATGTTCCAAACTACTTGACCGATTTTCATCATGAGTATTGGTTACGTCATGTAATAGATAACGCTTTCTAACAAACTTTCGACGACAAGCTTTTAAAGTCTGGCCAGGTCAAAATGATCTCTTTAAACTTCAATTACTCTATTTGTAAGAGCCTCAGGAGGCTAATCTGATGACATTGTTGCAACACTAATATTGGGTGAGCTAACACAGCTCAAGGATTGAGCACTGTTGACAAGGATTGAGCGCTGTTGAGACATAAGTAAATGCAGAATTATGGTGGATATAATTGTGTAAAACCCCATAATTCTATGCTACATGCTACTTATATCAACTGTTGACATTGTATATAAAATATAAAGGAACCCCATATGCGGGACAATAGTGACAAGATCATATCAAATGGGTGCATGTTTTTATTTTTGGCCTTTCTTTCCATTACTTTTTCTTTAATTGTGTAGCTGAAAGTTTGTGGGGCCTTCGTTAGATTCAGTGGACCTGTAGCAAATGGGATTAGCCTTCCGATCAGCATCACTGTTGGACCTGCTGGGGTTGCGGGTGGACCAAACTTTTGCGTGTAATAAATCAGTGGAAATATAATTACTAGGTAGTAGTATTTATAGATATTAAACATTTGTGTTGTATTTGTGGCGTTGTTTCTGTAAATCATCAATAACATATGCATGCAGAGGATCTTATTTGAATGTCTGTTTAATATTGAATGTATTAAACGAGTTGGATGCCATGAAATGATGCGAGGCTGTGCCAGCTACATACTAATTTTATCCAACCTGTTTATTGAATTTATTATTAACATGCAAGACTGGGAGGTTCTATTTATCACACTAATCCAAAAATGTCACATAACGTAGATTCATTAATGTAAATGCCTTAGTTTAATATATTCATAACGTATATTCCATACCAAGTTGAGGGAAAGGACAGGTCGATTGTATTGAGTGGAAAAGTGGTTGTGTATATTTGTTTGTTTGTTTTTGTTTTTTTTGTGGGGTGGGGTCGGGGGCTAAATTTAGTATTGGTAACTGTAAATCTCTGTTAGACATACACTTGCATGAGGAAATGGTGTTATTTAATTTTGATACAAATGTGAATAACATAATTTTCTCATGCAGCTGTATGTCTAACAATGATTTACAGTTCCCTATGCCAATTCTCTCACCCATAAATACAATTGTCTGGATATGGGTCATTAATACAGTGGATGCCATCGACTAAATGTTAAACTGTCAAATTCATGCACATATCTCTCTGTAGCTATGTTAATTATCATGTACATATTCATTTATCCATACTTGTTCTTATGTTAAATTGTCTAAGAGGTCATTTTATGTTAATTAAATTGAAATTATAATGAGTATTCTACATGTTTGTACAGTTTATACATTGTATAGGCCAGTAAGAATGATTTTGTATGTGTATTTGAAAGGTAGATAACACTAAAGCAGCCAAATTATGTTAAAAATGGCTTCACCACCCTTCCTGTTGTTTTTTGTCTCTTTCATTGTATTTTCAAGTCCTTGTTTGCAGTACAGTGCGGACCTACGATGCCATTGCGTTCGGACGCTATGGTTTCTATAGGACCCTATATCTCATTTTTTTATCTTTTGTTTTAGGACACTAGTCTGACAGAAAATAAAATTGTATAATTTGACTGGATTGTTTACATGTGTGCATCTGTGGTTTGAAAATTTGAACATTTCTCTAATGGATATCATGGTATCACGAAACTTTCAGCTGTTTTATGAACATTGAACATATATCTACATACCAGTTTTGATATGCAACACTGATGAATTGTAGTTACCTTTTCTACTAATAATTAGTATAGTGTTTTACAACTTCACAATGAAATGGATGTGCTTGTGATGGATCAAACAGGGTTTACATTATCAAAAGTGTTGTCTTTATTCCTCTCCTCCTATTGCTAAAAAGTATGAAAAGAGACATTTGGATATCGTCGAACACAATAAATACAAAAAAATATACGGCAGTCTCGGTTTGATTGAGACTGTTCATGAACGGTAGTGCAAAGTGCTTACTACCGTTGCACTAGCGTTCACGCCCTCTAGCCCCGGATTGAGCAGAACTCAATATTTAAAATGTCAATAGTACAGAAATTTGAACCATCCCGAAGATGGAATGGTATGCATATGACGGTGAACATGAAACCTTCTATGAGGTATTTTCACGCCATTCCATGGCCAGCGGCGTATGGTCCAAGTTTCTAACAAAACCCTTTGCCCTTAACGAGAAAATAATGGGCAAAATAAACCAAATGGAAATTAGTTGGGAGCAGAGGTTATGAAGTCTACGTATCACATGCAACAGTCAAAAGAATAAATTAAAAAGCAGGCAACATAACCTAAGGGTGATTAAACAATACTCAGGACCTTTAAAGCCGGAGTAGTGAAACCATATATTCGAAATTCATGTAAGAAAGCAAAGGTATTTAGAATGTACCACCGATATCTATAAATATTGGGCTTAGCGATCTCCAAAGATCGAAATGAATAACAGTTCTGATTGCAAGCACTGGGAGACATTTTAAGTGTGATGACTGCTACTACAACTGCAACTTCTACTCATCCTTCTACAAATATTATTTGTACAACTCCTACCTCTCCTACTATTACTTCTACTGATCCTAATCTTCCCCTCCTCCTCCTCCTAAAACTGCTACTATTAACCCTGACTGGTTATCGTGTTCTTTACCCCCATCCCCCCACCCCCACAGACACATTCACCCACCCATACCCCGTACTCCTCAACCTAAAAGTAGATATAAAAATCAAACAGGAAAAGTAGCATTCAAGGACGACAGTCAACCATAAACACACGAAGAAACAAAGAACATCTATATATAAAGGTTAATAAAAGGCAAGGTAATACATCACAAACACACAAGGGTTGAAAATAGGCCTACCGCCTTGGAAGGGTCAGTTTAAAAAAAGGCCACTGGGGTTTAAAACAAGTTATAGGGTGCACCAAACCTCACTCAACCTATTGTCATCACAATAAACGGGACAGTGTAAATAAAGATATACCCGCCAGGTTATATTCTCTAACAAACAAGGCACCATTAATAGGCAATATAAGTAAAACACATAAATGATTATGTATATATCATATAAAAAACAGAGGCCTAGAAAGCCACAAAGTAAGTACTCAATGACTTGGCAGAAGCCAGCGCAACAAGAGAACAAACCGTCAAGGGTACGACAAGACAATACTGTTTTACTATTTCTACTCAAAGTCCTACCCATACAGCTCCTCCTCCTCTCCTACTCCTACCCCTACTACGTTACGATACACGGGGCCGCCTGGTTCGTTTACGTCCACATCCGACAAAGGAGGATAAGGCAATGTGTCTTGCCAAATAGTACAACGACGAAACTTAGTGGCGCCGGTGAGGATTGAACATGGGTTCTCCGGACCACAGTCCTATCTACTGAGCCACGTCAACCATGCCAAATGGCACAACGACGAAACTTAGTGGCGCCGGTGAGGATTGAACATGGGTTCTCCGGAACACAGTCCTATCTACTGAGCCACGTCAACCTTGCCAAATAGCACAACGACGAAACTTAGTGGCGCCGGTGAGGATTGAACATTGGTTCTCCGGAACACAGTCCTATCTACTGAGCCACGTCAACCTTGCCAAATAGCACAACGACGAAACTTAGTGTGCCACGCCGGTGAGGATTGAACATAAATTCTCCGGAACACAGTCCTATCCACTGGGCCACGTCAACCTATATAAATGAAGTATAGCATTTTGTGTAAAATAATAGTCAAACGTGTTAATATTTTAAAATCGCACTAACGGTATTTTGTTTCTTTAATTTAATAAAGTGCTTATTGAAAATCTACCGGATATAATTGTTAACGATACTTACTTTCCAAAAAGGTTTCCGATGTAAAACTAAAGCGAGATTGGGCTCAAAATTAAACTCGAAAATGTGTCCATGGGACATGGGACACAGATGTATCACTTTAGAGCCATCACGATGACAAAAACAGCAATACAGTGTGTAAGTATGTCCAAGATATATAGGATTTATTTTCATCATCTAAGATATGTAGAGGTTATTTGTTGGTTTGGATTAAATATATGATTTATTTTCATCGAGAATGGAGAAAACATATATTCACGAGTGCTGTAGCACGTGTGAAAACATATTTTCACGAATGCTTTAGAACGAGTGCAAATATTTGAGTTTTTTTCACTTTTCGACGAAAATAAATCCTATATTCACGTCAAACCAAGAACTATTCTATTTATTATGTACTCACAAGTCTCGGTTTGACTGAGACTGTTCATGAACGGTAGTGAAAAGGGCTTGCTACCGTTCACGCCCTCTAGCCCCGGGTTGAGCAGAACTTAATATTTAAAATGTCAATAGCACAAAAGGTTCAGCTATCCAAAGAGTGTATGCATATTACGGTGAACATGGTACCTTCAATGAAGTATTTTCACACCATTCCATGGCGAGCGGCGTATGATCAGAGTTTCTAACAAACCGCTTTATATATTTATAGTTTCTTAAACAAAGGTCAAATGTAGAGGAAGCCAGGTCATGTAATAATAACCTATTCGTGACGTAATCAAAATAGGTCATACCATTTTTGAAATCAAACAGTTCCATCGGAATCTCCTCGTTGTTTTCAGTCTTTTCAGTATTGTTTCCAATGCAAAACACAAATTCGCAGCTGCATTGGAGTCGATTTGTTCTATTCAGTTGCGAAAGATAAATCCGCCATTATTTTGTTTTCAAAATCCAATGTAATAATGTTTGTACACAAATGAATCTGATTCTAAATAAATATGTTTATTAAATACTTTCCAGTGAAATAGTGGATTTTATGATTAAAATAAAACCTTATATTTCATTGTTTATATTTCACATGTGAAAATATAATATATTTATATTTTCACTCAAAATGAACATATTTGAGTTTTCTCACTTCGAGATGAAAATAAATCCTATATTCACTCAAAACAAACAAAAATCCTTCATTTAACTGATTTGATGTTCATGGATTATCTCTGAATGCAAACGCACTTTTTGTGCAGTTTTGTGAATGCAAGCAATGGTGTGTTATACAGTCAGAGTATAACAATGTGCAACTACAGACGAGAATTCTGAAACCCTCCCCCACCACACCTCTCACAGGAGGAATTTTGTACACCCTATTTTTCTGAAATCCCTTTATGTGTGGAGCATTTTGGAACATGTGTGCCATCTGAGCGTTGGGGCTTTATCGTGTTACAGGGTGTAGAATACGATACATATAAAATAATAATTATTATGACTGCATTTTGAAGACTAAAAATGTATAGAAGTAAGGGTTTGTATTTTAAATTGTCTTCACTATTCATGCCTTTTATAATACAAACTTTTGTTTCGCTTACTTTTTATTCCTTGGATACCTGCATTTCTAAGCCTACGTTACCGTAATTTACGTTACCTTGTTGTATTAAGTTTTTTAACGTAAGACATTAAGAAACATTAATGATGTTACATCTGAAAATTATTCCAAACCTTACAGATATCACAGACATACGTGCCCTTGATATTAATAATGTTTGGTTCTTGTAATGTCCGTTACATTGTGTGTTTTTAAATCATTTTCTATTTTCTGCATGTTAAAAGAAATAATAGAACAAATCATCCAATAAACTATTAAGTTTAAACATAATTGATTGTAACAACTCATTTTGAACATTATTTATGCTTTTTAAACTACAAAACTTCGTTTCACGTAATGTTATACCTTTGATACCTGCGTTGTTAAGTCTACGTTACCGTAATTTACGTTACCTTGTTGAATGAAGGTGTTTGGTTTAAGAAATTAAAAACATAAATATTTTATATTTGAAAATTATTTCAAACATCTTAGTTATAATAAACATACGTATCCATGATGTGGACAATGTTTGGTTCTTGTATTGTCCGTTACATTGTGTGTTTCTTTTAAATAATTAATAATAATCTTCTTTGTGTTACCAGAATTCTAGAAAATTCAGCCAGTTAGATTATACAGATGTTAAAACAACATTCCTCTACACATCATCAATAGTAACAACAAAGTTTGAACAGACATGAAATTATGTCAATGTTAATGTCACCTCATGTATTAAACTTTACGTACGTTACCAATTCAATTTACATCAGTTTATTTAAATACCACATCTAAGTATCAAATAAAAACATGGATATATGTCTTTATTTTCCTTTTTAAACTGTTTATACATAGGCAAACAATGAAGGAAATGAAGTTAGTATATAATTTACACGACTCTTCCGTACTTTTTACGTTACTAAATTCAAAGAAATATAGCACATTGTATGCACAATTTTACCTGCTAATGTATTCATATATTAATCAAATGTAACACATTAGGCAATTTCAACACATTTACAGAATGAATTGAACTTTACTTACGTTATCAACACAATTAAATGTATAGCTCTGTCAGATAGCACGCATGTTCATGGAAATATATTACATGATTTGAGCTCATAATTCCTCTATATATTGTCATCACTTTCTTCAAACTCAATATCAATCAGTGTGTTGGCTTCCATATCTTCCTATCGATTATTGCTTCCTTCTTCAGTGTCAGGCTCTTTGAACATGATGTCAACCAACTATTGTGATGCAATATCACCAATAGTCCAGTCAAATTCAATAACTTTATATTCTCTCATTTCTTTCTGCGTCTGGTAGGTCTGGTTAATGTTGGTCAGTATGGTGCCACAAAAACATTTGAACGTGTGCATGTTCAAATGCATGATTATAGAAAATTGACACTGCGGCAAAAAGTTCTAGTTGTGTCCTTAGAATTTTCGCGAAAACTTATTTCACACCCGTGTAAACAACCTCTCCGTGATCTCCGTATTTTTTTTTTTAAAATCCTCCTAACGTTCATGCTGCTGCTCTCCTACAAAGCCACTGGTTGTAACACAGCTTATAAAGCAATGTAGTGTGGGTAGTAAAGAGCAAATATCATACCCATTAATCGCTATCTATTTTTTTTTTTCTTTCACATTCAACATCTTTTTTAATCATCCCATTGCCAGGCATGACATAGTTGTACTACTGAAACACATTTTGAAAGCAGGTTCAGTATGTCTGGGTCAGGAGAACACACCACGATTGTTTCTGATGTTGGTGAGGATTGATAGGGATATGTTCAGTCAGATGTCTGCTTCCCCATATGATATAAACAGATCTTCCTGATCATTAGCAATGACAGATATGTAAGCCGGGACATTTTTTAACAGACAAAGTAGGTTTCATGGCCTTGGAGGTTTGGTACATATCTGTCTGTTTCCACTGGCCGCAAATGAGATTAATGAATTTTGTCGTATTGTCGTGATAACTCTTCAAATAATGAATTGTGTCGAATTGTCGTGATAAACTTCAAATCACGATAGGTCCTTGTTTTCGGCCCTGACAACAGGAAAGTTAGGGTATCACCGCGCCTCTTGCACTCAAACTACTTGATAGATCTAGGGACGCAAGTGTCTGTCATACAATCGACTCAATGGGCTTTGGTAAGTACGTCACACACCAGCTCTGCCAAATCGTCAAACGTACCAGGAACTGAAGGCTGACTGTGAGGTGTTGCATTATCTTCACACACATACGCAGTATATTCAGTATGTTGCTGTGTAGCTGGCTCAACTGATACTTCTAAGCAGTACAGCAATTGCAAGGGACCATGGTACAGAGTCTAGAGAGGATATGATAGCTTCAACTTAAGATCTGTCTGATACCTGCTCAATAAGGGAACCAGTTGACCAAATACAGTGTGTTTAGATCGGGTCGGCGTGTCAATTAAAAAGTCATTGACAAATATGTCATGGTCTTCTCAGCCTGATGATGTAATAGATCATCAGCAACATCTCTCTATGATGGAATACCGGACGATCGGAGGTACAGCTCATAGTCATTGATGTTAATAATAGTTATTATTAAGTGTATTTATGATTTTTGATAACGAACAGGGTGTAACGTAAACTACAGTATATTTTCATATTTGCATTATGTTGAAAAGGCTGTCTAAATTAAACAACTCTTAAATAACATAAATATATGTAGTATTTGTTGTTCATATGCACATTTTTTACTCATATTAAAATGTACTGAACGTGTTTTGGAATTGTTATGGCAACGTAATTGTCACGTTTGTTACACACAAACGCCCCAACGCTCAGATGGCACACATGTCTCATTTTGAAGCTTATTGTATGTTCTTTCAGAAATTCATACCCTACAAAGTTGGTGGGGTCTACAGCCAGCTCAAGGACTATAACAGCTCTATTATTGAGAGTTCTGAAAAACTTGGGAAAAGGTAAAAGAATTATCAATATCGAATGATAAACAAAAACGATATAACCATTTAAAAGTTGTTCTAAAACGGATATGGGAGCCGCCATTTTGATGTCATAGTTCCATATTACCATAAGCTTTCAAGCGGCGAGCTGTGCTTATTTCCAACACCAGCATGTATTGCAGTGGTAATCTAATATTTACATTCTTAATTTTGTTTTAGATCAACATATGCTCATCAGTAACTTTCTGTAACAAATAAATGTTCTTTGCTAATAGCAGTTTGTACTTTTGTTTTTGTTTTCAATTACGTGTTATAATTGTTATTTGTAACGTTATATTTCATGAACACGAGGTTGATTCATGAACGATCTTTATTGTTATGATTAATCATTTATTTCATAATATGTTTACCGTTTGATTAATGCCAGTCGATGTTTTTGTTCTTAAGTATGACGTATATTATTGCAATACATACACAACACACAAGGGATGACTTGGGAGATATATCTATATTAAGAAATATGTACGCCAATTGAAGTGTCTTTCGAAAGTGTTTACAGTTATATTTTAATCATCCTTAGTAAAAATGGTCAACAGGAAAACAACAATGCAAAAATTACAATATGTTTATGCTATGCTGATTACGTGCATCAACAGAAAGTCATGGCCATGATCGCCTATATAAGGCAATGTTTTAGACTTAACCACACCAACATTTACTTTGATCAAATCAGACAAGATGAAGACATATGCTGTATACGCTGTAATTGCTGTGTCCCTTTTCTCTATGAATCAGCATGCACATGCAACCAATAACTTTGGACCAGTGATGTTTGGACCAACACTATTTGGAACAGGACAGCTTGGAACAACACAATTTGGCGGATTTGGAGGTATTGGAAGTGTATCCCGTAGACGAGGAGCTGTATCAGGGACAAGTGGAAGGGGACGGTTCTTCTTTAATGATGTAAGTTTGATTATAATTTAGGTTAAAACTTTCATTTTAGGTAGGCATTTTATAGTTGTGAACACAAACGCCCTGTGGAACACTCAACGATGTTTGATTGTTTTTGTTTTGTTTTATCTTGAAGCATTTTGAATTTTGCGACTGCGGAGTTATATGACAAAAACTAAAATTTATTCTACTGTAAAATCATTCTAAGCAAAACTAACTGTTTATATACTTACTTATCGCAGTACAGGTTTTATTTTTAAAATTAAATCATTCATGCATAATTCAATCAGAAACAATACGTGACAAGTAGTATATTTTTATTTTTATCGTTTTACAAGATGCTTTAATTTTTTGAGACTTTGACATTTGTGGTGTATGTGCATGCAAGGAAAGAAAACTTTGAGTGGAGAGGGTTGATCAATGTCTTTTAAAGATATACATAGCTAAACTCGTTATCGATTAAAATAATTATAGTAAATGTTTTGAAGACGACAACAGTATAAGACATTACCAAATAGTGATGGCCGATACGGCTTTATTTAGTTGTATATAGTTATATAGGAATGTTTACGCATGTATCAATTATATCATTTATATCTTAATTATGTCATATCTTGAGCAAGATGTATATGTCGAAGTGCCGTCAAACCTCATAAATGCATTCATTCGTTCTAGCCAAACTGGGACTGGATAGATTGTGGACATATTCAGGCGCAGAGGGCAATGACGTATGCAGCGATCACTTTCGGTGTTACGGCTATTTTATGTCTGGAAGCACATACGTTGGTCAGTATTACTCCCTCAGACATGTGAATATAGAGGATCTTACATGAGTACTCATTCATTATAGAATTTATTAAACGAGTTGGCAAAATGATACAATGCGAGGCTCTTGCCGAGCATTATATATCATTTTTGCTAACGAGTTTAATAAATTCAATAACGAATGAGAACGAATGTTAGATTCTATTTATTACATAACTCACATATAGACTTTTATTGCATTTTGCCTGCCGCTTTAACATGCGAAACCGATATAAACCGTGGGAATTGGATCAGAGTCATTATCGATTTTTTGACAGCGCATACTAGGCTTATTTGCATACTTATATAACTAGTAGCATATCGAAAATATAGAATAGTGTTATTCTACTCCCACACAGTAAGTTATCTGATAAAATGTATTATTCAATGAAACAGCAAATGTAGGACAGATAATTCCTTTAGGTAAAGTATGGTACATGAAGCAAAATCGAAGTTGTGTCCTTAAATGAGTAATTTCTGACATTGCAACGAAATTTCCTGACACTAAGATATAAGAAAAAAGTTCTCCGACCATGTTTTGTTTCATGAACATGTTTATGTTTATTTAAATCGAAATCAATACACTCCAATAAATATTTACAAGTTTTCTACGTCATCAAATAAAATCGTATTCTCGCTTTTCACAAATATTGCAATGTGTGAATTTGAACAGGTAAATTAATCCACAGGTAAATGTATTTATCAATTATGTGGCAATAGTTGTGCTACTATACAATTCAGATTTATCTCATTTCCCCGTGCAGTCACGCAGTGGTAAAAGTCGTATCTACGTCACGCAAATATACTTATTTTTACATACAACTTAGTAGCGATTTTAAATATCTCTCCGGGACTATCAAGAAATATTCATATGATGTTTAAGAGTTAAATTTGTTAATTGATAATACTACAAAAAGGTTGGGCATTCATCATTAAGCTGAAATTTACTATGAACCATGACTTACTATACTTACGTTTATAACGTCCGTTTACATGTATGTTTCCATAATACCGTTGTTATTAATATTGTTTCGATTGGTTCGGTCTACGAATGCTACTCTTCGACTGCTTCCTTTATTTGTACTATTTGTTTTATTATGATATTTAAATGATATAAAATTAATTGATAAATGAACAGTACGTTTTAGTACACAACGTATGCTATTGTAAATGAATGGTAGTAATGGTGTGTTGGTTACCACATGTTTCTTCTTGGAATGAGATTCGTTGAATATTCCAGGCCGTAGTACGACACTCCCCATATGTAGTTTGGTTATTACATAATTATTTCGGTAAACTTTACATTACCTCTCCTGAACAGACTCAATAAAACCGAGACTGCTACTTTTATCTCTTGTTTGTGTTTGTTGCTTCCAAGGGATCCCCTTGTGAGTATTTATTGACACTCACACTAGGGTTTGTTTAGTGATGTGTGGCGGCCGTAAAAAGTCGCCCCGACTACAAATCAATAGTATTATTACTTACTGGCCCTTTGACATCATCAAGCCCATTCTTTATGGCTTTAAAGTAGAAAGTCCTTCAGCCGGTGCTAGGAGGCGTGAGAGGATTTGCACAATTTGCATTACCTCTCATGAACAGACTCAATAAAACCGAGTCTGCTACTTTTATCTCTTGTTTGTGTTTGTTGCTTTCGAGGGATCCCCTTTTCAGTATTATTTATACATTTCAGCCTACATGGAATGGGATTCGTGTAATATTCCTCGCTTATTTACAAAACCCTGGGTTTATGTAAGTATACATGCTGGTTCAAGAACGTTTTTTTTCTGTCTTTCCAATGGTACCTAGAGAAATGACGTGCATCATAACATCGTGAATACAACACGGTAACATATACATGGACTAAACATGCTGAAATAGCCATATTTATATGACCTGAAGTTCCAAACTACTTGACCGATTTTAATCATGATTATTGGTTACGTCATGTAATAGATAACGCTTTCTAGCAAACTTTCGACGACAAGATTTTAAAGTTTGGCCTGGTCAAAATGATCTCTTTAAACTTCAATTAATCTATTTGTAAGAGCCTCAGGAGGCTAATCTGGTGACATTGTTGCAACACTAGTATAGGGTGAGCTAACACAGCTCAAGGATTGAGCACTGTTGACAAGGATTGAGCGCTGTTGAGACATAAGTAAATGCAGAATTATGGTGGATATAATTGTGTAAAACCCCATAATTCTATGCTACATGCTACTTATATCAACTGTTGACATTGTATATAAAATATAAAGGAACCCCATATGCTGGACAATAGTGACAACAGCATATCAAATGAGTGCATGTTTTTATTTTTGGCCTTTCTTTCCATTACTTTTTCTTTAATTTTGTAGCAGAAAGTTTGTGGGGCTTTCGTTAGATTCAGTGGACCTGTAGCAAATGGGATTAGCGTTCCAATCAGCATCACTGTTGGACCTGCTGGGGTTGCGGGTGGACCAAACTTTTGCGTGTAATAAATCAGGGGAAATATAATTACTAGGCAGTAGTATTTATAGATATTAAACATTTGTGTTGTATTTGTGGCGTTGTTTCTGTAAATCATCAATAACATATGCATGCAGAGGATCTTATTTGAATGTCTGTTTAATATTGAATGTATTAAACGAGTTGGATGCCATGAAATGATGCGAGGCTGTGCCAGCTACATACTAATTTTATCCAACCTGTTTATTGAATTTATTATTAACATGCAAGACTGGGAGGTTCTATTTATCACACTAACCCAAAAATGTCACATAACGTAGATTCATTAATGTAAATGCCTTAGTTTAATATATTCATGACGTATATTCCATACCAAGTTGAGGGAAAGGACAGGTCGATTGTATTTAGTGGGCGAGTGGTTGTGTATGTTTGTTTGTTTGTTTTTGGTTTTTTTGGGGGGTGGGGTGGGGGGATAAATTTAGTATTGGTAACTGTAAATCTCTGTTAGACATACACTTGCATGAGGAAATTTAATTTTGATACAAATGTGAATAACATAATTTTCTCATGCAGCTGTATGTCTAACACTGATTTACAGTTCCCTATGCCAATTCTCTCACCCATAAATACAGTTGTCTGGAAATAGGTCATTAATACAGTGGATGCCATCGACTAAATGTTAAACTGTCAGATTTGTGTACATATGTCTTTGTAGCTATGTTAATTATCATGTAAATATTCATTTATCCATACTTGTTCTTATGTAAGTATAATTATAAGAGATAATTGCATGTCATTTTATGTTTATTAAATTGAAATTATAATGAGTATTCTACATGTGTGTACAGTTTATACATTGTATAGGCCAGTAGAATTATTTTGTGTGTATATTTGAAAGGTAGATAACACTAAAGCAGCCAAATTATGTTAAAAATGGCTTCACCACCCTTCCTGTTGTTTTTTGTCTCTTTCATTGTATTTTCAAGTCCTTGTTTGCAGTACAGTGCGGACCTACGATGCCATTGCGTTCGGACGCTGTGGTTTCTATAGGATCCTATATCTCATTTTTTTATCTTTTTTTTTTAGGACACAAGTGTGACAGAAAATAAAATTGAATAATTTGACTGGATTGTTTACATGTGTGCATCTATGGTTTGAAAATTTGAACATTTCTCTAATGGATATCATGGTATCACGAAACTTTCAGCTGTTTTATGAACATTGAACATATATCTACATACCAGTTTTGATATGCAACACTGATGAATTGTAGTTACCTTTTCTACTAATAATTAGTATAGTGTTTTACAACTTCACAATGAAATGGATGTGCTTGTGATGGATAATACAGGGTTTACATTATCAAAAGTGTTGTCTTTATTCCTCTCCTCCTATTGCTAAAAAGTATGAAATGAGACATTTGGATATCGTCGAACACAATAAATACAAAAAAAAATACGGCAGTCTCGGTTTGATTGAGACTGTTCATGAACGGTAGTGCAAAGTGCTTACTACCGTTGCACTACCGTTCACGCCCTCTAGCCCCGGATTGAGCAGAACTCAATATTTAAAATGTCAATAGTACAGAAATTTGAACCATCCCGAAGATGGAATGGTATGCATATGACGGTGAACATGAAACCTTCTATGAGGTATTTTCACGCCATTCCATGGCCAGCGGCGTATGGTCCAAGTTTCTAACAAAACGCTTTGCCCTTTAAGAGAAAATAATGGGCAAAATAAACCAAATGGAAATTAGTTGGGAGCAGAGGTTATGAAGTCTACGTATCACATGCAACAGTCAAAAGAATAGTACAACGACGAAACTTAGTGGCGCCGGAACACAGTCCTATCCACTGGGCCACGTCAACCTATATAAATGAAGTATAGCATTTTGTGTAAAATAATAGTCAAACGTGTGCAATTTTAATATTTTAAAATCGCACTAACGGTATTTTGTTTCTTTAATTTAATAAAGTGATTATTGAAAATCTACCGGATATAATTGTTAATGATACTTACTTTCCAAAAAGGTTTCCGATGTAAAACTAAAGCGAGATTGGGCTCAAAATTAAACTAGAAAATGTGTCCATGGGACATGGGACACAGATGTATCACTTTAGAGCCGTCACATACAAAAACAGCAATACAGTGTGTAAGTATGTCCAAGATATATAGGATTTATTTTCATCATCTAAGATATGTAGAGGTTATTTGTTGGTTTGGATTGAATATATGATTTATTTTCATCGAGAATGGAGAAAACATATATTCACGAGTGCTGTAGCACGTGTGAAAACATATTTTCACGAATGCTTTAGAACGAGTGCAAATATTTGAGTTTTTTTCACTTCTCGACGAAAATAAATCCTATATTCACGACAAACCAAGAACTATTTTATTTATTATGTACTCACAAGTCTCGGTTTGACTGAGACTGTTCATGAACGGTAGTGTAAAGGGCTTGCTACCGTTCACGCCCTCTAGCCCCGGGTTGAGCAGAACTCAATATTTAAAATGTCAATAGCACAGAAGGTTCAGCTATCCCAAAGAGTGTATGCATATTACGGTGAACATGGTACCTTCAATGAAATATGTTCACACCATTCCATGGCGAGCGGCGTATGATCCGAGTTTCTAACAAACCGCTTTATATATTTATAGTTTCTTAAACAAAGGTCAAATGTAGAGGAAGCCAGGTCATGTAATAATAACCTATTCGCGACGTAATCAAAATAGGTCATACCATTTTTGAAATCAAACAGTTCCATCGGAATCTCCTCGTTGTTTTCCGTCTTTTCAGTATTGTTTTCAATGCAAAACACAAATTCGCAGCTGCATTGGAGTCGATTTGTTCTATTCAGTTGCGAAAGATAAATCCGCCATTATTTTGTTTTCAAAATCCAATGTAATAATGTTTGTACACAAATGAATCTGATTCTAAATAAATATGTTTATTATATACTTTCCAATGAAATAGTGGATTTTATGATTAAAATAAAACCTTATATTTTCATTGTTTATATTTCACATAATATATTTTCACTCAAAATGAACATATTTGAGTTTTCTCACTTCGAGATGAAAATAAATCCTATATTCACTCAAAACAAACAAAAATCCTTTATTTAACTGATTTGATGTTCATGGATTATCTCTGAATGCAAACGCACTTTTTGTGCAGTTTTGTGAATGCAAGCAATGGTGTGTTATACAGTCAGAGCATAACAATGTGCAACTATAGACGTGAGTTCTGAAACCCTCCCCCACCCCACTCCAACAGGGGGAATTTTGTACACCCTATTTTTCTGAAAGACCTTTATGTGTGGAGCATTTTGGAACATGTGTGCCATCTGAGCGTTGGGGCTTTATCGTGTTACAGGGTGTAGAATACGATACATATAAAATAATAATTAATTTGACTGCATTTTGAAGACTAAAAATGTATGGAAGTAAGGGTTTGTATTTTAAATTGTCTTCACTAGTCTTGCCTTTTATAATACAAACTTTCGTTTCGCTTACTTTTTATTCCTTGGATACCTGCATTACTAAGCCTACGTTACCGTAATTTACGTTACCTTGTTGTATTAAGTTTTTTAACGTAAGACATTAAGAACATTAATGATGTTACATCTGAAAATTATTCCAAACCTTACAGACATCACAGACATACATGCCCTTGATATTAATAATGTTTGGTTCTTGTAATGTCCGTTACATTGTGTGTTTTTAAATCATTTTCTATTTTCTGCATGTTAAAAGAAATAATAGAATAAATCATCCAATAAACTATTAAAGTTTAAACATAATTGATTGTAACAACTCATTTTGAACATTATTTATGTTTTTTAAACTACAAAACTTCGTTTCACGTAATGTTTATACCTTTGATACCTGCGTTGTTAAGTCTACGTTACCGTAATTTACGTTACCTTGTTGAATGAAGGTGTTTGGTTTAAGAAATTAAGAACATAAATATTTTATATTTGAAAATTATTTCAAACATCTTAGTTATAATAAACATACGTATCCATGATGTGGACAATGTTTGGTTCTTGTACTGTCCGTTACATTGTGTGTTTTTTTTAAATAATTAATAATAATCTTCTATGTGTTACCAGAAATCTAGAAAATTCAACCAGTTAGATTATACAGATGTTAATACAACATTCCTCTACACATCATCAATGGTAACAACAAAGTTTGAACAGTCATGAAATTATTCCAATGTTAATATCACCTCATGTATTAAACGTTACGTACGTTACCAATTCAATTTACATCAGTTTATTTAAATACCACATCTAAGTATCAAATAAAAACATGGATATATGTCTTTATTTTCCTTTTTAAACTGTTTATACATAGGCAAACAATGAAGGAAATGAAGTTAGTATATAATTTACACGACTCCTCCGTACTTATTACGTTACTAAATTCAAAGAAATATAGCACATTGTATGCACAATTTTACCTGCTAATGTATTCATATATTAATCAAATGTAACACATTAGGCAATTTCAACACATTTACAGAATGAATTGAACTTTACTTACGTTATCAACACAATTAAATGTATAGCTCTGTCAGATAGCACGCATGTTCATGGAAATATATTACATGATTTGAGCTCATAATTCCTCTATATATTGTCATCACTTTCTTCAAACTCAATATCAATCAGTGTGTTGGCTTCCATATCTTCCTATCGATTATTGCTTCCTTCTACAGTGTCAGGCTCTTTGAATATGATGTCAACCAACTATTGTGATGCAATATCACCAATAGTCCAGTCAAATTCAATAACTTTATATTCTCTCATTTCTTTCTGCGTCTGGTAGGTCTGGTTAATGTTGGTCAGTATGGTGCCACAAAAACATTTGAACGTGTGCATGTTCAAATGCATAATTATAGAAAATTGACACTGCGGCAAAAAGTTCTAGTTGTGTCCTTAGAATTTTCGCGAAAACTTATTTCACACCCGTGTAAACAACCTCTCTGTGATCTCCGTATTTTTTTTTAAAATCCTCCTAACGTTCATGCTGCTGCCTCTCCCTACAAAGCCACTGGTTGTAACACAGCTTGTAAAGCAATGTAGTGTGGGTAGTAAAGAGCAAATATCATACCCATTAATCGCTACATTTTCTTTCACATTCAACATCTGTTTTAATCATCCCATTGCCAGGCATGACATAGTTGTACTACTGAAACACATTTTGAAAGCAGGTTCAGTATGTCTGGGTCAGGAGAACACACCACGATTGTTTCTGATGTTGGTGAGGATTGATAGGGATATGTTCAGTCAGATGTCTGCTTCCCCATATGATATAAACAGATCTTCCTGATCATTAGCAATGACAGATATGTAAGCCGGGACATTTTTTAACAGACAAAGTAGGTTTCATGGCCTTGGAGGTTTGGTACATATCTGTCTGTTTTCCACTGGCCGCAAATGAGATAAATGAATTTTGTCGTATTGTCGTGATAACTCTTCAAATAATGAATTGTGTCGAATTGTCGTGATAAACTTCAAATCACGATAGGTCCTTGTTTTCGGCCCTGACAACAGGAAAGTTAGGGTATCACCGCGCCTCTTGCACTCAAACTACTTGATAGATCTAGGGACGCAAGTGTCTGTCATAAAATCGACTCAATGTGCTTTGGTAAGTACGTCACACACCAGCTCTGCCAAATCGTCAAACGTACCAGGAACTGAAGGCTGACTGTGAGGTGTTGCATTACCTTCACACACATACACAGTATATTCAGTATGTTGCTGTGTAGCTGGCTCAACTGATACTTCTAAGCAGTACAGCAATTGCAAGGGACCATGGTACATGATAGCTTCAACTTAAGATCTGTCTGATACCTGCTCAATAAGGGAACCAGTTGATCAAATACAGTGTGTTTTAGATCGGATCGACGTGTCAATTAAAACGTCATTGACAAATATGTCATGGTCTTCTCAGCCTGATGATGTAATAGATCATCAGCAACATCTCTCTATGCTGGAATACCGGACGATCGGAGGTACAACTCATAGTCATTGATGTTAATAATAGTTATTATTAAGTGTATTTATGATTTTTGATAACGAACACGGTGTAACGTAAACTACAGTATATTTTCATATTTTCATTATGTTGAAAAGGCTGTCTAAATTAAACAATTCTTAAATAACATAAATATAGGTAGTATTTGTTGTTCATATGCACATTTTTTACTCATATTAAAATGTATTGAACGTGTTTTGGAATGTCACGTTTGTTACACACAAACGCCCCAACGCTCAGATGGCACACATGTCTCATTTTGAAGCTTATCGTATGTTCTTTCAGAAAATCATACCCTACAACGTTGGTGGGGGTCTACAGCCAGCTCAAGGACTATAACAGCTCTATTATTGAGAGTTCTGAAAAACTTGGGAAAAGGTGAAAGAATTATCAATATCGAATGATAAACAAAAACGATATGATCATTTAAAGGTTGTTCTAAAACGGATATGGGAGCCGCCATTTTGATGTCATAGTTCCATATTACCATAAGCTTTCAAGAGGCGAGCTGTGCTTGTTTCCATCACCAGCATGTATTGCAGTGGTAATCTAATATTTACATTCTTAATTTTGTTTTAGATCAACATAATTGCTCATCAGTAACTTTCTGTAACATATAAATGTTCTTTGTTAATAGCAGTTTGTACTTTTGTTTTTGTTTTTAATTACGTGTTATAATTGTTATTTGTAACGTTATATTTCATGAACACAAACGATCTTTATTGTTATAATTAATCATTTACTTCATAATATGTTTACCGTTTGATTAATGCCATTCGATGTTTTTGTTCTTAAGTATGACGTATATTATTGCAATACATACACAACACACAATGCATGACTTGGGATATATATCTATATTATGAAATATGTATGTCTATTGAAGTGTCTTTCGAAAGTGTTTACAGTTACATTTTAATCATCCTTAGTAAAAATGGTCAACAGGAAAACAACAATGCAAAAATTACAATATGTTTATGCTATGTTGATTACGTGCATCAACAGAAAGTCATGGCCATGATCGCCTATATAAGGAAATGTTTTAGGCTTAACCACACCAAAATTTACTTTGATCAAATCAGATCAAGATGAAGAAATATGCTGTATACGCTGTAATTGCTGTGTGCCTTTTCTATATGAATCAGCATGCACATGCAACCAATAACGTTGGACCAGTGATGTTTGGACCAACACTACTTGGAACAGGACAGCTTGGAACAACACAATTTGGCGGATTTGGAGGTATTGGAAGTGTATCCCGTAGACGAGGAGCTTTATCAGGGACAAGTGGAAGGGGACGGTTCTTCTTCAGTGAAGTAAGTTTGATTATATTTTAGGTTAAAACATTCTTTTTACTTACGTAACGCAGTACTAAAATTAAATCATTCATGCATAGTTGAATCAGAATCAATATGTGACAACAAGTATATTTTTATTCTTATCGTTTTACAAGATGCTTTTAATTTTTGGGACTTTGACAGAGGTGTATGTGCATGCAAGGAAAGAAAATTTGAGTGGAGAGAGTTGATGAATGTCTTTTAAAGATATACATAGCTAAAGTCGTTGACGATTAAAATAATTATAATATATGTTTTGCTTTTTGTTTTTAAAGAAGACGACAACAGCATAAGACATTACCAAATAGTCATTACGTGGTCCGAGTATTAACTTTCATAATTTCGGCTTAAACAGTTTGCATGTTGTACAATTGAAACATTTAATTGGTAATTTTAAACGGGTTATCGCATTTTTTCAATAAAAAAAATGCTTTTAAACATGTTTTATTGTCGACATATCCGTTAGAAAATCCTGCTACTATAAGCTTTTCCATCGCTTAATGGAATTAAAGCGGAACCACGTAATGGTGATGACCGTATCGGCTTTAATTAGTTGTATATAGTTAGGAATGTTTACGCATGTATCAACTGTATCATCCATATCTGTCATAGATTATGTCATATCTTGAGCAAGATGTATATGTCGAAGTGCCGTGAAACCTTATAAATGCATTCATTCGTTCTAGATAAACTGGGTATTGATAGGTTGTGCAGATATGCAGGCGCAGAAGGCAGCTACATATGCAGCGAACAATTTCTTCGGTGTAGCGGCTCTTGATTCATGTCTGGAAGCACATTCGTGGGTCAGTATTATTCCCTCAGACATGTGAATAATGTATTATTCAATGAAACGGTAAATGTAGGACAGACAATCCTTTTGAGTAAAGCATGGAACATGAAGCATAATCGAAGTTGTGTCTGTCAATGAGTAATTTCTGACATAACAACGAATTTTCCTGACACTAAGATACACGATTAAGCTGAAATTTACTATGAACCATGCTTTCACTACACTTACGTTTTATAATATTCGTTTACATGTATGTTTCCATATTATCGTTGTTTTTAATATTGTGTCGATTGGTTCGGTCTACGAATGCTACTCTTCTACTGCTTCCTTTACTTGTACTATACAACTATTTCCTTTCAAATGATTGATATGCATGAATCATTTCAGTAAAAATATCACTATTTGTATTTATTCTGATATTATAAATGATATATACTTAATTGATAAATGAACAGTACGTTTTAGTACACAGGGCAAGCTATTGTAAATGAATGGTAGTAATGGTGTTTTGTTTCTACTTCGAAAGAGATTCGTGTAATATTCCAGGCCTTCGTACGAAACTCACCATATGTAGTTTGGTTATTACATAATTATTTTGGTAAACTATACATTACCTCTCCTGAACAGACTCAATAAAGCCTAGACTGCTACTTTTATCTCTTGTTTGTGTTTGTTGCTTCCAAAGGACCCCCTTTTCAGTATTTATTTATACATTTCAGTCTATAATGGCACCAACTCCATGGAATGGGATTCGTGTAATATTCCACGCTTATTTACAAAACTCTCCCTATGTAAGTATACATGCTGGTTCAAGAACGTCTTTTTCTGTCTTTTCAATCGTACCTAGAGAAATGGCGTTCACCATAACATCGTGAATACAACACGGTAACATATACATGGACTAAACATGCTGAAATAGCCATATTTATATGACCTGAAGTTCCAAACTACTTGACCGATTTTAATCATTCTTATTGGTTACGTCATGTAATAGATAACGCTTTCTAACAAACTTTCGACGACAAGCTTTTAAAGTCTGGCCAGGTCAAAATGATCTCTTTAAACTTCCAGTACTCTATTTGTAAGAGCCTCAGGAGGCTAATCTGATGACAGTGTTGCAACACTAATATTGGGTGAGCTAACACAGCTCAAGGATTGAGCACTATTGACAAGGATTGAGCACTGTTGACAAGGATTGAGCGCTGTTAAGACATACGTAAATCCAGAATTGTGGTAGATATAATTGTGTAAAATCCTATATTTCTATGCTACATGATACTTATATCAACTGTTGACATTGTATATCAAATATAAAGGAACCCCATATGCGGGACAATAGTGACAATAGCAAATGAAATGAGTGCATGTTTTTATTTTTGGCCTTTCTTTCCATTACTTTTTCTTTGATTTTGTAGCTAAAAGTTTGCCGGGGCTTCATTCAATTCAATGGACCTGTAGCAATTGGGCTTAGCCTTCCGAGCAGCATCACTTATGGACCTGCTGGGGATGCGGGTGGACCAAACTTTTGCGTGTAATAAATCAGGGGAAATATAATTACTAGACAGGAGCATTTATTGATATTATACATATTTTGTATTTGTTGTGTTGTTTCTGTAAATCATTCATAATATATGCATGCAAAGGATCTTATTTGAATGTCTGTTTAATACTGAATGTATAAAACGATTTGGATGCCATGAAATGATGCGAGGCTGTGCCTAGCAACATACTAATTTTATCCAACCTGTTTATTGAATTTAGTATTAACATGCAAGACTGGGTGGTTCTATTTATCACACTAATCAAATATGTCACATAACGTAGACTCATTAATGTAAATGCCTTAGCTTAATATATTAATGACGTATAATGACGTCCATGATTCGTATGATTACGTCATATGTTACTTATTTTTGTAATCTTATATGTTTACGTTTTCGGAAATTGACGAGGACGTTTCAATTCCATACCAAGTTGAGGGAAAGGACAGGTCGATTGTATTTAGTAGGTGAGTGGTGGTGTGTGTTTGGGGTGGGGGCGAAATTTAGTATTGGTAACTGTAAATCTCTGTTAGACATACACTTGCGTGAGGAAATGGTGTTATTTAATGTTGAAACATAAGTGAACACAATTTTCTCATGCAGTTGTATTTCGGTGATTTACAGTTCCCTATGCAAATTCTCTCACCCATAAATACAATAGTCTGGAAAAAAGTCATTAATACAGTGGATGCCATCGACTAGTTTGTGTACATATGTCTTTGTAGCTATGTTAATTATCATCTACATATTCATTTATCCATACTTGTTCTTATGTAAGTATAATTATAAGAGATAATTGCATGTCATTTTATGTTTATTAAATTGAAATTATAATGAGTATTCTACATGTGTGTACAGTTTATACATTGTATAGGTCAGTAGAATTATTTTGGATGTGTATTTGAAAGGTAGATAACACTAAAGCAGCCAAATTATGTTAAAAATGGCCTTAATTTGTTTTTAGGACATAAGTCTGACAGAAAATAAAATTATGTAATTTGACTGGATTTTTTACATCTCTGGTTTGAAAATTTGAACATTTCTCTAATGGATATCATAGTATCACGAAACTTTCAGCTGTTGTATGAAAATTGAACATATATCTACATACCAGTTTTGATATGCAAAAATGATGAATTACCTTTTCTACTAATAATTATTATAGTATTTTACAACTTCATAATGAAATGGATTTGTTTTTATGATGAATAATACAGGGTTTACATTATCAAAAGTGTTGTCGTTATTCCTCTCTTCCTATTGCTAAAAAGTATGAAAAGGGAAATTTGGATATTGTCGAATACGATAAATACAATAAAATATTACATTCTCGGTTTGATTGAGACTGTTCATGAACGGTAGTGAAAAATGCTTGCTACCAGTCACGCCCTCTAGCCCCGGGTTGAACAGAACTCAATATTTAAAAAGTCAATAGTACAGAAATTAGAACCATCCCGAAGATGGTATGCATTTGACGGTAAATATGAATCCTTCTATGAAGAATTTTCACGCCATTCCATGGCCAGCGGTGTATAACAAAACGCTTTGCCCTAAACGAGAAAACAATGAGCGACATAAACAAAATGGAAATTAGTTGGGAGCAGAGGTTATAAAGCCTGCGTATCACATGCAACAGTCAAAATACCAAATTAAAAAGTAGGCAACATATCCTAAGGGTGATTTAACAACACTCAGAACATTTCAAGCTGGAGTAGTGAAACCATCTATTCGAAATTCATGTAAGAAAGCAAAGGTGTTTAGAATGTACCACCGATATCTATAAATATTGGGCTCAGCGATCTCCAAATATCGGAATGAATATCAGTTCTGACTGCAAGCACTGGGCGACTTTTTACTAATGCTGCTCCGGCAGTCGATTATTCTACTTTGATGACTGCTACTACAACTGCAACTTCTCCTCATCCTTCTACAAATATTACTTTTACAACTCCTACCTCTCCTACTATTAGTTCGACTGATCCTAATCTTCCCCTCCTCCTCCTAATACTACTATTATTAACCCTGACTGGTTATCGTATTCTTTACCGCCTCTACACCTAACACCCCAGCCCCCCCCCCCCCGCACCCCATCCCCCACCACCACCACCACCCCGTCCTCCTCAACGTAAAACTACTACTATTAACCCTGACTGGTTATCGTATTCTTTACCCCACCCCCACCCACCCCCACAGACACACGCACCCACCCTACCCCTCAACCTAAAAGTAGATATAAAAATCGAACAGGAAAAATAGCATTCAAGGACGACAGTCAACCATAAAAACACAAAGAAACAAAGAAACAAAGAACATCTATATATAAAGGTTAATAAAAGGCAAGGTAATATATCACAAACACACAAGTGTTGAAAATAGGCCTACCGCCTTGGAACGGTCAGTTTAAAAAAAATGCCACTGGGGTTTCAAACTGGTTATAGGGTGCACCAAACCTCACTCTTAACCTATTGTCATCACAATAAACGGGACAGTGTAAATAAAGATATCCCCGCCCGGTTATAATCTCTAACAAACAACGCAGCATTAATAGGCAATATAAGTAAAACACATAAATGATTATGTATATATAATATGAAAAAACAACAAGAACTATTCTATTTATTATATACTCACAACCTTGAAACTTATGCAATAAAAAACACAATGCGCCAAAACAATGACGTCAATAACGTCAACAACGTCAACAGCGGCATTAAGTCAATTTCGGTATTTCTCATGTGAAATAAAAAAATATAAGGTTTTATTTTAATCATAAAATCCACTATTTCACTGTAAAATATATACTAAATTAACATATATTTCTAATATATAGAATAAGCCTAAGTATCGCGACATTATCCATTCTCCATAATTATTATATCAAATTAACCAAATACAAAAAAAACACAAATACAAATATAAAAAGCAAATTCTGTGAATTTATAGATCTGTCGCATGTGAGGCAATCTGATTGACGGATGAAATGAAGACGTTGTAGAATAAATGTTTTTATAAACACAGGGTATTACATCATGGAATACTCATTTAAATTGTAGCACAGAAACAAAATGCGCCTTTTTGCGTAACATTCATTAAGAAAAGGGATATGTTTCAGTTACATCGTATTTAACTTGGTTAACCCTTTTGCTGCCAAATTTATAATGTCGTCTGCTAAAATTTGAATTCAAACCTTATTTATTTTATAAATAATGTCTTATGAAAAAACATTCTTACTAAGTGGCAAACAGTGTAAACCCTGATGGGCCTGCACATAGTATACATGTTTTCGAATATGCCAGCAAAATGGTTAATTCGGTAACGGCGAAATGATACGGAAATTGTGGCAAAAACATAATCAATGTATAAGTTTCAAGATAGTATCAGATAACCCCGACCTTAGCCACAACATTTTGCAATTTAAAGCAGAAATACTTATCAGAAGAGCTCTTTTGATAGCATTGACATAACTGATACTTATCCATGTTTAACTTTTCCCGATAGAATTCTCAAAATATATAACCACTATCATTCGTTTTAGTTTGCAAGACATATTTCTCTACGTATTCGTCACAAAAAATTATATTTGTATTATGTCATAATACGCAAATACACGGGACCGTCCAGTAAACAACAAGGACTGAAACAGTTAAAGCCGCCCTTTTATAACGGCGATGGTACTTGTCTTCTAGGAAGGGGGATTAATAAAGCCAGATAACAAGATTATATTTATAAACGAGTTCGTTACCTTTAAACAAACTTATAGGAGGCGTGAGAGGTGTTGCACTTCACATTACAACTCATGAACAGACTCAATAAAACCTAGTCTGCTATTTTTATCTCTTGCTTTCAAGGGATCACCTTTTCAGTATTTATTATAAAAGAAACAATAATATGTCCGATCGAATGTTTAGATTAGCACTCTTTCCATCTTGTAACACACCTGGATAATATACTTCTATAGTCTAGAAGTTAAAAAGCACTTTGTGTGAATTTAAACGTCTCCTAAATGTCTGAGCTGAACCATGATGAGACTAAATCATTATAGGACGGTAGCGTTTAATGTTTGTCTTTAATATTGTATTGTCGTACCCTTAACGGTTTGTTCTCTTGGGTAAGAGTGAGGTTAGCAACTACTATGGTTGTTCAGTACGATTCTGGATACATCCTGAGATGTTTATTTTTATTTTTTTTTGTATGTGTTTCTTTAGTTAGTTTCTCTGGATGTGGACTTTATTGTTAGAGAGTTCCTTTTGATGGGATGTAGTTTTGTTTACACTGTCTTGTCTATTTTGGCGCTGAAGACAGGATAATAGCGAGGATTGTGCGCATATAAAATCGAGTCAAGCTAACCAGTAGGCCTAATTGCCTACTGACCGTTCCAAGTCGGTAAACCTGTCTTCACCGCCCTTTCTGTTTTGTTTTTTTGTCTCTTTCATTGTATTTTCAAGTCATTGTTTGCAGTACAGTGCGGACCTACGATGCCATTGCGTTCGGACGCTGTGTCTTCTATAGGACCCTATATCTCATTTTTGGTACACCCTAGAACCTGGTTTAAACCCCCAGCGGCATTTTCTGCCACTGACCGTTCCAAGGCGATAACCCTACTGTCAACCCTTTTGTGTTTGTGATGTCTTATTTTGCCTTTTATTCATCTTTAATGTTGTTCTTTGTTTCTGTGTGTGTTTATGGTTGACTGTCGTCCTTAAATGCTACTTTTCCTGTTCGATTTTTATATCTACTTTCTCTAAAACTAAACAAATACTGAGGAAATACGTTCTGCAGTGAAATTCATGATTGCGTCCAAGAAGAACACTTGTTTTATTCCATTGCCGATGTTATAAACACAAGATTAATGCACACATTTTTATATTAGCTGCTTTTCTCTAAAGCGTATGACAATGACAACAGAACATTGATTTTAAAAACAGAAAAGGTTATAAGTCCAACTGCAAGAGTAGCATTCCCAGAATATAGTCACTCTAACAAGTATTACAACGCAAAGGTGATTCAAAACGTACATCACAAACACATTCAGTAAAAACGCACATCACAAACGTATAAGGGTTGACAACAGGGGTACCGCCTTGGAACGGTAAGTGGAAAAAGGGACCACCGGGGAGTTTAAACCGGTTAAAGGGTGCACCAAACCTCACTCTTACCCTGTCATCATCCCTAAGCATCAGGACAGTGTAAATAAAAAGCCGAGCTAACCCCGTACATTTGAGAAAGCATAGATAATAAGAAAAAACACAGAAATGTTCATGTATATACTATATCAAAAAATAAGTTAAACCTAAGAAGTCAATCTCATATGTGCTCGATGACATGTCTGAAGTCAGAGCATAAAGACACGGCAAAACGGAGTGAAGGACATACATCAAACGGTTCCCGCCTTAAAGGATTTAGGAACACGTTGTCATAAAGTCAAGCGCCCGTCCGGTCGTTGCAGAATCAAAGAGGAAAACATAATTGCAAACTGTAGAAGGGTCTACAACTAAGCATTTAGTGCGCCGCAGAATACTTCGGTCGTAAATTCTGGTTATATAAATGTTCTAATAATTTTAACAAATAACTCATGAAAACTGACCGGTAATATTCCTAAGTTTGTAAATCACATCTCCATAAAAGAGGGGTTGTGATAAACCTTTTCGCAAAAGCGTTGTAAGATTGCTATTATATTTGTCTAGCAGATCAGTGTTACGATAATAAAACTTAGAAAATGTCTTACGGAACTTATGGTAACGGTAACCATGTTGGAGGAGTATTTCGGTAATGTTAAGATTATGAAGTTTGAAGTCCTCAACACAGCTACAAGCTCTGGCAAAACGAATTAACTGAGAAATATACACGCCATAAGAAACATTATTGGGAATATCCCCATCTATATGTGGATAATTCACAATATCGAAATCAAAATCATCTCTCTTATCATGAATTTTAGTTATTACTACTCCATTTTCAATAGAAAGAATGAGAAAAGTCCAGACTCTATTGTGCCCATCGCGTCAGGTATAACCTGACGTGTTCGTTGGCGGACGGACTATTAACCTTAGAATTACACACACACACACCCGAAAGAATCCGAAACGTTAGTTTATTGAGTTTTAGTTCTGGAGGACAAATGTTAGGAACCATAAAAGAAAAGAAAGGATTATCCAAATTAAGTATATCATCCAGACAGCGTGAGGTGTTATTAAAAGCGTCAATGACATAAGCTTATGTATCTGGAGAAAGGCCTAACATACAGTCACGTTCGTAGCAATATAAAACAAATCTGCGACAAGGGGTGCACAGTTAGTACCCATAGGAATGCCAACGGTTTGCCTATAAACGGTATGTCCAAACCTGACCTGACAAAAATGGGGTCTAACAAGATTGATAGTGATTCACAAACTTGTTGACAAAAATAAGTACAAAAGTCGAGCAGGAAATGCACAGTAAACCCAAAATCACGCAAAACGACAAACATGAATTATGGCAATGTTAATAAGGAATAAAGGCATATACGTCACAAACACAAAGTCCATAACGTGTAACTGTCGGGATCACTGTTGGTAAAAAATGCCCTAGTGTTGTCACAGGCTATACAATTAGTATGTTCCTTGGCGAAATAGTTGACCGTTCCAGGGCAGTAGCCCTATTGTCAACCCTTTTGTGTTTGTGATGTCGTTTGCAATTATTATTTATTTTGCCTTCTTGTTTGTCTGTTTGCGTGTTTGTTTCTGTGTTTTGTGGTTGACTGTCCTCCTTGAATGCTACTTTCCCGGTCCGATATTTTTATATTTCTTTGTATAAGAGCTATTAGTTTTTCTTTTATAAGGTTATGCGGTAGAGTAGTGTAAAGTGTAGAAAAGTCATAAGTAGATGATGATGACACTTGAGGTAGATTACGTAGTTTGTTAAGAACCTCGCCAGATTATTTTTATTGACCAGAATAAATTGATACCAGAGTTTTCATAGGCTTTCTCACACTATTTTTTCACATACTCTTTAACTGCTGTGAGGCTAGATGTTAAATGTTTGGAGATATTAGTTGTGGTACATGCGCTAGAGTGTGCAATGAAGCGGAATTTATAAGGCTGTTTGTGTAGTTTAGAGATCCAGTAAATTGAAGGGAGTTTATTATGCTTCTCGTCCAGTTTGATCCGAAACTTGGAAATATGAGCGATATGGTCAAGAATAATATCGCTCTCATTTAATCAGACTGTACGAGCCGGTTCTCCCGAATTTCTCTTTTAAAACAGTAACATAATACAGCCGTCCAAGATTAATAATATTATTAGAGACTTTGTCAGCAGGAACTAAGACATATTTAGTATGAAAATACTGGATCCCTTTCTTCAGATGACGAAACGTAAACCTAGGTCTAGGTGGTAATAATGATGGATTAGATGTATAGAACAGTATTCCAGTATCTATGATTTTAATAATTTGTTTCTTCCATTCATTGAGCGCTTGAATACCTGCCTTTACTCGTCGACACCATTTAGCATGAAATATTCCAAAAGATTCAGCAATCTGAACACGGCAAGTATTAAAATCAATTAATGAAGGTAATCTATATTTAGGACCTTTAGAAAATAGAAAACGAAGTCGTTTGTCGATAATTTCAAATTGCCAGTGACAACATGACCAGTTGGAGTATAGTAAAATTTTGAGTCTTTACAATCTCACACGGATGGAGTATGTGTATCTAAATCAAGATCTGAAATAACTTTATTATCATTCAAATAAGGTTTCTAAAGTCAATTATAGTCAGATATAACTATGACTAAACCATTTAAATTACCAACACTTACGGGAATGTCAATGGATTCTGTTCAGCGGTACAATATCAATATCACATTCATGAGAGGGTGATAGCAATAATATTCACCCTCAGGTTATGATTATGGCCCTGTGCGAATTGTGATCTTTATTTTATTATACCGAAATCCCATCTAGTCAAAATAACTTTATATTCAGTACAGAATCTTTATTGAACTTGTTAAAAACGTTTATCAAAAGAGGTTATGAAACTATCATTTTTGCAAGGTACTGCATGTTTAGTGGTTGACCCATTTACAGTTCGCCACTATGCTTACCTCTTTGGTTGTGCGATGACAGGACAGAGTGTGGATCATATGATGACGTCTACCTAAATCCTTATAGGTCGGTAGCGTTTGACGTTTGTCTTTAATCCTGTCTTTTCGTACCCTTAACGGTTTGTTCTTTTGTTGCTCCGGCTTCTACCAAGTCATTGAGTACTTACTTTGAGGCTTTCAGGGCTTTTGTTTTTTATATTTTATATACATGACCATTTATGTGTTTTACTTATATTGCCTATTGTTGCACCCTAGAACCTGGTTTAAACTCACATCGGCCTCATTTGCCACTGATCGTTCCAAGGCGGTAGCCCTATTATCAATCCTGGTGTGTTTGTGATGTCTTATCTTGCTTTTATTCATTTTTTATATATAATTGTTCTTTGTTTCTTTGTGTATTTGTGGTTGACTTTCGTCCTTAAATGCTACTTTTCCTGTTCTACTTTTCCTAGCAAGATAGTACTAGTTGTCAACTGTACTGGTTGAACCATACTCTACATACTCTACATTTTGCTAGCATAAAGGTTTGGATAGACACTATGCATTGCGCATACGATTGATTTTGTATCAATCGTAAAATCTCGGTCAATCCCGACATTCTTCGGAATCCCGTCTCGTGTGTATATCGTGCTTCAGTATGTTCAAATTCTTGACATTTTGTTAGCCGAAAGGCAAAGGCACAGAATATAGTGCACTGTTGCTAAGCTATATTAACAAAAAGGCCGTTGGTCAAACGTGTTGATGTATGATTTTCGTTGCATCTGTTATTTACAACTCAGATGAAGTTTTTATCGCTGATTTCATGTAAATAAACTACAGATAGAGCAATCGGTTAAATGGCATTGCAAGAGTTTATAGAGAACTTTTTTGAATGCAAATTCGTTTTGGCGGGAAACTGACGCGCGTCAGGGTGGTATAATGTAACCAATATGGTGACCTTCAATATACATAATCATCTTTGTTTTATGCTTATATTGCCTATAAATGCTGCTTATTTTTAAGAAGAGTGTCTCCGTGGCCGAATGGTTAACGACTTGCAAGTGAGAAAGTGTCGATTCTTGCGGATAGAGGGAGGTGTGCAGTACTGGTTCTACCCAGGAAAAGTGAGTGGTCTGCCTCCACCACAAAAAATCGATCGTCATTTATAACCTTACATGTGTTGAAAATGACGCGAAACACCATGTAAACAAACAAACAAACAAACATTATTTATAGCCTGGCGGGGATGTCGTTATTGGCACTGTGTGGTTTTATCGGGATGACGTATCGAAAATGTAGATACGCGAGTTTTGATATACACTTAGCTATTTCATCCATCATTTATCCATTTCTTATGTAAAAACAGGGAATTTCATAATAAATGCTAATGGAAAACACTTAAAGTGAAAAAAACGAATGTGTTTTATAACCTATAATGCGAAATATCAAATGTCAAAAGTGCGTATGTACCGTTAGCTATAACTAGTGTGAATAACAAGACAAACGTGCGTAAAATATACTTAAATATCAATATAAAACTTCCAAACTAATTGAACAAAAATACTATAATTCATTATTCTAATGAAAACATCACACACATAAGAAATATTATCAAACCCGTGCACTAGTCATCAAATCACCGTTATGCACTTAGTGGTAAAAAAAAAGAGTATGGAAGTCGAACACATTCATCGTAATAAAAATATAACTTGTTTACAAATACTTTAATTCAATTCAATGTTATTCAGGTAAAAGATCCATATAGAAGTTGTAACAAACAATTGGTAAGATGAGCAAATAAATTGCAGATGAAAACTTTGAATGTTTCTTTGTAAATAGGACAGAGAAAAAATCCAACACAAAACGTGATTCTGGTGGTTTTGCGATTTTTATTAGAGATTCATTTGTTGATACTCAAACTTTGGTTTCAAAATCAAGTGACGATATAATCTGGGTCAAATCAATGGACAGTTATTGAATTTAGATGAAGATTTATTTCTAGGCTTATGTTATATTCTGCCCGGGGGTATAAGCAGAGTAAATATGGTTGATATGAGTACCTTTGATAGACTAATTGATTCTATGGTAGCTTTCGATTGTGATAATTCAGGTAAAAATATTATTTTGTGTGGAGATTTCAATGCCAGAACAGCTACTGAACCTGATTTTGTTACATTTGAATCTATGAAAAATAATGATGTACTACCACTTCCAGATGATTACATGCCAGACAATACTTTACCTCGTTTTTCACAAGATAAAACACATCCAAATAGTAACGGTATGCAATTGTTAGATTTTTGCAAGCAAACCGGTCTACGTATTATGAATGGTAGGTTCGGTATTGATAAAGCTATTAGAAAATTCACTTATGTATGCAACCGTGGCAGTAGTCTTTTTGATTATTTTCTCATATCTGAACAAGTATGTGATTATGTATTTGATTTCGCCCTTGACGAGCCAAACAAGGTATCTGATCATTGTATTGTCACGGGGTCGTTTTGTTTAAACAAAAAGAATACTATTAGTGATTATATTAACGAAACAGACTTAACAATTCCATTTAAATATGCATGGAACTACGAACACGTTAACGATTATAAGAATACATTAGATTCTGATGAAACTATAATGCATTTAAACAATTTGCAAAATCAAATACATAATTGTTATAGTGATAATGATATTGATAATTGTGTGCAGGACTTATCTAATATTATTGATGGTGTTTGTTCACCATTGTTTAAGAGGAATATAAACACTGATTGTTCCAAATATGATGAAAACAACGATGTATTTGAAAATAAAAGATGGTATAACAATAACTGTGCAGAATGTAAATATGTATTTTATCAGAAACTAAATAATTCTAGAAATGACAAAAATGAAATACCAAGAAAACAAATGGTACAAGCTAGAACAAAATATAAAGAAGCTATACGTAAAGACAAATTTGAATATAGACAAAATGAAACACAGAAACTTATAAAAGCTCGGTATAAAAATGCAAAATCCCACTGGAATATATTAAAAGGTCTTTGTGGTTTAAAAACGGCTAAAATAGAACTTAGAATATATTAACAATATTTTAAGTCAATTAACAATCCTGATGACAGTTTTTTTACACCAGATGATGATGTCATTATGTTTAATGATAGATATGTTAATGACGAGTTTGCAGTTATGTTCTCGGAATTAGATAATGCAATATCTGATAATGAATCAGAAATGGCTGTTAAACAACTGGTTAAAGTGGAGGACCAGATCTGTATGTTAATAATTTTTTCAAGAATGGAATACGCCAATTAGGTCCCACTTTAAAATGTTTATTTAACAAGGTATTAAATTCAGGGTATTTTCCAAAAATATAGTCTTCAGGTTATGTGATCCCACTTCATAAAAAAGGGAGTGTAAATAATGTCGAGAATTATAGAGGCATTACACTACTAAGTGCGTTAGGAAAACTGTTTACTCGAATACTTAACAACAGGTTAAATAGTTGGGCAGAAAAGTATAATGTTTATGTTGAGGCCCAGGCTTGGTATAGAAAAGGTATGTCCACAACTGATAATGCTTTTGTTTTGCATGCATTAATTAACAAGGGTTTAAGCTCGAGTGAAAAATTGCTTTGTGCTTTCGTAGACTTTAAGAAAGTGTTTTATTATGTTGTACGAGATAATCTTTGGTTACAACTTATAAGGAAATATAAAAAAGATCGGACAGGGAAAGTAGCATTCAAGGAGGACAGTCCACCACAAAACACAGAAACAAACATGCAAACAGACAATCAAGAAGGCAAAAGTAATAATAAAAGTAAACGACATCACAAACACAAAAGGGTTGACACTAGGGCTACCGCCTTGGAACGGTCAGTGGCAAAGTAGGCCACTGGAGGTTTAAACCGGTTCTAGGGTGCACCAAGTCTCACACTTACCCTACTGTCATAAACTTGGTATACGTGGTAAAATATTGAATATTATAAAATCCATGTATAATGATACAAAATCACAAATCAAACTAAATAATACCATTGGCAATGACTTTACATGTATATTAGGCATTCGCCAAGGTGAATATTTATCTCCGTTTTTATTTTCAATGTTATTAAATGATATTGAAGCAGAATTTGTTGTAAAAGGTTTAGATGGTATTGATATTTCCTTTCTGAAACTATTTTTGCTACTTCATTCCGATGATATTGTAATTTATACAATATTGTAATATTGTATTGCAGAAAGGACTTGATTTGTTATATGAATACTGTCAAAAATGGAAATTAGTTGTAAATACTGCCAAAACTAAAGTAATGTTTTTTAGAAAAGGTGGCACTCTTCCAAGAAATACACAATTTATTTTCAGTGGTGAAATACTTGAAATTGTTAGTAGTTTTACGTATTTAGGTATTGTCTTTACTACAGGTGGTTCATTTTCTGAAACACAGGCTTTGTTATCTGGCCAAGCGTTAAAAGCCATTTTTAAGCTTGAAAAATGTTTATACAAATCCATTGACTTATCGCCAAAACATGTATTAGACCTATTCGATAAACTTATATATCCTATTCTGTCATTTGGCTGTGAAGTATGGGGATTTTCCCAAGCCAATAGTATTGAACGTGTTCACACACAGTTTTGATGGGTGTTAAGAAATCGACACAAAGCGATTTTATTGATGGTGAGCTAGGTAGAAGTACTTTAAAACGTTTGTTCTCAATTATTAAATATTGGTTTAAAATTTTACAATCAGAGGATGTGAAATATATACGACTAATGTATGAAGATGTGTTAAATGATATTGGTGTAATTGCAGGCACCCAAAACTGGGCTAGCAAAGTCAGAGATCTTTTAAGTAATTATGGATTCTACCATGTTTGGTTTCATCAAAGCGTGGGTAACGTCAATGCATTCTTAACAAATTTTTAAACAACGTTTGAAAGATGTTTTTATACAAGAAATACTTGGATGTGGATGTTCCCCGATTCATCCAGA
The DNA here is from genome assembly GCA_037043455.1 of Cyrtodaria siliqua. Lineage (NCBI taxonomy): Eukaryota > Metazoa > Mollusca > Bivalvia > Adapedonta > Hiatellidae > Cyrtodaria > Cyrtodaria siliqua. The sequence goes on from JAWPHD010000586.1 coordinate 152,114, forward strand.
GCGTTGTTTTACCGAAATATTTCAAATTTTGAGCTACAACCTTACTTAAATATTGATAAGAGTAAATGCACACGTCAATCCATTTCAAAACTTCGTCTATCGTCGCATAGATTAGAAGTGGAAATGGGCAGATTGTCCAGAAATAGAGTTCATATAGATGAGAGACGATGTAGACATTGTAACATACTCGAAGACGAATACCATTTTGTTTTATGTTGTCCATTGTATAATGATTTACGTAAGAAATACGTGTCAAGCTTTTATTTCCAATGGCCAAGTATGTTCAAATTGTGAATGCTGTTAAAATGTGAAAACAAAAGGGAAGTCTTTAATTTTGGATTGTTTATATTCAAAGCATTTAAATTACGTAATGCATTATTATATAATAATTAAACTATGTTTTCCTTCTCCCAAGAAAATCTTGTTTTCTTTATTTTTTCTTCTTAATTATGGATATGCACAAACACTGAAGCAATCTCTTTGTATGGTGACATTTACTGTATGTATATTCTCCAAGGAATATTATTTAATAGTATTCCAAATAATATGTTTTAATAGACACAAATCCCTGTGGGATTTTATTATTTGTATTTTGATGAATGTATGTATTGATCATCAGTCATGTGACTCTATGTTTGTATATATTTGTATAGTAAATATGTTGCCTCATGGGCCAATCTGGCCTAATGGCATTTAGAAAATAAAAACTTCCAAAAAAAACACACTTCCATTTAGTATTAATTTTGCGTTCTTGTTTGTCTGTTTGCGTGTTTGTTTCTGTGTTTTGTGGTTGACTGTCCTCCTTGAATGCTACTTTCCCTGTCCGATCTTTTTATATTTCTTTCTTATTATCACCAATGATTAAAGCATAACGAGCCGTAAACCCTAGATTATAACCAGCTTGATTATTTCGGATTTCTGTTGAGTAATAGTGTCTAAATAAAAATATTCATTTGTTCCTGTTGGTTTTATATAATCGTGAGACATTTCCAGTAAACTTTTGACATCTGTGAATAGAAAATCTATGAAGATTATTACCGTCATAAACTTTTTTTTCCGTTTTGCTTTACTTACTATGAAGTTTGTGAAGCACTCATCTTCCTATTAAATAATATTTTTGTCAGGTATGGAAGCACCGTTTATAGACAAATTGTTGGTATCCCTATGGGTACGAACTGTGCACCACTTGTTGCAGATTTGTTATTTTGCTAACAAAGCTAATATATCTGATAATAACGCTTCTTTTCTCGATTTAGATCCTTCGATTGAAAATGGTGAAATAATTAGCAAAATCTATGACAAGAGATATGATTTTAATTTTGACATTGTTAATTATCCCCACTTGGATGTGGATGTTCCCCGAGCAACTTCTTATGGGGTGTATTTGTCTCAACTTATTCGTTTTTCAAGAGCTTGTACGCGAGTTGAGGACTTTAATATTCGTAATCTTTGTATAACTTAAACGATAGTCAATCAGGGTTACCGTTACCAGAAACTTTGTAAAACCTTTGCAAAATTGTATTGTCGTAACCATGATCTTCTTTCCAAATATAAAAGTAATTTAAGGACTCTTCTGCGACAAGGACTATCACAACCTGACTTCTCTGGTGTTGTGATTTATAAACATCGTAAGATTCTTGGTCATATCACTTTCATACTATCTGTGTTAAACTTGTTAAACAGTTTATCAAAAGAGGTTATGACCCTATCATTTTGCAACGTACTGCATGCTTGGTGGTGGACCCTTTTACAGTTCGCCACTATGCTTTCCTCTTTAATTGTACGATGACCGGACAGGCTGTGGACCCTATGATGACGCCTACCTAAAGTTCATTGGGACGGTGGCGTTTGATGTTTGCCTATGATCTTTGAGTACCGTCATTGTGGCTTTCTAGGCTATTGTTTTTTGTATTATATTTACACAATGTCTTTTGCATTTATTATTACTTTTGCCTTCTTGTTTGTCTGTTTGCGTGTTTGTTTCTGTGTTTTGTGGTTGACTGTCCTCCTTGAATGCTACTTTCCCTGTCCGATCTTTTCATATTTCTTTGCATTTGATCAATCAATGAAGCTGCATCATTAATTAAAGCAATCATATCAGCCTCTACGAAAGCAGCCCCATCAGCAAACTAGTTTACTTGAAATCTTATTTCAAAATATGCGTTATACCAATCAAAGTGAGAACTTCTATCATTTATTGTAAATTGATAACCAATTATCATTTGTCTAGTAGCATTTCCAGGTATTACTCTGGGGGTATTTTATTGAACAGGTACATCTTTATATCGGGTATTATATCTTTCACTTCGAAACATCTATATTTACTATTAATTAGATTAGTTTTTGTTAATTAATCGTTTAATTCTTGTATGAATATTTTTATTTCCCCCTCCTTTACATCTGCTTCTGCTGCATCTTCTGTTTTACTATTAGCCTTTGTAATATAGATGTAAAAATCGAACAGGAAAAGTAGAAAAGTAGCATTCAAGGACGACAGTCAACCACAAACACACTCAGAAACAAAGAACCACTACATATACAGTAAGTTCTTTTAAAAATATTTTACCTTTTGGTTAAGGTTTTGCAACTTAAACTAATTGAACAGCAGCCATTTATCCTACTTCATTTCCAATTTTTTGTAAACCAGTTTCTAATGCTTTATTACCTGCTGTTTTCACAGACTCACTAAATATCTTCGAGCCAACCTTTGAAAATATATCAAATATACCAGCTCCCGTCAATCTTATGTTCCCGTACTAGTGTCATAAAAACATATAAACGTGTATTATATTACATTAATTCTTTTAAAACAAATCGAAATTAGGTAAGATTAATAATGTAAATAGTAATACTGTTAATGATCGTTGTGTTTACTTACAGTAACAACTATTATCGGTTCGTCTTTAACCCTGATCTTCTTTCCAAATATACAAGTAATTTAAAGACTCTTCTGCGACAAGGACTATCACAACCTGACTTCTATGGTGAAGTGATTTATAAATTTCGTAAGATTCTTGGTCATGATCACTTTCATACTATCTTTGTTAAACTTGTTAAAACGTTTATCAAAAGAGGTTATGACCCTATCATTTTGCAACGTACTGCATGCTTGGTGGTGGATTTCTTTATTTACACTGTCCTGTTTTAATGGGATGACAGTAGGGTAAGTGTGAGGTTTGGTGCACCCTAGAACCGGTTTAACCCCCCAGTGGCCTTCTTTGCCACTGACCGTTCCAAGGCGGTAGCCCTATTATCAACCCTTTTGTGTTGGTGATGTCGTTTGCATTTATTATTACTTTTTCCTTCTTGTTTTCTGTTTGCGTGTTTGTTTCTGTGTTTTGTGGTTGACTGTCCTCCTTGAATGCTACTTTCCCTGTCCGATCTTTTTTATATTTCTTTAAAGGACATGACCTTGTAAGATCAGATGTACTTATTTCATAAATAACATCCCCGTGTGATCCATCAACAATATATTTACTTATCAAATAACAATGAATATACAAAGTATCAATATAATTTGTTATGTTTCGTGTTACTGTTCCAAACTTAGTTCTCTAATCATTGCATCTTTGTCAAAATTAATTAAGGTGTGAAAGTTTGACTCTCTTAAGTCAAGTATACAATTATCATGAACAGTAACTAAGCATTTGAAACTTGATAAATCAAACTCAATTTTGATTGGAACAGGTGAGTCAGCAGCTAAATCACCGTTTACAGCTAATGTTTCTTTTATATAATTATCGATATCAGCATAACTGTAATTTCCAATTTGGAAAAACAATATCTTTCCAATATGTTCCATTGTGATACTTTATCACTTTGTTATTAAAATCCTCACTAATATTATACCATGAGTAAGTCATAGAATTAATATTATCCAGTCCAATGTCATACTGTTTGTTCTTGTCTAATATCAATAGTCTATCAAATACAGTTGTAAAATTATTGGTTATTAGAGCTATTAATTATTGAAGCTTTTTCTTATGGAAGATATGCTTCAAATGTTCTTTTTAGTATTCGTTTGCCATTTTCGATTTTTGGTTGAGCATGTGACTCATCAGTAATTGGACTGAGATTAAACAGAATAAGCTATTCTATACCAATGTCTGTATTTGCAACTGTATATGTAAGGTCTGCTTCACCTACATAACGTCCAGGTTTTACAATGTTGGCGCTAACACCAACAGCATATTATATAAATATTCTCCACTTTTTACAAATGGATTGGTTACAAGAGTAAATGCTCCTAAATAAATATCACGTTAGGTTCTTTCAAATATTTTTTACTTAGACTTCGCAAGATTCTTGGCCATGATCACTTTCATACTATCTTTGTTAAACTTGTTAAAAAGTTTATCAAAAGTGGTTATGACCCTATCATTTTGCAACGTACTGCATGTTTTGTGTTGGACCCTTTTACAGTTCACCACTATGCTTTCCTCTTTAATTGTACGATGACCGGACAGGCTGTGGACCCTATGATGACGCCTACCTAAAGCCCATTGGGACGGTGGCGTTTGATGTTTGTCTATGATCTTTCTTGTCGTGCCTTTAATGGTTTATTCTCTTGTTGCTCTGGCTTCTGCCAAGTCATTGAGTACCTTCATTGTGGCTTTCTAGGCTATTGTTTTTTTGTATTACATTTACACGGGCATATTTGTGTTTTACTTATATTGCCTATTGATGCTGCCTTGTTGGTTAGAGATTAGATCATGGCGGGGATTTCTTTATTTACACTGTCTTGTTTTAATGGGATGATGTAGGGTAAGTGTGAGGTTTGATGCACCCTAGAACCGGTTTAAACCCCCAGTGACCTAGCCCTATTGTCAACCCTTTTGTGATTGTGATGTCGTTTGAATTTTTTATAACTTTTGTCTTCTCGTTGGTCTGTTTGCGTGTTTGTTTTTGTGTTGTGTTGTTGACTGTAGTCCTTGAATGCTGCTTTCCATGTGCGATATTTTTCTCTTTCTTCAAAGTTTAAGGAGATTTTAGGAGGTTGTGTTGAATATTACAACAGTTCTGATGATTTGGTTAATGTCCTAAAGTTAGTATGTGAAAGTATCGAATCAGGAAATAATAGTCCACATTTAATAAATAAAGGTATTAGCATAATAGATGAATTATTAAAAATAGGTCAAATATCATTCGGAGAACATGAACAATTATTTTCTAACTATAATTATACATGACAAAAGTTAATAACAAGGACGAATTAATTAGATCATTTGACACGACTTGTGACTGCGTTCAAATTATAAATTGTGTGGTATTATTCTAAGTTAAATGATGGACATATGTCAGATGCAGATTACGAGCATGTGAAACAAATATGGAAAACATTTAATATTAAAAACATGGGAGAATATCATGACCTATATCTTAAAACTGATGTGCTGTTACTAGCATATGTTTTTGAGAACTTTACAATGATGTGTTTTTTTACAAATTAGATCCTTGCCACTACTTTAGTAGTCCCGGATTAGTTTGGGATGCATGCCCTAAGATGTCTGGAATTCAGCTTGATTTAATAACTGATATTGATCAATATTTGTTCATAGAAAAGAGACTAAGAGGTGGAATAGGTTATATTGCAAATAGATACTAAAATGCTAATAATAAATATAAAAAAGTATGTGCCAAACACTGCCTTTAGGTGGGTCAGTAAGATTAAACAAGGGAAATCAATCTATATTGTTGAGTGTAATCTTGAGTATCCTGAACAACTACATGACTCTCATAATGAAGAAATATAACAAGATCGGGCAAGGAAAGTTGCAGTCAAGGAGGACAGTCAACCACAAAACACAGAAAAACGCAAACAGACAAACAAGAAGGCAAAAGTAATGCTAAATGCAAACGATATTACAAACACAAAAGGGTTGACAATAGGGCTGCCACCTTGGAACGGTCAGTGGCAAAGTAGGCCACTGGGGGGTTTAAACCGGTGCTAGGGTGCACCAAACCTCACACTTACCCTACTGTCATCCCATTAAAACAGGACAGTGTAAATAAAGAAATCCTCGCCATGATGTAATCTCTAACCAACAAGGCAGCATCAATAGGCAATATAAGTAAAACAAATATGCTCGTGTAAATATAATACAAAAAAACAACACTCTCATAATGACTACCCTCTTGCTCCTGAGAGATTAAATATAAAAGATGAATGGTTATCAGATTATTGTAAGACTTTTAAAGAAAAGTTTAATTTAGGATCTAGTAAAGTTAACAAACTTGTTACAACACTAAAGGATAAAAAGAAATATGTTGTGCAATACAGAAACTTGAAACTGTATGAAAAGTTGGGATTAAAGGTAACAAAAATACATAGAATACTACAGTTTAATGAATCATAGTGTTTAAAAGAATACATAGACTTTAACACTGCTAAAAAGAACAGTGGTAAGAATGCTTTTGAAAAGGATTTCTTTAAACTAATGAATAATTCAGTTTTTGGCCAGAATATGGAAAATTTGAGAAAGAGAGTTAATGTCAATTGGACCCATGATGAGGAGGTCCTTTTAAAATATGCAGCAAGACCTTATTTATTTCTTGTAGAATAGTTAATGAAAATGTATTTGCCATAAACAGAATAAAAGAAAAACTAATTTTAAATCACCATTGTTATGTTGGTGTATGTATTTAAGACTTGTCAAAATATTTGATGTATGATTTCCTTTACAACTACATTACAAATAAATATGTCAAACAGCTAAATTGCAGTTTACTGATACTGATTCTTTGTGCTAAGAAATTAAAACAAAAGATGTGTACGCAGATTCTTGTAAGGATAAAGAACTTTTTGACAATAGTGATTATGATTCAAAAAATAAATCTTTATTTTGATATCAACAAAAAGGTTATTGGTAAAATGAAAGATGAAACTTGTGGGATAGCCATTGTTGAATTTGTTGGGCTTCGAAGTAAACCTATTAGATAATGAGACCGGTACTAAGAAATGTAAGGGTATTAAAAAGTGCGTTGTTAAAAAAATATAACGCATGATAACTATAAGAAATATTTTACTTACGGCATCAGAAAGTTATCACAACATGAAAGTTATTAAATAAAAAACATGATCAAAACAGTTATATAATAAACACAAAAGGTTTGTCAGCTTATGACGATAAGAGGTACGTACTATATAATAGGCAGGATACATTAGCGTATAAGTAAATTCCATGATATTTACAGCGATGACAAGGTGGGTGGGGGGAGTGGGGTATAAGTAAATTCCATGATATGTACAGCGATGACAGGAGAGGCGGGTATCGGAATAGTTTTTCCCGAGCGGGCAATCAAGCAGTTTATAAAGTTGTAGTAGATTCTGGGAGCAAGTATAACATCGCCATTTGACGTTTGCATCTTTGCATTAATGACAGCTGGAGGCGTTTGCATATTTGTATTAATGGCAGCTGGAGACAACTTGATAACTGCTTGTTTACCCGTCCCGAGGGAAAACTGTCCTGATACCCTCACCCACTTACTATACTATTTATGTTCCATGTTTACCTTTAAATGCATATCATCTTCGGGATGTCTCAAACTTATTTTAAATATTGAGTTCAACCCGGGGCGTGAACGGTAGCAAGCACTTTTTGCTACCGTTCATGTACAGTCTTAATCAAAGCGAGACTGCAATATATTTTGTTTTTATCGTGTTCGACGATTTCAAATTTTTTCCTTTCATACTTTTTTTTCTATTATACATTTCATTCCTTGGGACTACAGACGAAATACCATACAAATCATAATGAATGAATCATTAGACTTGCCATTTAAATGAACATATTCGGGATACAGGTCAAGATATTTAATTACAAAACGAGTTACATTGTACGTTGGACACTTCTTTTATATCTATGTGTGTCACTGATACGACAATGATTTCAGTGATAAGTGTAGGATATACTACTCAAAATAATTAACGACCACAAAATCTAACAGTAATATTACTTAATCATTGACATTCTGGAGTTCATATTTATATAAAATGTTAATACATTTGTGTCACGTAACAATTGTAAAAGAATACAAAAAAAAAGACTTAAAAATTGCAAAAAGACAGTAAATCGTTGAGTAATAGCACTTTAAAAAATAACACAAATCAAAAATGATCCTTAAATTATTTTGAGGAGTATATATCACGTGTTCTATGTTTGCGATTCTATTAGTGTTCATATGTTATCATAAACACACTGACATTTGGATATGGTCATGTGGATACAATACAAACAAGTAAATATGTATTTAATAACTATATGGCAACGGCGTGCAATTCGTTTTATTACTTTACATGAAACAATGTATAAACGCCTACGTGGATAAAACGCAATCAGGTAATTATGCGTTTAATAAATATATGACAAGTCGATTAAACATGTATATATGCGTAAGTAATAAGTCTTATTGTTGAAATACAGAGATAATACGGGGAATGTTTCAGTTGTGAAAACACTCTTAAAAGAAACTAACTTGCCAAAAAACGGCAAATTACTCACAAAACCGTTTATCAAAACTCTATCCAGTAGTTCGGGTCAAATAATAATGCATATGTGACGAATAAAAAATATAGGTTTATTCACGATTTCTTAAAATACCCGTGACAGAATATGCGTAAAATGAATTATTCGTTGGTACCTCTTAATTCGACGTTCGTTTGTGGGGTTTGGCATGGCTTGTAAAAGCCGTTTATAATATGTATATAGAGTGTGGATTCTCGAAATAGTACGTTATGTATATATATATACCTTGTCGTCAGTAGGTTTAGAAACGGTGTATATCTTTCGTAAAAGTTGCGTGTTGAGGGTGTGATTTTCAAACAAATGTGTCATTTCACTTTATTTTCTAAACGAAGTATCAGAATTAACTCTCATATAAGAAAAACGATTAAAATATTTCGCTATTATTAATTGTCATATCTATGTCACCTAGTCATTTGACACAACAGGTATACACGGCTTCGTATCTCGTCAATGGAGTTGGTATGCATTTTATCTGTTATTGGCTATTCCAACGTTTATTGAAATGTAAAATGGTTCACGCACTTATTAGGGATTCCGAATTTATATTGTGATACTCTTGTCGTAAGGACTTTGCGTTGTAAACAGCCTCACCTCTCACCGCGGTTTCAAATCCCACTGGGATCTCAACTTGTAATTGAGCATGTGTGGGTCTTACGGATGGTGGGAGTTATACAGTACTGGTTCTACCCATGAATAAGTGGGTGGTCTGCCTCCACCACAAAATGTCGACTGTCAAACAGCCTAAAATGTGTTGAAAAATTACGTTACACACCAAATAAACAAACAAAAGCGATTGTGATTTTGGATAACGTAGTTATATTGTGATATATCATGTATTCCGGTAGGTGTTATATAAGATATCATGTATTCCGGTAGGTGTTATATATCATGTATTCCGGTAGGTGTTATATAATATATCATGTATTCCGGTAGGTGTTATATATCATGTATTCCGGTAGGTGTTATATATCATATATTCCGGTAGGTGTTATATAAGATATGTATTCCGGTAGATGTTATATACCGTGGTGCCACTGAGTTTCGTCGGTGTGTTCTTGGGCAAGACACTTTCCCTTAGCCCCCTCCGTTGGATGGGGACGTAAACCGGGCGGTTCCTTGTATCGGTCTATCCTCCGAGCACGTTAAAGAACCATAGGAATCTATTCGGTCTAACCTCCGAACACGTTAAAGAACCATAGGAATCTATACGATAATAAGATTTGGGCACGGTTCCCGGATTCCTATGTATCCTTTCCCTCTCTCTGGAGCGGCTCTAAATAACCTGTACTGTGTTGATGAGCCGTTAAACCACATTCAACATATTCCGGTAGGTGTCATATATATCATGTATTCCGGTAGGTGTTATATATATCGTGTATTCCGGTAGGTGTTGTATGTAATGTATATATGTATGTATCTGTGTCAGCAGCAGTAGTAGCTGCATAGTGTATGTACATTTTTCATAAACAGACTCCACCGGGTATGTCACCGTTTTAATGTATGCTTTGTTTTAGAGTGCATATACATCTAATAAATGGCTCTGTGTTGGTACCAGTTGTCAACATTAATGTGCATTCTGACACAGAAACATATCGTGTTGTTTTTGCATAAGCAGATTAAACTATTGATTGTAAAAAATGGAAATACCTCGAAGAGTATATCCGAAGGGACCTGACTTGGATTTCACCAGTCATTCTTCATAGTACTCTTTGACTTGAGGACAAGAAATCAAATTTCTTTCACAAATATACCCATGTAATTCAAAGATAAACAATCGTTTGATGTTGCTATATATTAGTATGTATCAAGTTTATATATAGCAGCTTGTTATGAACGTTTATCATGCAGATATGCACTTTTCTGCCAAATAAAGGGGTGACCTATTAAATTTTGCTTTATTTGGCAAGTTGACCAATAGAGCAAATCAATGAGGAATCCCTCGGAGTTTATTGTACGTAACGTTATCTGACGTCGTGCACGTAACGTTGCCTGACGTCATAAAACAAACAAAAAACAACAACATGGCGGCGTCCTCGATAAGCGTAACATTCTGAGAAATAGGTAATAATAGTAATTCGTACAAAAAATATGGATAATCTACATGATAAATAGAATATTTTGTCAGTGCTTTTTACTATCAAGTTTATTAAGCTCGGCACGAAAACGAAGAATGGCTCGGCAGAGCCTCGCCATTCTTCGTTTTCTAAGCCTCGCCTAATAATCTTGATAGTAAAAGGCACTGACGTAATATTCTCTATTTATCCCTTCAAATTACAAAATTATTTGTGACTGAAGTGTGTATGCTTGGGCTTAAAGTAGCTATGCCGCCAACAACAGCCAACATTTACAACAAATATATGTATCGTTTCTAAACCTGACGATATATATATAATTTACCTATATTGAGAAACAAACATTAAAGTCACAATATAAACGGCTACAACCAACCAAATCAAACACCATAACTGGAGCGTCGAATTAATTCATTTTAATAATATGCAATTATGAGTATTTCAAGAACTCATGAATGAAACTTTTCTTTTAATCAATCGGCACATATACCTAATTGTATGACCCGAACACCTGGCCAGAGTTTTGATAAACGGTTTTGTAGTGTAATTTTGCCGTTACTTGGAGGGTTAGTTTCTTTAAAAGTCTAAGAATATTCTCAAGAATGGTTGGTGAATTCAACCCCAGCTTTGCAGCGGGAGTGTGACAAAGACAGACAAGTAACATGCAGAGTAAGAAACTGTCACTGATTGACTTGTTGAGCCTTCTAAGAAAAGACAGTCGTAGTTTTAAAAAAAAGCTAAATATTGCTAATTTATTTCACACATGTAAAATACGTATGTGACTCAGTCAAAGACAAATCCATGACCCCAGGAACCAAAAGTATTTATAACTTGGGACATATTCTATAAATAAAGTATAATATTGTTTGTTTGCTTGTTTGTTTGGCGTTTAACGTCATTTTCTAGCACATTTTAGGCTATGAATGACGGTCGATTGTTTTGGTGGCGGTAGATCATCCACTTATTCCTGGGTAGAACCAGAACTGTATATCTCCGCCATCCGTAAGAATCGACACTTTCTCACTTACAGTTGAGCTTTCAGTGAGATTCGAACCCGCAACGTCGTTAACTGCTCGACCACGGAAACCCTAAACAGTATAGTGCTCGTTCATTTTACTAATACTTCACTAAATCACTCACTAACATATCCATAAAGCATGCATGTATATTGTATATATGTTTCGTTTCAGCTTCAAACTGAGAGGCTAAGTAATGAAGATGGAGGTCACACTACTGTTCATCCTGTTCGTGGCGATTCGAGGTAGCCATTGCTTTGATATTAACGACCCTGCAACAAACTTAGATTATTTTGTACGGAGTGGTGGGAACAAAAACCCAAACATCAGCACGGTGGCTTACTTTAACGGATCTATATTTGGACGCCAACCGCATCAGCCGCTTGCAAAATTAATGAACTTTGAAGGATATAATATCAACCGAAAGGTTTGGACTTCGAAAGGAAAAGAGGGATATATTTCCCTCTCTTTGGAGTTTTGTGTATACCGTGATCCTATCACCATGGAAATTCTTAAGGTTTTTATAAACCCCATGACCTCAAAGCCGAACGAGGTTATCTACGTCGCAAATGACCCAGTTAATGGTATGCTAACACTAGGTGATATAATTCCGGCTCAAATTCTCCCAACTGGTGTAGTGGAATTCAATCTTGACATTGTTCTGGAATATCCCAATGCGCTTGATCCTTTATACTATTCAAATTATTCCGCGGGAACTGTGTACGACGCAGCGGAACTATTTTCGTACTTCTCAAATGTGACCCTACTGTCTACAGTAAAGGATGTTAGTGTAGGTTTCACGGGTACGTGGTTTCGGAAATCGCAATACCTACCTTGGATGGAAATGGGCACTACACCCGGAAATCTCTTCTACTCAACGCTGGCGTGGACATGTACAGACGGTATTGCCTGCATACCAGACGACATATTGGCCATCGTAACTCAACAGTACCCGGCTTTTATGGATGCGCCGAAAACATACGAAGTTCCAAATGAAACATCATGGACGCAGTTCAAAAAAATAATCGACAGCAGACGACATCGTGGACAACCTGAGATTATGATTCCGGAAGTGGACACCGTCAACAACGCGTCTACCCATCGAACGACAATAGATTCTAGAGTGATGAATTTTTTTCTGAAGAAACAGTCCTTGCATATTCTTTTTAACGGTACCGCGTATTCAGAAATTACTGGGAAACAGCCGATTAAATTGTTCCGATTTGAAGGAGATGCGTTTATTAGCGTTACAAAACCAACTACCGGATCCAGTTTCCAGGTGTTCGCCGAAGGTACTGGGAATTATCGCGATCCCGTAACGTTCGACATATTGTCGACTTGGACAAATCCCTGCACAAATACTTCACTCAATGTTCCTCCGATCGTATTTTCCTCCATCACAAATATTCCTTTTGATTTTGCGTACACTGTTGATATGCCTTCCCGAAATAGTGTGGGTTTGATAGCCGCTTATGGAACATATTCTGGCAAAAACACACGTAGCGACAATGAGAACTGGTCCGTGAGTTTTGTGGATTTGATATTTGAATATGCCATGCTGGACAAGCAGACGTCTGGAACATTCGTTTATGGGTCGTGGGGAATGTTCACCAACTGGTTACAGTGGATGGAAATGGACGACACGGACGGCAATCTGGTGATGAAAGCCACCACATATTATAGAATATAACGTTCATCAAGTTCATGTTTAAAGCTACACACTCTCTATATCAATCGATTTTTTCTTTGTAGGCGTGTCCTTATTTGTAACTTCATGTTCAACAGCTCATCTCGAAATCGGGTATTTAAGCGAGGAGATATATCGCAGGAAATCATTTACTGTATAGATATCCACCTCTTTCGGGGCTCGAACACACGACCTTCTGATTTCAAGTCAGGTGCTCTATCCACTGAACTATAACGCTACTTGAGAACATAGTATACAAACTACTATTTATTAGGAGGCAAACTAACTTAACATATTTGAACGCAACTCAAGATGGATCAATAAATATATAGTCTATCTTGTCGCACGTGTAAATTAACATTGCCTGCTGTAATACTGTATATTATCAATATGAAACTAATACTTCGCCTCAAAACAACCATATCTCTATTTGTTATTTAGCGCTTGTGTGTGCGAGATAGTTATTACTTAATGCCTATTCAGAGTTAAAAATGCAAAATACCATAAATAGCCATGGTCTAGTAGTTCAGCGTACATCCTTCAAAACTTGAAAGTGCGAGATCCCGTTCCGGGCAACTATTTGTTTATCACATATATTCTGAAACCGTATATTTATCGATGTTACCTGTACGGAGGTTAAATAAAAATGTGAAATTTTACGCATCGATTCCTGCCTTATAAACCGACTTTTGGGATGTTCGTCGATTTGAAACTACTTAACACGTGATTCATTCATATTCACGAGTTATTACCAGTGAAAATAAGGACTGTGTAGCTTCAATTAAAGGGACACACGGCGATCTTGTTTGTTTTGTTTTTTAAAAAAAACTCATTAGTTTTTCTGATTTTTTTATATATCTATTCATTCCTTAATATTAATTATAAAAATAGTATAAAGCAAATTGTTTTTGCATATTATTCACTGTATTTCACGAATAATATATATAATTATTTAAACTTATTGTACAATAAGACGAAAAAATCATAACTCAAAACTTTATTTACTTATATGCGAGCAGGTTTATAGTCAAAATACTAAACAAATAAATCGAGACGCTGAGTGGCATATGTCCCTTTAATACCTGCAATAGGTGAATTTTGTGTAACTTGATTCAGTTATTTTACAATGTTGGTTCTGTGTGTATAATCTAAAATAAAATTATATTCTCCGTCCTTTGTCATGATTAATGCAAGTCTTTGATGTTTGCTACTAAGAATGACTTTTTTTTTTTTTTAACTTGCCATCAACATTGTCGTCTCTACTTTTTACATGTTAATTCGTAAGTTTTTGTTACCGAAACTAAACTGCTTCATCTAGCTAAACACGCAGATATTAAAAAAGTCCCGAAACGAGCTCGATCGTCATAAGAAAACGTCGTGTATTGTTCAATCAAGTACTTATATAAAAATATGGAGCTATATCTGTACATCCCTGAGATAGGATAGGCGGGAAAAGGTTGCCTATATATGAAACAAATTAGCGTCATTGTTTGTTAGTACCGTTAAAACGCAGCAAGCTCCTCTGGCTCCCAAAGAACACATTATCATGGGGATTTAACGTGTAGCTGAGCTTCTCGTTATCGGAGAAGTGTGTGTGTGTGTGTATTACTATTACCTCCCGTTAGAATGTTATATTTCTCAGGGATTCAGGTTTGCGTTTGTTGATAATGCCTGTGGCCGATTTTCAAGACGTGTGTTCGTAGCAATGCATTATGTTTGTTTTGCGTCTAACGTCATGTTTAATACATTTTAGGCCATGTATGACGGTCGCGTTGTTTGTGGTGAAGGCAGAACACTCACTTATACCTGGATAGAACCAGTACTGTTTACCTCCCACCATCCGTAAGAATCGAACTAGCATATTTTACTACCGTTCATGAACAGTCTCAATCAAACCGACACCTCAATATTTCGTATTTCTCGTGTTCGGCCGTTTCCAAAGGTCCACTCTCATACTCTTTTTCACTAAAGTTGACCTTCCAGTGAATAAGACATTATCTACATTCTTGACAATCAGCCCTTTTAATTGTGCTAGATAGTTATAGAGGATAATATAATACAACAACGGATATTTAATAAACGTATTGAATAATTGACTAAAGAAACATATCAAAGGAAAGATAAAATCATCAGAAAGTAATTCCGTAAGTAAATGTGCAGATAGAGTCATCATTAAATGTTTAGATTACGTATTTAGAAGAATACATACAGGATTAAGAAACGCAAAACAGCATTAACTCAAACACAATTACAACCATAGTTGCTTCATGTTACTTTCCGTTCGCGATTTCAGATTTTTTTAATTATGGACATTAATGAACATGTTTGTGAATCTAACATGTTAAAATAATGTCTGTACTTCCTATTGCAATAGGCATGAAAGGAAGTTTTTCTTGAATCTATATATACATTTATTTGACAACATTATCTTAAATACTAAAGGATGAATGTCTGCAATATAGGTACGCTCCCTAGTCAGAGGACGTATTTACCACTTTGTTACACATATTAGAATATTACATAGAAATTTATTAGCGATGCAAAGGAGAGAACAATATAGGTTGTATATATATCCATTATGACGTATTTTGAACTCAAACTAAATCCTGAAAGTACGGTAGGGTTTAATATTTGTCTTAAATCTTGTATTGTCGTACCCTTATTCGTTTACTATCTTGTTGCTGTGACTTCTGCTTGCTTTGTGGCAATCTGGGCTTTTTTATATAGAGGATCTTCCATGAGTACTCATTCATTATTGAATGTATTAAACGAGTAGGCAAAATGATATAATGCTAGGCTCTTGCAGAGCATTATATATTTTTTGCTAACGAGTTGAATAAATCAATAATGAAGGAGAACGAATGTTAGATTCTATTTATCACATAACTCACATATCGACTTTGCCTGTCGCTTTAACACGCGAAACCGACATAAACCGTGGGAATTGGATCATAGTCATTATCGATTTTTTTTGACAGCGCATACTAGGCTTATTTGTATACTTATATAACTATTGGTATATCGAAAATATAGAATGGTGTTATTCCACTCCCACACCGTAAAAGAGTATGAGAGTGGACCTTTGGAAACGGTCGAACATGATAAATACGAAATATTGCAGCCTCGGTTTGTTGACTGTTCATGAACGGTAGTGAAGTATGCTTGCTACCATTCACGCCCCCTAGCCCCGGGTTGAGCAGAACTCAATATTAATTAAATCAATAGTACATAATTTTAACCATACCGAAGATGGCATGCATATGGCGATGAGCATGCCATATTTACTGCCATTATTCCAGCGGCGTATGGTATCAGTATCTAATAAAATTCTATACCCCGAAGAGCGAAATAAACAAAGTGGAATTTAGTTGGGAGCAGCGGTTATGAAGCCTGTGCATCACAAGTAACTGTCAAAAGACTAAATTAAGAAGCAGACAACATATCCTATGGGTGCTTAAACAATACGTAAGTTATGTGATACATTCATATATACATGATCCTATTAGTACCTTTATTGCCTTGTAATACTGCCTAGTTTGAGAGAATGTAGCCCAGCGTGTATTTCTTTATTTACACCATCCCGTTTTATTTGGATGACAATAGGGTAAGAGTGGGGTCTGGTGCACCCTAGAACCTGGTTTAAACCCTAAGCTACCGTTGCCACAGATCGTTCCAAGGTGGCAGCCCTATTGTCAAACCGTTTGTGTTTGTGATGTCACAGCCTGGCCTTGTAATTGTTGTTTGTTTTAATGCGTGTTTTATTTGAGTGTGTTTTCTGAAATTTACATTTCCTGTCCGACTTGTATACTTACTTTTCTAAACAATTAATGAGGCGTATCAGTACCTTTTACATTAAACTTACACTATTTCTAATACACAACATGTATCTTTTATAGATACAAGAGTGTCCAGAGAAAAACAAGGCTGGAGTATTTACTTGTTCCTTTTTTTTGTTTTTAAATAGTATCAAATTACTGGGTTATGCCATGGAATGTAGTTTACAAAACCACAACATCCAGCCAGTAAAATCTGCAAAACCACACCTTTAGACAGTTCTATGACGGGAAGTTAAACTCTCCCAAATTGCAGTAATTACCATTTTAATATGGGGAACAAATAAACAATGTAAAAGTTTTTATATTTTTGTTTTTAATAAATAAATAAATTTATTTTAAGAACTTCATAATCCAAACACATTTTGTTTTGGTCCCAGGAATGGATAGAAGTTTGTTCTGAAAATAAATAGAAAACAAAGCTGACTCGCGTTTCAACTCCTACAGCTATAACATTGAGATTATATACGTATATATATTAGCTGAACGGGAATTTTCAATTGAATTCGAAATGTGAAGTTAACCATTTAAAAAGGTAGGCAAAAATAATTTGATTAACACCAGGACAGACACAATACCTCAAAGAAACTAGTGTATCAAGTTTAGTCCCTTTCCTTGAGGTATTGTGTGTGTTACATTACTAGTTTGTGTGTGTTTTAGCTTTAAAGGGACACATGGCAATCTTGATGTTTTGGAAACTCGCGGCGTCCCGTTAGTTTTTCTACATACATTGCATTTATTTAGTCATTAATATTAATTATAAGAACAGTATAAGGCAAATAGTTATTGCATATTACTTACTGTTGATTACGTTTCTCCAATAATATATTCAAATATATGGTAGAATAACGAAGTTGAAAACTTAAAATTGTAATTAAAATGTATGCAAGCAGATTAAAAGTCAACATCATACTGGATTAATAAATCGAGAGGCTAAATTTAATGCTTGACAAAGACTTAAAACACTTACCAGTTTCGAATACTTTAACCCTGGATGATTGTGACCGGTGTCGTGGCGGAGGCGGTGGAAGTGCGGTTAAACAAGCTGTTGTTGTTGAAGAGTAGGGTGCACAGGAATAACAGACCAATCAGCATCACTGAAATGCACACGTGACTCTTTCAGTATATGATGTAATAAAATACATTAAAATAGTATTGTACATGTTAAGTAAATTACTATAATATTAAGACACTTATGTGTTGATATTAATTTATTATATACATTTAGTTGATTTGTATTGATTTGTATAGTAATACAATACGCTTTTCTGAAAAAAGGCGCTTGCGTTTGAATAAATCAACTTTTCAATCCGATATGAGGGTACACTTATGTTGCAAAGGTATCTGCTGTATCACATATCGATATGGAATGCAGAAGTTAACTACTATAACCCTATAGTGGATAGTAAAATGCATTAGCATGAACAATGTTGGGGAAATCGTGTATTTATTAAATTAATCTATGATATATTATAATAATATAGAACTTAAAGAAACTAACGCGCCAAATAACAGCAAAATTACACAACAAAACTGTTGATCAAAACTCTATCCATGTGTTCAGGTCTTATAATAATGCATATGTGCCGATTAAAAGTATAGGTTTATGCAGGCGTTCTTACAGTACCAGTGATTGAATATGCGTAAAATGAGCTATCAGTTGGTATCTCTTATTTCGACGCTCCAGTTTTGGGGTTTAGCCTGGCTGGTTAAAGCCGTTTATATTGTGTCTATAAAGTTCGGATTCTCAAAATATGTTAAGATAAATATATACCTTATCATGAGAATGTTTCGAAACGATTTACATTTGTTGTAAAATGTGGCTGTTGTTGGCGGGATAGCTCCTTTAAGTAATAACATACCGCTATAGTTATTATAGCGGAATGCTGAATTTAACTATACTTACTTTAATATAGTAATTAAATTACAATGCTATAGTTATAGTTGATTGCTGAACTTAACTGATATAGCGACATGGTAGACTATTACACTTTCCTAAGATATCTATAATATTTGGACATGTCTTGTATAGGCTGTATAGTATATTGTTAGAGCATAAAACAAAACGCTTCTAACAATACTAAATGGTGAAAACCAGCGGAAACCATAGCATGTCAGCATGAAATGTTTGATTGTATACACTTACAAACAATGTAATCATTTAAATTACCATTAAGCACTTACATAAGCTGCTGTCTCCACCGCCGCCGCCTCCCTGTGGGACAAATGGCACGTATCCGTAACCACCACCGTAACCACCGCTACCGTAGTCGGCCAGGGCCATACCGAGGGTCATGATTACGCACACAGCGGTCAAAATGGAGGTCTTCATGTTTGTGCTGTAAATATATGTTTAAATGTAAAAGTAAGTATTTTAAAGCATTCGATTACAAATAACAAGTTTAAAAACGTTCATATTCCCATGCGTTAAAAGGTCTATATACATGTATATATATACATGATAAGAAGCCATGCTATATCATAAATTAACACCCATACATGCGCCATAAATGCACGAACAATTTTGGGTTAACACATTTATATTAAAAATTACTTTGTTACAAATAATTGTAATAATATTTAAATACAATCCAATATTTTATAAAATACGGCATTAAATTTATATGGACTTTTAGAAATATTCAATCGGGCGTATATGCCTCGGATCAAAATATCAAATTGTTTGCGTGTATTATTAACTGTTGATTTTATTGCACTTAACATATATGTTAAACCTATGGCAGA
This sequence comes from Cyrtodaria siliqua, assembly GCA_037043455.1. Classification (NCBI taxonomy): domain Eukaryota; kingdom Metazoa; phylum Mollusca; class Bivalvia; order Adapedonta; family Hiatellidae; genus Cyrtodaria; species Cyrtodaria siliqua. The sequence continues at coordinate 171,992 of JAWPHD010000586.1, forward strand.
ATAAGACGAAAAATAAAAACTGAATATTTTATTTAATTATATGCAAGCAGGTTTAAAGTCAAAATGATAATGCATAAATAAATCGAGACGCTAATTTCAATGCTTGATAAACACTTCAAGATTGCCATGCGTCCCTTTAATATTTAATGATTCATTCAAATTGTTATAGCTGGTTAAAATAAATCATAGTTAATGGAAAATACGTATTAATGGCAGCAAAGACTTAGACAGCATGCACAAGCGTTGGTTACAAATCAAGTCAAATTAACGACACAATTTTATCGTTAAAACATTCAATATTCATAAACGTATGCGTCCTGTTTGTTCCAGGGCTACTTAACATATTTTAAAACTTAGATATTGTTACTGTTTAATTTAACTTACCTTGTAGGGTGATTGACTACAGATAGTAATAATGACATGTGAGCGGGATTTCAAAGTATTTATACACTCTGTCCAGACTGGTTACATCACGCACATGTCAGGTTATAGACTTTACTTCCGGTTTGCTGTATAACCTAATGACGGCTTTTTGACGACAAATTTAAAATGTTTTAAAAATGTGTTATGACATTGAAATTAGCGTTGCTAAAATGCTTTGTGACCAGATGTCGAGGAAAATATTCCACAAGTACCTTATATTAAGACGTTATAACGAAATATATATGTCATGAAAAAAAGTATCAAAGGGTCCCTATGCGCTTCCATAAATATGCCACCATACATTTAGTTTAATAATATTTTATTGCAAGCTTCATTATACAATACACATATATATAAACAGTGGATGAAATAAAAACAATTGGGTTGGACTACAAGTTATTCCATCATAAGTTACAGTCCTTCCCACAGCGTTACATGGTACGTTTATTAAACTAAAATGGCGGGGTTAACAAATAAATAACTAAATTAATTCAAATTGAAGAAAGCGAAAAAAAAAAAAAAAAAAAAAAAAAAGAAGAAAAAAAAAGGAATATGAGAATAATTATATCATCACGACCACAGCTGTCTCGACCAAACATCCCTGCATAGTTCCCACCATCGCCAGCCCTGCCCATATAACCTGCTCCTCAACGTCAACATCACAGTGGACAGGTACATATTAATTAAGAGAGAAACGGCGAGTACGTTTTATATAAATTTGAACTTCTGTAAATAAAGCTAAATTGTCTGTTCGATTACCAATGCCAAATGGGAGTTTTGTTGTACTTAGAGGACGGAATGTACGTGTTCTTTGAAATAATTGAATTCTTTCATAAATAAATTGACTGCATTTAAACAAGAAATGTTCAGCATCCTTAATTCCGTTTCCACATATACAATTGGGATCTTCCCTCAGGTGATTACTAAAAAGGTCAAAATTTAAATTGCTGCATTTGTTTCTAACACGTGCATGGTGTACTGCATAAAAACGTTCGCCATATAAAAAGAAAATTGGTACAAGTGGAGACTTAAATTTGGTTTTTAGGTTGGATTTAAATGACGCGAGAGACGGAGCGTTTCTTAGTGAAATATCAAGGTCATTCCACAGCTTACTGGAGGAAGGTAATACCGATCTAGAATAAATTTCCAAACATCGTGGTAATGTTATTAAGTTAGATGAATTTCGAAGATTGTAAGGATCAATTTCATCTGTTTCGTTTAAAGTTGCAACAGTTGGAGGAAATAACCGCCTTAAATATTCCGGTAAAAGGCCGTGCTTGTTTTTGTAAACTAATATCAATTTTTGAATTATTCGGCGATCTGACAAAGACACCCAGCCGATTTCTTTAAGAAGTGTTTGTATTGAAACAGAGCGAGTAGGACCAGTTACTATTCTCGCAGCTTCATATTGAACTCGTTCCAGTGAATCCTTTTCATATACTGTACAACTAGCCCAAACAATTGACGCATATTCTAGCAAAGGTCTTAAGTAAGATATATAGATTTGATTAAGTGTAGGACGTTTAAGGTTATATTTCATTAGACGCATGGATCCTAGAACCTTCGAAGCCGATGTAATTATATTAGAAATGTGTTTGTGCCATGTTCCGTCGTTACTAAGAGTTAACCCTAAATGTTTATGATGTTCAACAAATTCTAAACGAGTATTATCAAAAGCAATTGAAGGACGATTAACATTACCTAGAGTGAAAAACATTACTTCCGTTTTAGAGGGGTTGAAGTTTTACTAACCATTGTTTTGCCCAGTCTGAAATTTTATTTAGATCTGAATTTAACACTATTTCCATGAAACCTATGTGGCTAGTGAACTGTCATCAGCGAAAAGTCTGGTAGTGCTGATTAACGAGTCGGCTATGTCATTTACGTAAATTAAAAATTACAGCGGTCCTAAGACATACCCCTGGGGTACACCAGTAGTAATAGCTTTAGTTTATGAAAATGATGGCCCAACGACGACTCGTTGTTGGCGATCTTTGAGGTAGTTCGCTATCCAGTTTAAAACATTTTCTGAAATTCCATATTGTCTTAGTTTGAATAATAACTCTTTATGCCACACCCTGTAGAATGCTTTAGAAATGTCGCAAAATATCATACATGTGGATTTCTTTTCGTCGAATGCTTTGCAGATCTGATTATAAATGTCAATAAGTTGATAAACGGTAGAATATCCAGGGAGATAACATGACTGATTCTTATATATAATATTATTTGAATGTAGATGATTGTAAATATGTTTAAAAACAATTATTTCCATTACTTTACCAACACAGCTGCTCAACGAAATGGGTCTATATATAGACGGTAGAGATCTATCACCTTTTATAAATAACGGCATAACGTTAGCTAATTTCCAAGATGTAGGATACACATTTTCTCTTATAGATATAGATCTATTAAATATAATACATAAAAGTTTACAAATAGATTTACAAGTTTCTTTGAGCATTTTGTGACTTATGTCGTCAGGACCGCTAGCTTTATTAACAGCGAGGTTTGCTAAAACATCAGTTATTCCTTTTTTTGTGATTTTATTATCTTTTAATGTACTATTTGTTTGTAAAACGAGTTCAAGAATATTTGTTTGAGAATCATCTATTGTAGATATAGATACAAAATAATTGTTTAAAACGTTAGCCTTATCTACGTCAGACACAATCAATTCTTGTTTATCATTTGATAGTGGAGGAATTTTATTTTGATTCTTTGAATTTTCTTTTACGATCATTCTAACAATCTTCCAGTATTCACGAGGATTTGAAGAGCTTATGTCATTCATTGAAAATTCCAAATTGTTATAAAATCGTTCTTTTGCATGTTTTACCATATTATTGAGTTTGTTGCGTAATTTCTTAAATTTGATCCCATCAGATTTTTTGCCAGAATGCAATTAATACGTTTTTGACGATCGCGTTGACGTGATGTACGACGGATTTCGCTATTATACCTGGGTTTATCGTTTGGTCTGATGGTCACTAAATTAGTCGGGATACACGATTTTGTTAGATATCGAAAAATAGTCTCAAATGACTGAGTAGCTTCATTTATTGTTCCGATATTCAAAGAAGACCACTCGGTAGATATTATAAGATTATTTAAATTTTGAAAATCGGCACGTCCATAATTCCATACCTGCCGTTTAAACGGAGTGTTTGGTTGAAAATCACTTTTGATATATGCATATGTGCCAAAATGGTCACTTATTGAATTACAAGTATAATGAATACCAGAAAATAATGAAGTGACAGTGTCTGATATAGCAATGATGTCCAACAGGTGCTATTAGTTGTAGTTACTCGAGTTGGTTCATCGACAATGTTGGACATGTTATTGATAGTTAAAATGTCTCACAATTTATGATTTAAATTGTTTATTTAATCTTCATTTATGTCACCAATAAATATAATATTGCTTGATACTTCGTACGCTTGTTCAATACATATATCCATTCATAAATGGGTTTCAGTAAAGGTGATAATATCAAAATCACAGAAATTGTCAGTAATATATTCTAATTTGTTTCGTATACTTCGTATATTCTGGTGCACTATTGAAAAACATTGATTGCCAAACTCATTGGGTCCTTGGCTTCACTTCAATATCTCCAGCTAGTAAAAGCAACTGTTTCGTAATAACAGAGTAATTAATATAATCAAGAACTAAAAAAAAAAGTCCTTATCAACCCATGACCTAAATTACTGCATATTGAATTGTGTACAATCAAATAGGCCATTAATGCAAAGTTTGTTTAAAACGCTGTCAACGACTGTTAAAATAAGGTTGTTTAGCTTTTTCCGAAAATTAACTAATGTATACGCGCTAAGATAGAGTAGGATGCTGAAATAATTTAGTTTAAATGTATATGATTTTACATTTCCATGTCCCATATTGTAGTATAAACCAATTGCCGCTCTGTATAAGCATAGGTCATTACCTATTGGGAATAAAGTCACATGCAAACTAGTACAGAGTGGCAAGAGGTTTAAATCAAGTAATAAATTGAAAAGGCGGAAACGGACCCGGGCAACGCAGAGAAAGGAACCAAAGCAGGGATACAAAGGACAAAACAGACACAGGATAGTAACGATAGCAACGAACATAAAAAAAACATGCAAGTGACAAAGATGAAAACCTGAAAAAAAAACACACACACAAAAGAAAAAGAAAAACACACATGTATAATGTCATACGTAATTAATACCACAATTATTAGATTAAACCATACATTTAGATAATTTTATCTAACACATTTTCGGAAGGAAAACAATGTTTTTTTGTTTATTTTGTTTTTTGTACCCTCTTATTTATTTTATTTGGTTGAATAAGTTTGATATACAGGGCACCATTATACCCAAACATGTGAATTAGTGAGTTTAGCTTACTGAAAACTGGAGCAATCAGTCCGGTATGATGAATAGTTCAGTGATGGGTTAGTGTGCTTGCTTAAATTTGGGTACATTTCGAGGGTTCAGTGCAAAACTATTGTATCTCCTTCTTTATTCATATTTACTTACAATAGTTTTGCGCTGACCCCTCGATATGTTGATTATATAAGAATAGAATACGTCTTGTGGTCAGAACTCGTAAAATAAATAGGCAGTTAATCGTTGTTATATTTTTTAAATTGTATTTGCTAAATTAAAGCTAGTACTGTATGTCATCGGTTTAAACTTATTTTAGTTGCAATAATAATAAAACATTACAAATCTACATTATACAAAATGAAAGCAATTTACAATTATTGGGGTGTGGGGGAGGCGGAGACAACGAGACAGCATCAAAACCAAGAAACGTACATAGTAAATTCAATATGTCGTTGTACAGAATAGTATGACGAATGGCTACACATTATATTTGAGAGGAAACAGATATGAACATACGGAAAGAGGTGAAATAAGACATAATATCGAGAATTATATTTTAAGAAAGTATCGATCAACTACACCCATGACACATACTTCTTCCCATGTGAATACTGAAATATACTGAAAGGAAAAAGAAACGCGACGCGTGAATTTCAGCTATATATTGTATGTACAATATGCTGCTGTTAATCGAATGGTACATGGCTACGTAAGATCTTTCCTTTCGGAAAAAAGACTAAAACAACACGTAACACAGAAAATAGTATTTCTGCAAAGTTTCATTAATGACAAGAGTACGCGTTTGGCGCAAATTTAGGATGCAAAATTTTGCAAACTCTTTACGTTAAATACAGTACTGAACTGGTTCAATTTTACAACAGGTTTGGATGATAAACTAAGTTTGATACAAAAGCAATTGCAGACAAACTAATTGCTAATTGAGAAAATGATTGTAATTCAAAATGGTTTGAAAGATGAAATAAAACTTTTGGGTGATGCTTTGAAAGAGCTGGAAAAGAAAGAAGATGGATTGGAAGATAGTGAAAACTATAAGAAATTAAGTGAACAAATAAGATCCGTTGTTCAAAATATTAATACACGGATTGGAGAAATCAATAAATAAATGGTTGATAACAATGAACTAGAAACTGCTATTACTGATACTTCAAAACAATTGAGAACTGCTTTTACTACCGAAATAACTCAAATAGTAAATGAACAGACAAACACCAACGTCGACGATATCAGCAAAGAGTTTGAAGACATCAAACAGAAAATGGTTGGCAGCAAGACGCTGCAGACTGCTCTGAGCAAACTGGTTGACACTGATAAACTAGAAACTGCTATTATTGATGCTTCAAAGAAATTAAAAGCTGCCCAGGATGAAAGGATCAAAGCTTTTGATGACGAAATCGCTTTTCTTAAAGAACATTATCAAAAATCTGATAGTCGGCACACAGCAATTCTTGGTATAATTGATGAGTTGAAAGTAAAAGTAAAATATTTAAGTCGGATTCTAATTCTTGAAGCTACAATAGATGATGGAATGAGCTTCATGCTAGATGGCGGCTACGTATCATACCGACACGAAAACCGCTTGAAAGAACCAAACGTCATGATTTTCTCGATGCGTTTACTTTTGTACTCAATCCATTTATAAAAATTAAAGAATATCTTACATACTATACCGTTGGTGTTGATAGGACCAGAGTCGTCAAACCCGGACGCTATGTAGTTGAACAGATCTTACATATACAGCTGTAAATACAGACATAGAAAGTTTTAATATGTTTAATACGTTCCAAGGTGATAATGAGACACGGGCTCAATCAAAATTAGAAAATGGTAAACGAATACTAAAAGGAACATTTGAAACATATCTTCCGGCCCCCTATTTTTGGATTGTCATACCATTAAACGTTGCCACTACTCGAGTTTACAATTTTGAAAAATCTAGTATTAAACTGTTTTATTTAGGTGATTAATATTGTCTACTTATATTATATGAAACAAAAAATTGTATTATCATCAGAAAAAGTGTCAATAATTAATTGCTCAAATACACCGAGTAATTTTACAACTGTATTTGACAGACCATTAATATTAGGCAAGAACAAACAATATGGCATTGGACTTGATAAAATTAATTCCATGACTGAAGCCTTTAATGATACCTCTCGGTATCTGGATGACATATTGAACATTGACAACCCTTTCTTTCCAACTATGGTTAATTATATTTATCCTAAAGAACTTCAGCTTAACAAAGCTAATATATCTGATAATAACGCTTCTTTTCTTCATTTAGATCGCTCGATTGAAAATGGTAAAATAATTAGCAAAATCTATGACAAGAGAGATGATTTTAATTTTGACATTGTTAATTATCCCCACTTGGATGGGGATGTTCCCCGAGCAACTTATTATGGGGTATATGTGTCTCAACTTATTCGTTTTTCTAGAGCTTGTACTTGAGTTGAGGATTTTAATATTCGTAATCTTTGTATAGCTAAAAAGTTACTCAATCAGGGTTACCGTTACCATAAACTTCGTAAAACCTTTGCACAATTTTATTATCGAAACCCTGATCTTTTTTCCAAATTTAAAAGTAATTGAAGGATTCTTCTGCGACAAGGACTATCACAACCTGACTTCTATGGTGATGTGATTTATAAACTTCGTAAGATTCTAGGTCATGATCACTTTCATACTATCTTTGTTAAATTTGTTAAAAAGTTTATCAAAAGAGGTTATGACCCTATCATTTTGCAACGTACTGCATGCTTGTGGGTGGACCCTTTTACAGTTCGCCACTATGCTTTCCTCTTTAATTGTACGATGACCGGACAGGCTGTGGACCCTATGATGACGCCTACCTAAAGCCCATTGGGACGGTGGCGTTTGATGTTTGTCCATGATCTTTCTTGTCGTGCCCTTAATGGTTTATTCTCTTACTGCTCTGGCTTCTGCAAAGTCATTGAGTACCTTCATTGTGGCTTTCTAGGCTATTGTTTTTTTGTATTATATTTACACGAGCATATTTGTGTTTTACTTATATTGCCTATTGATGCTGCCTTGTTGGTTAGAGATTGGATCATGGCGGGGATTTCTTTATTTACACTGTCCTGTTTTAATGGGATGACAGTAGGGTAAGTGTGAGGTTTGGTGCACCCTAGAACCGGTTTAAACCCCCAGTGGCCTACTTTGCCACTGACCGTTCCAAGGCGGTAGCCCTATTGTCAACCCTTTTTGTGTTTGTGATGTCGTTTGCATTTATTATTGCTTTTGCCTTCTTGTTTGTCTGTTTGCGTGTTTGTTTCTGTGTTTTGTGGTTTACTGTCCTCCTTGAATGCTACTTTCCCTGTCCGATCTTTTTATATTTCTTTTTACTCATGGTATAATATTAGTGAAGATTTTAATAACAAAGTGATATGGTATCACAATGGAACAGATTGGAAAACTATTAGTTTTGTAAATGGAAATTATAGTTATGCTGATATTGATAATTACATAAAAGAAACATTGACTGTAAAGGGTGATTTACCCGCTGACTCACCTGTCCCAATAAAAATTGAGTTTGATTTATCAAGTTTAAAATGTTTGGTTACCATTCATAATAATTTCATGCTTGATTTAAGAGAAACAAACTTTCACACCTTAATCGGGTTTAAAGTAGAATACCGCTTAAGCCGGTGCTAGGGGGCGTGAGAAGTGTTGCTTCTTTCATTACTTCTCACGAACAGACTCAATAAAACCGAGTCTGCTGCTTTATTCTCTGAATTGTGTTTGTTGCTCTCAAAGGATCACCTTTATCAGTATTTATTGGTAAAGATGCAGTTATTAGAGAAACTAAATTTGGAACTGTAACACCAAACATAACAAATTACATCGATATCACTGTGATTTGATCAGTAATTCTATTGTTGATGGATCATACGGGGGTGTTATTTATGAAATAAGTACAGCTGATCTTACGAGATCGTATCCTTTTAAAGATGAACCGATAAGAGTCGGGTTCTGTGAGGTAAACAAAACGATCATTAAAAGTATTAATATTTACATAAACGACTTCTCTGGCAAAATTATTAATTTAAATGGAGTTCATACATCATTTCGATTTGTTTTAAAGGAATTAATGTAAAATATGTGATATGGCATGTTTATAAACAGTTTATGACACTAGTACAGGAACATATACTAAAGTTGACCGATTAACTGGAGCTGGTATATTTGAAATTTTTTCAAAGGTTGGCTCAAAAATATTTAGTGAGTCTGTGAAAACAGCAGGCAAGAAAGCATTAGAAACTGCTGGTAAAAAAATCATAGAGAGCTGCTGATCAATTAGTTTTAGTTATTAAACCTAAACCAAAGGTGAGTTAATTTTAAAAGAACTAACAAAGGCTGATAACAAAAAAGAAGTTGCAGCTGAAACTGAAGAAGATGTAAATGCAAAAAATAACAGATTATTATCCGATAGAGGAATCAAAAGTATTAATGCAAGAATTAATCGATTAATTAATAAAAAATAATCTAATTACTAGTATACATAGATGTTTCGAAGTGATAAATATAATACTAGATATGAAAATGTACCTATTCAGTTAGATACTCCTATAACTTGACCTGGAGACAAGACAAATGAAAAGTGGTTATCAGTTTACACTAAATGATAGAAATTCTCACTTTGATTGGTGTCAGTAAACAAACTTCTTGATGGTGCCGCTTTCGCAGACGCTGATAGAATTGCTTTGATTAACGATGCAGCTTCTCTGATTGATCAAATGCAAGTAAAGCAAAATGGAAAAATAGTTTACAATGGAAATAATCTTCACAGATTTGTTAATGTCAAAAGCTTGCTTGAAATTTCTAGCGATTATACAAAGACAACCGGAACAAATGAATACTTTTATTTAGACAATACATCTGCAGCGGAAACTCGAGATGACACAGATGAACATAAAGCAGATTATAATTCGAGGTTTGTAATTCGTCATGCTTTAATCATAACTAATCAAACAGTTGACTCTATAATTCCATTAAACAAATATTCCTTCTTTGAAGGTTTGGAAACAAACATCTTTCCTCCTAGTCAGATTCAAATTAGCTTGCAACTGACAGATGATAATGTGCTAATTTTCAAATCAAGTGGTGATGATGGTCGAGTAGTTATTAATAAATTAGTTCTGTTGATACCTCGAATGATATTTAACACAGAAGGTTTAAGTTACTTAATGACAAATCACATGACAGCAACAAGATGGACTTATCTTCGTTAAATGATACAAGAAAGCGGTACTCAACTAACAGAATCTGTATTTAGAATAACGGCAGGTGTTAAAAATCCCAAACACATTTTGTGTATTTACAACGAGCAAACAAGAGTTCTTCTCAAACGTAAAACCCTCACCTTTTAGATACGTTTAAACTAAATCATGCTGATGCTAATTGCTATTTACAATCAGCCAGATTGGAAGTTGGAAATGGAGTTTATTATCCAGAAACCGAATATAGTTATGCAAATATCATAAGAATATTCAGAGATGTTATTAATTATTCTTACAAACAAAATGATAAAAACACTGGAACTTTACTCAATGCAGTGAAGTAATAAGTAATAAGAGGTGAATGGTGACCACTAATGGAGATATAGCGCAACTGACTGAAATCTCGAATGGCTCTTAAAAATCTCTTCGGAATGATAAATTTCGATTTGAGTTACAAGGGAAATGAAGTCAGTGTTGATCCAAAACAACTAAGTTTGAGATATAAAGTAAACAACGTTCCTACCGACAGATATACAGTTTATGCTTTAGTCTTATACGAGTAAAATGTTGTTATTGATACTGTTGGAAATGAACTAGTTATTGTTTAATCTAACTTATAAAATATATGACATACCAAAATTCTTCAGTAAATTTGACAGATGGCCAGAAACGAAGTCTGGTAAAAGCATATGAAAACAAAAGTGAATTAACACTTAATTTAAAAAATAACCAGCTAACTGGGAATTTTCCTTTGTTGTTAACAACAACTCAAATTAAAAATACTAAGAAGGCAATAAACGACGAAAGCGGGTTAGATATAAATATATCAAAAACACAAATGAGATCTCAGTCTAAAAATGGGGGCTTTTTAGGAGCATTAGCTGGCTTGTTGACTAAAACAATATTACCAACAGTTGCTAAATTTGCTCCAAATATATTAGGGCCTCTGGCAACAAGGGCACTAAGTGGCTTGGCAAGTACTGGAATAGGTTAACTATTTGGAAATGGGATGGTAACTATTCCTAGTGATAAAAAGCAAGCACTTCTTCGATCAAATAAATTAACACTTGCACAAAGAAACATGATAATAAAGTCTAAAGGTTGTTTCCCTGTTACATTGACAAAGCAGCAACGACACGATGGAGGATTTCTTGGACTGCTTGCATCATTAGGAATTCCATTGATTGGATCTCTTATTAGTGGTTTGACTGGAAAAGGTTTACAAGTAGGTAAAAAAGGAAAAGGTTTGCAAGTAGGCAGAACGGGAAAAGCAGTACGAGTTGATCGTGGAAATGGTTTACAAGTATACTCGCAAATTAGACCATATAGAAATATCCCATTCGTAAAAAAAAGTTAATTTTCAAAAACGAGCCTATCTCTTACTTAGACATAATAAAGTGGATTAAGCAGCTAGGTATACACAAATTCAGTGGGGTGTACAGCAAAAACAAATTACCAATAAAACAAAATAAACAAAAATCTGGTATTATTAATCTTGATGATCATACTGGACCTGGCACACACCACTGGACATATTACTATGATAATTATTACTTCGATCCCTTTAAAGGACCGTTTGGTGTTTTTTTCTCCTATATATATGTCTATGTAAAACTGTTACCCCCGGAGCGCGTCCAAATTTGACACCAGGGTCACCATTTGAACAAACTTGGTAGAGGACCATAAGCTGATGCTAAGTGTAATACATGAGAGCTCTGTGCCGTGTGGTTCCAGAGAAGAAGATTTTTTTCAGTTTTTGCCTATACAAGCCTAAGTAAAACTGTGAACCCCAGGGTGGGGCCAAATGTGAACAATGGGTTACCATTTGGACAAACTTGGTAGAAGACTATAAGCTTATAGCAAATGCAAAATATTAAATCTCTGACTCTTGCAGTTTCAGAGAATAAGATTTTTTAAGTTTTTACCTATACATGTCTATGTAAAACATGTGACCCTTGGGACGGGGTCAAATGTGACCCGAGGGTCACCATTTGAACAAACTTGGTAAAGGACCATAAGCTTGTAGCAAATGCAAAATAGTAAACCCCCGGCTCTTGCAGTTCCAGAGAAGAAGATTTTTTTCAATTTTTCGCTATACAAGCATTTATGTAAAACTGTGACCCCCGGAGCGGGGCCAGATGTGACTCCAGTGTCACCGTTTGAACAAAATTGGTAAAGGACCACAAGCTTATAGCAACAGCAAAATATTAAACCTCTGGCTCTTGCAGTTTCAGAGAAGAAGATTTTTTAAGATTTCCCTATACATGTCTATGTAAAATGTGACCCCAGGGTCACCATTTGAACACACTTGGTAAAGGACCATAAGCTTATAATAAATGTAAAATATCAAACCTCTGGCTCTTGTAGTTTCCGAGAAGAAGATTTTTAAAAATAAAATCCTATATAAGTCTATGTAAAACTGTGACCCTCGGGGCGGGGACAAATTTGACCACAGGGTCACCATTTGAACAAACTAAGTAGAGGACCATAAGCTGATGCTACATGTAATACATGAGAGCTCTGTGCCATGTGGTTCCAGAGAAGAAGATTGTTTTCAGTTTTTCCCTATAAAACCTATGTAAAACTGTGACCCCCGGGGTGGGGCCAAATGTGACCCCTGGATCACCATTTGAACAAAACTGGTAGAGGACCACATGCTTATAGCAAATGCAAAATATTAAACCTCTGGCTCTTGAAGTTTCAGAGAAGAAGATTTTCTAACTTTTTCCCTATACATGTCTATGTAAAACATGTGACCCTTGGGGAGGGGCCAAATGTGACCCGAGGGTCACTATTTGAACAAACTTGGTAAAGGACCATAAGCTTATAGTAAATGCAAAATATCAAACCTTTGGCTGTTGTAGTTTCCGAGAAGAAGATTTTAAAAAAAAACAAATCCTATATAAGTCTATGTAAAACTGTGACCCCCGGGGCTGTAACAAATTTGATCCCAGGGTCACCATTTGAACAAACTTAGTAGAGGACCATAAGCTGATGCTACATGTAATACATGAGAGCTCTGTGCCTTGTGGTTTCAGAGAAGAAGATTTTTTTAATGTTTTTTTCTTTATGTCTATATGAAAAACATGCAAAACCTCAATATACAAACTTTGGACCCCCGGGGCACGGCCATGTTTAAGCCCTGGAACTTTATTTGAATATACTTGATAGTCTAGGCGTTGGCGATTATTTTAAAAAAAAAACTCTTGAAATCTGTCCAGCGGTTCTGGAGGAGAAGACTTTTTAAGGTTTCGATTATATATGGTAATGGTAGCCATTTTTTAACGTTTTTTCCTATATGTCTATATGAAAAACATGCAAAACCTCAATATACAAACTTTGGACCACCGGGGCACGGCCATTTTTAACCCCTGGAACTTTATTTGAATAAACTTGATAGTCTAGGCGTTGGCGATTATTTTAAAAAAAAAACTCTTGAAATCTGTCCAGCGGTTCTGGAGAAGAAGATTTTTTAAGGTTTCGATTATATATGGTAATGGTAGCCATTTTGGATGTAGCGCTGACCTAATTTTAACAAATCTAAAAAGCATTTATCTATGGATCATCCAGGTGGAGTTTGGTTAAAATTAGCCAAGCGGTTTCTGGGGAGAAGTCGTTTGAAGAAAAGTTAACGGACGACAGACGACAGACGGACGACGGACGACAGACGACAGACAACACACCATCCCATAAGCTCTGCTGGCCCTTGGCCAGTAGAGCTAAAACTGGTTACTGAAAATATTAATCCTCAGTATGTTTTAGCAAAAAATGGCAGAAGAATGTTAAAAGCAACATGTGCGTCTTGTTAAAAGTACACAAGGTGGAAATATTGATATCCATTAAGTGTTACTTCCTTTATTGCCTAAAAAGGGGTTAACAATTCCTGGTTATAAATATTGCGGTCCGGGTAACCCACTTGATAGCGAAGAACCGGGAAATTAGTTAGATACTGTTTGCAAAGAGCATGATTATTGTTATGATGAAAATCCTAGTAATAAATCAACGTGTGATAAAAACATGCTGGCCGGTTTAAAAACAAGTAAGTCTAAATGACTTGGGGAAAAAATATCTAAGAATTTAATTGTTAAGCCGGTTATTAGTACAAAATACAAACTTGGTCTTGGAGCATCCAAAAACAAGAAAAGGCGTTGAAATGGACTGACAAGTTAGCAGATGAACTTCATAAGCCTATACGATGACAGTTCACTCAACGCCGTGTGATTGTTAATGAAATTGATAAAATATGGTCTGCTGACCTTGTTGATATGCAATCGTTTTCAAAGTATAGGTACTAAATATTTGCTTACTGTTATTGATGTGTTTAGTAAATTTGCTTGGGTTGTACCAGTTCCAAATAAAACTGGTTTAGAAATTACCAAAGCGTTCCAAAAAATCATAAGTATGGGAAGACAATGCAAATTGTTGTGGATTGACCAAGGAGTAGAATTTTACAATAAAATATTCAAGCAGTTCCTTGTTGATAATAATATCGAAATGTATCATACGTTTAATTTTGGAAAAGCTGTAGTAATTGAACGATTTAACAGAACATTAAAACAGAGGATGTGAAAATATTTCACAGCAAACAATACAAACACGTATTTAGACGTGTTGCAAGAAATGGTTGACAAGTATAATAACACAAAACATCGGAGTATTAAAATGACACCGTTTGAAGCAAGTGATAAAAAGAATAAAGGAATGATGTATTTCAACTTGTATGGAAAAATAAAAAGTAATCAAATTAAGCCAAAGTTTAAAATAGGAGATAACGTTAGAATCAGCAAATATAAAAGAACGTTTGAGAAAGGTTATACTCCAAAAGAAGAAATATTTGTTGTTGATGAAATTCAAAACACAAATCCTGTGACATACAAAATAAAAGATTTAAACAATCAAAACATTGATGGAAGCTTTTATGAATTAGAAATGATAAAATCAAAGCAAGAAATATTCAGGATTAAAAAAGTAATACGGCGTGATTACAAAAAGAAACAAGAATTGATTAAATGGAAGTGTTATAATGAAGATTTCAATAGTTGGGTCCCATTTAAGGATATTGAAAATATTAAATAAGAACTCAAAAATAAATTATGTATAGAATGTTAATAGATAGCGGGGGTTTTGGGACAAGTTCAAGTTATTCCTAAGCGAAGGGTAATCAAGCAGTTTGTACAGTTGCGAGGGGTGGGGGAGTGGGGTTAGGGGGGAGGTCAGGGAAACTGGAGATAACTGATAACTGCTGATTGTTTGTCGCGAGGGGGGAAACTGGCCCTATACCCTCACTATCTATACTACTTGAATTCGCGAAAAACATAGTGTAAAAGTGTGATAATTCCGTTACTAACCTATGTAAAGTTATGGTTCATGCGTTCCCCTTCTCGTCCTTTATCATTGTACCAAGTTTTATTTAAATCGAATGAGTGGTAGGACGGACGGAACGACAAAGCGGCAACTATAACTTATGGTTCTCGATCTTCGTTTCGGTGAGCAATCACAGACATTCAATTGAAAAATATGGACTTGATCGGTTTTCACATTTAACGTTGCTATGTTAGACCGTATAAAGCTCCCTCTGCATAACGCTCCCCGGGAGCCTTATGCGTATCTTACATCATCTTAAAGCTTCACAGGAGCTTTATGCGTACCCTTCTTCCGCATAGAGCTCCCCTGTAGCTTTATGCGGAAGACATGTACATATGATTTTGAGCTAGTCGGCAAACGTTCCGCATAAAGATCTCTAACTAGATGATGATCAACATCATCGAAATAAACAAGCAAAATATAATCATCATCATCATCATCAAAAGCAGCAGCAACAGCAGCAGCAGTCAGTCTTTTTTATTATCATCATCATCATCATCATAAACATCATCATCATCATCGTCATCATCATCATCATCACCATCAACATCAAAAGCAGCAGCAGCACCATTCTGTCTTCTTTATCATCATCATCATCATCATCATCATCATCATAAACATCATAAACATCATCATCATCATCAACAACTTCATCATCATCATCATCATCATCAACAACAACTTCATCATCCTCATCCTTATCATCATCATCATCAAATTATCCTCATCATTGACCAAGGTACCTAAGGTACTCGTAATACGTAAAACAACAATTTATAGCTATATTTAAAACTTTTATAAAGTTATATAAGAAAATTGCTTCAATATTTTTTAGAAGCACTTCACTGTACTGATGAAGCAATGTTATAGCAATCTGCCAGTAATTATTGTCTATACCAAATGTCCAATATGCTGTACCACGTACAAAAAAAAGATGATGACAAAGAAGAAGAAGAAGAAGAAGATGAAGATGGTGGTGATGGTGATGGTGATGATGATGATTATAAAAATATTATGAAAATATATGTTGTTTTTTTGTTTTTTTTATTGATGTATTGTTCTTCTTATTATTATTTATGTCTTGTTCTTATTCAAGCTGGGGAGCTTCATGCGGATTGAGTATACATCCTCTCCGTATAAAGCTCCCCGGGGAGCGTTATTCGGAGGGAGCGTTATGCGGTGCTACAACCGACGTATAACGCTCCCCGGTGAGCGTTATTCAAAAAAAGCGTTATGGGGTGCTACAGGACTCACACCACTATTATCTCCCTTGAATACTCCTGCCCTACAGATGAAGGAGGTAGATAAAAAAAAACAAGTTCGCTTTTCTACATTTTACAGGATACATTGATTTATCTTTACCAGGTTCTAAATCTACAGCATTTTAGGGAGAGATCCCAGAAAAATGCATGTTGATATAAGATTTCTAGCTAATTCCGCCTCATTTTACACATCATGGGTCTAATCTCCACGGGGTTGTATTTTTGTCTAAATTTTGATAGGTGTCACGCAAGTATGAAATTAAAAAAAGTTCAATCTGGTAAATATTCGTTAAAAGTTAATAGCATGCAGATATTGGATCAATGAAGAATTTAAGCATAAATACATGTTGCAAAATCTTTTTTATCTCTATGCCACGAACAAAAACATTACAATGGGACCCTATGGAAAATTAATTGTGGTGTGAGACGTTAAGAAAGAGCTGCAGAATGGGTATCTTTGTTCGTTATTCTTAAGGCATTGCGCTTTAGAGCT
The DNA here is from genome assembly GCA_037043455.1 of Cyrtodaria siliqua. Lineage (NCBI taxonomy): Eukaryota > Metazoa > Mollusca > Bivalvia > Adapedonta > Hiatellidae > Cyrtodaria > Cyrtodaria siliqua. Next base: position 189,180 of record JAWPHD010000586.1, read on the forward strand.
GCAGAATGACATTTTCATCCGTCATCTCTAAGGTATTGCGCTTTAGAGATGCAGAACGAGTATCTTTATCCTTTAATGCTAAGGCATTGCGCTTTAGAGCTGCAGAACAGGTATCTTTCATCATTCATCTCTAATGCCTTGCAATTTAGAGCTTCAGAATGGGAATTTCCATCATTCATCTCTAAGCCCTTGCGCTTTAGAGCTGCAGAACGGGTACCTTACATCCTTCACCTCTAAGCATTGTTTGTGTATCTGTGAACGTTTCAGACATGTTAGGACACAGTTAACACGGTTATTCAGAAATCCCGTCTGTGTACGTATAGTTACTTCAAGTTATCTTCATATTGCAGGAATTAGCAGAAATTTTACTTGATACCATGTTTAACTAAATATTAACTATATTTTCAAAACCAATACAGGTATAAGCATAATTTTAGCTTTATTTTACAGCTATTGGCTTGTAAAACAAACACACATATCAATGAAGACAGACTACTTTGAAAAAATGTCAAAATTAAAGCGAGAGACTGTTACTTTTCCTGGAAAATCAAAATTTTGACGGGTAACCCTTAGTTTGAGTTTATTATTTTCAGCATTTTTCTCAATAATCATTTCTTAAAGATCATTTGTATGCTATATTCAGATGTAGAGATGCCTTTTCATGTATATTTGAAAGTTTCAGACCTAGCTGAGCACAAATGACCAGGAAAATGCAAAATCCTTATCACTACTGTAGATTTTCAAAATATTAAAGGTGCTCGGCCTGAATTTTGACCAATACCCTAGGTGACTAAAACTTGAATAATTTGAAAAGCAATACACATGGAATCAAACTTTTAGCACTTTTCAGCGTGTAATTGATTTGTATACATGTTCAATTATTATTGAGGTGATCATTAGAAAAAAAAATGACCTTAAGGACTCACACCACTATTATCTCCCTTGAATACTCCTGCCCTACAGATGAAGGAGGTAGATAAAAAAAAACAAGTTCGCTTTTCTACATTTTACAGGATACATTGATTTATCTTTACCAGGTTCTAAATCTACAGCATTTTAGGGAGAGATCCCAGAAAAATGCATGTTGATATAAGATTTCTAGCTAATTCCGCCTCATTTTACACATCATGGGTCTAATCTCCACGGGGTTGTATTTTTGTCTAAATTTTGATAGGTGTCACGCAAGTATGAAATTAAAAAAAGTTCAATCTGGTAAATATTCGTTAAAAGTTAATAGCATGCAGATATTGGATCAATGAAGAATTTAAGCATAAATACATGTTGCAAAATCTTTTTTATCTCTATGCCACGAACAAAAACATTACAATGGGACCCTATGGAAAATTAATTGTGGTGTGAGACGTTAAGAAAGAGCTGCAGAATGGGTATCTTTGTTCGTTATTCTTAAGGCATTGCGCTTTAGAGCTGCAGAATGACATTTTCATCCGTCATCTCTAAGGTATTGCGCTTTAGAGATGCAGAACGAGTATCTTTATCCTTTAATGCTAAGGCATTGCGCTTTAGAGCTGCAGAACAGGTATCTTTCATCATTCATCTCTAATGCCTTGCAATTTAGAGCTTCAGAATGGGAATTTCCATCATTCATCTCTAAGCCCTTGCGCTTTAGAGCTGCAGAACGGGTACCTTACATCCTTCACCTCTAAGCATTGTTTGTGTATCTGTGAACGTTTCAGACATGTTAGGACACAGTTAACACGGTTATTCAGAAATCCCGTCTGTGTACGTATAGTTACTTCAAGTTATCTTCATATTGCAGGAATTAGCAGAAATTTTACTTGATACCATGTTTAACTAAATATTAACTATATTTTCAAAACCAATACAGGTATAAGCATAATTTTAGCTTTATTTTACAGCTATTGGCTTGTAAAACAAACACACATATCAATGAAGACAGACTACTTTGAAAAAATGTCAAAATTAAAGCGAGAGACTGTTACTTTTCCTGGAAAATCAAAATTTTGACGGGTAACCCTTAGTTTGAGTTTATTATTTTCAGCATTTTTCTCAATAATCATTTCTTAAAGATCATTTGTATGCTATATTCAGATGTAGAGATGCCTTTTCATGTATATTTGAAAGTTTCAGACCTAGCTGAGCACAAATGACCAGGAAAATGCAAAATCCTTATCACTACTGTAGATTTTCAAAATATTAAAGGTGCTCGGCCTGAATTTTGACCAATACCCTAGGTGACTAAAACTTGAATAATTTGAAAAGCAATACACATGGAATCAAACTTTTAGCACTTTTCAGCGTGTAATTGATTTGTATACATGTTCAATTATTATTGAGGTGATCATTAGAAAAAAAAATGACCTTAAGGACTCACACCACTATTATCTCCCTTGAATACTCCTGCCCTACAGATGAAGGAGGTAGATAAAAAAAAACAAGTTCGCTTTTCTACATTTTACAGGATACATTGATTTATCTTTACCAGGTTCTAAATCTACAGCATTTTAGGGAGAGATCCCAGAAAAATGCATGTTGATATAAGATTTCTAGCTAATTCCGCCTCATTTTACACATCATGGGTCTAATCTCCACGGGGTTGTATTTTTGTCTAAATTTTGATAGGTGTCACGCAAGTATGAAATTAAAAAAAGTTCAATCTGGTAAATATTCGTTAAAAGTTAATAGCATGCAGATATTGGATCAATGAAGAATTTAAGCATAAATACATGTTGCAAAATCTTTTTTATCTCTATGCCACGAACAAAAACATTACAATGGGACCCTATGGAAAATTAATTGTGGTGTGAGACGTACAGGGCTAGATTTTTCCATCTCACCCTAGGGTCGAGAAAAAATTCGTTACTATATTATCCTCTTAAAATAAAGATATTATTATTATTATTATTACTAACATGTCTCTGATATGCAAGAAAAATAATCTATCATGGGTATTCGGTTCAGACAGGGAATTCCAACCCTAGGTATAAGTGTTATAATCGGAACCTCGGCAAAGCCTCGGTTTCGATAAAAACAGTTATGCCTAGTGTTGGAAACTATCTTTACCGGATACCCATATAATATTATTATAATCTACCTTTTACACAGGTGCTAGAATATCTATTATCACATAACTTACGGTGTGGGAGTGGAATAACACATTCTATATTTTCGATATACCACTAGTTATATAAGTATGCAAATAAGCCTAGTATACGCTGTCAAAAAAATCGATAATGTTTACGATCCAATTCCCACGATTTATGTCGGTTTCTTGTGTTAAAGCGACAGGCAAAGTACTTTGCAATGAAAGTCGATATGTGAGTTATGTAATATATAGGATCTATCATTCGTTCTCATTCATTATTGAATTTATTACACTCGTTAGCAAAAATGATATAGTGCTTGGCAAGAGCCTCGCATTATATTATTTTGCCAACTCGTTTAATAAATTCAATAATGAATGAGTACTCAAGTAAGATCTTCTATATACATGATCTTATTTGTGTTATACCTTTATTGCCTTTTAATACTGCCTTGTTTGAGAGAATATAGCCTAGCGGGTATTTCTTTGTTTACACTATCCCGTTTTATTTCGATGGTAATAGGGTAAGAGTGAGGTCTGGTGCACCATAGAATCTGGTTTAAACACTAAGCTACCTTTTGCCACAGCTCGTTCCAAGGTGGTAGCCCTGTTGTCAAACCGTTTTTGTTTGTGATGTCACACGCCTTGTCTTGTAATTGTTGTTTGTTTTAATGCATGTTTTGTTTGACTGTTTTTTCGGAAATTTACATTTCCTGTCCGACTTGTATACTTACTTTTCGAAACAATTAATGAGGCGTATCAGTACCTTTTACTTTAAACTTACACTATTTCTAATACACAACATGTATCTTTTATAGATGCAAGAATCTCCAGAGAAAAACATTGCTGGAGTATTTACTTGTGTCAGTTTTTGTTTTTAAAGAGTATCAAATTACTACTTGATGCCATGGAATGCAGTTGACGAAACCACAACATCCAGCCAGTAAAATCTGCAAAACCACAACATCCAGGCAGTAAAATCTCCAAAACCACAACATCCAGGCAGTAAAATCTCCAAAACCACAACATCCAGGTAGTAAAATCTGCAAAACCGCAACATCCAGGCAGTAAAATCTGCAAAACCACAACATCCAGGCAGTAAAATCTGCAAAACCACAACATCCAGGCAGTAAAATCTCCAAAACCACAACATCCAGGCAGTAAAATCTCCAAAACCACAACATCCAGGCAGTAAAATCTCCAAAACCACAACATCCAGGCAGTAAAATCTCCAAAACCACAACTTCCAGGCAGTAAAATCTGCAAAACCACAACATCCAGGCAGTAAAATCTCCAAAACCACAACATCCAGGCAGTTAAATCTCCAAAACCACAACATCCAGGCAGTAAAATCTCCAAAACCACAACTTCCAGGCAGTAAAATCTGCAAAACCACAATATCCAGGCAGTAAAATCTCCAAAACCACAACATCCAGGCAGTAAAATCTGCAAAACCGCAACATCCAGGCAGTAAAATCTGCAAAACCACAACATCCAGGCAGTAAAATCTGCAAACCCACAACATCCAGGCAGTAAAATCCCCAAAACCACAACATCCAGCCAGTAAAATCTGCAAAACCACAACATCCAGCCAGTAAAATCTGCAAAACCACAACATCCAGCCAGTAAAATCTGCAAAACCACAACATCCAGCCAGTAAAATCTGCAAAACCACAACATCCAGCCAGTAAAATCTGCAAAACCACAACATCCAGGCAGTAAAATCCCCAAAACCACAACATCCAGCCAGTAAAATCTGCAAAACCACAACATCCAGCCAGTAAAATCTGCAAAACCACAACATCCAGCCAGTAAAATCTGCAAAACCACAACATCCAGCCAGTAAAATCCCCAAAACCACAACATCCAGGCAGTAAAATCTGCAAAACCACAACATCCAGGCAGTAAAATCTCCAAAACCACAACATCCAGGCAGTAAAATCTGCAAAACCACAACATCCAGCCAGTAAAATCTGCAAAACCACAACATCCAGGCAGTAAAATCTCCAAAACCACAACTTCCAGGCAGTAAAATCTGCAAAACCACAACATCCAGGCAGTAAAATCTGCAAAACCACAACATCCAGGCAGTAAAATCTGCAAAACCACAACATCCAGGCAGTAAAATCTGCAAAACCACAACTTCCAGGCAGTAAAATCTCCAAAACCACAACATCCAGGCAGTAAAATCTGCAAAACCACAACTTCCAGGCAGTAAAATCTCCAAAACCACAACTTCCAGGCAGTAAAATCTCCAAAACCACAACATCCAGGCAGTAAAATCTGCAAAACCACAACTTCCAGGCAGTAAAGCTCCAAAACCACAACATCCAGCCAGTAAAATCTGCAAAACCACAACATCCAGCCAGTAAAATCTGCTAAACCACAACATCCAGCCAGTAAAATCCCCAAAACCACAACATCCAGGCAGTAAAATCTGCAAAACCACAACATCCAGCCAGTAAAATCTGCAAAACCACAACATCCAGGCAGTAAAATCTCCAAAACCACAACATCCAGCCAGTAAAATCTGCAAAACCACAACATCCAGGCAGTAAAATCTCCAAAACCACAACTTCCAGGCAGTAAAATCTCCAAAACCACAACATCCAGGCAGTAAAATCTGCAAAACCACAACATCCAGGCAGTAAAATCTGCAAAACCACAACATCCAGGCAGTAAAATCTCCAAAACCACAACTTCCAGGCAGTAAAATCTCCAAAACCACAACATCCAGACAGTAAAATCTGCAAAACCACAACATCCAGGCAGTAAAATCTCCAAAACCACAACATCCAGACAGTAAAATCTCCAAAACCACACCTTTAGACAGTTCTATGACGCGAAGCTAAACTAACCCAAATTGCAGTAATTGCCATTTTAAAATAGGGAACAAATAAACAATGTAAAAGTTTCGTTTTTATTATATATATATTATCGTTTTTAATAAATAAATAAATTAATTTTAAGAACTTCATTATCCAAACACACTTTGTCTTGGTCCCAGGAATGGATGGAAGCTCCTTCTGAAAATAAATAAAAACAAAGCTGACTTAGGTTTCAACACCTACAGCCTTAACATTGATATTATATACGTATATATATTAACTGAACGGGAATGTTCAACTGAATTCGAAATGTGAAGTTAACCATTTAAAAAGGCAGGCAAGAATAATTTGATTAACACCAGGACAGAACCAATACCTTAAATAAGTGTATCAAGTAAAGTCCTTTTCTTTGATGTGTTATATTACTAGTATGTGCGTGTTTTAGCTTTAAAATTAGCAACTATAAAAAAAAAGTCACTATTATGTAAATTACAAATTACCATCCTAAGGAAAATAATTCTATAAGCAGTTTTGCTTTCATTATAATCCTATCATATGTTTTGTAAAATTATATATGTAATGTTGTAAACTTCTGAAAAATAAAATGTATATAACAGGTGGTGAACAAATCGTTCCGGGAACCGGGACTCGAACCCAGGGTCTCTGGTTTACCGTACCAGCGCTCTAACCACTGAGCTATCGAGGCCATACGGTTGAATCGATTATTCATATTTTACCTGTACCCGGTTACATATGTTTAAGCCAAATTTGATACAGGATGCAAAACTAATACGATATTTCTATATTCAGACAATGTAACGACAAATAAGAATATGACGCTGAACGTATAAGATGAAATGCGAAAAAGGCATTCAACACGTATGATGTCCCTCTGTGTTATCTATACATACGGTACTGGTTAAAGGGACACATGGCAATCTTAAAGTCTTTGTCAAGCATTAAATTTAGCCTCTTGAGTTAATAATCCAGTATCATTTTGGCTTTAAATGTGCTTGTATATATTTTAATCAAAATGTTGAGTTTTCAACTTTTCTTCGTTATTCTACTATATGTTTAAATATATTATTGGAGAAATGTAATCAACAGTTAGTAATATGCAATAACAGTTTGTTTTATACTGTTCTTATAATTAATATAAATGATTGAACAAATACAATTTATGTAGACAAAGTAACGGGACGCCGCGAGTTTCTAAAACATCAAGATTGCCATGTGTCCCTTTAAGATTAACATGTTGTTTATGGTATGACTAGCTATTGGCATTGAAGAAATAGCTTAACACTGTGGCGGAGTCAGAGGCGATAGCCACTTGAAAACAGAGGAAGTGAAATTAAGCGGAGCTTAACATTGTATTGGGATCGCTAATAATGTCAAAGAATGGAAGTTTGACATACTAATACAACTGTTGGGACGAAGATAGTCGTGTAAAATCAAATTTGAATAATTCCGAATGCAATGTACAAATACGGAAAAAATAAAAACAGCAAGTAATACTTTTAAATTTGGAAAGGAAAACACTTACCAGTTTCGAATACTTTAACCCTGGATGATTGTGACTGGTGTCGTGGCGGAGGCGGCGGAAGTACGGTTAAACAAGCTGTTGTTGTTGAAGAGTAGGGTGCACAGGAATAACAGACCAATCAGCATCACTGAAATGTACACGTGACTGGTTCAGCATATACATAAAAGATGGTAATGTTGCTTTAATATTAAGACACTTGTGTGTTGATATTAATTGATTATACGCATTTAGTTGATTTGTATTGATTTTTATAGTAATACAATAAAAGACAAGTCAAACGCTTTTCAGAAAATGGCGTTTGCGCTTGAATAAATCAACTTTTCATTCCGATATGAGGGTACACTTATATTGCAATGGTATCTGTTCTATCACAAATCGATATAGAATGCAGAAGTTAACAACTATAACCTTATAGTGGAATGCTACGGTATGATCAATGTTGTGGAAATCGTGTATTTATTGAATTAATCTATGATATATTATAATAATATAGAACTTAAAGAAACTAACCTGCCAAATAACTGCAAAATTATACAACAAAACAGTTGATCAAAACTCTATCCATGTGTTCAGGTCTTATAATAATGCATATGTGCTGATTGAAAGTATAGGTTTATGCAGGGATTCTTACAATACCAGTGATTGAATATGCGTGAAATGAGTTATCAGTTGGTAACTCTTAATTGGACGCTCCAGTTTTGGGGTTTGGGCTGGCTGGTTAAAGCCGTTTATATTGTGTCTATAAAGTTCGGATTCTCAAAATATGTTAACTTAAATATATACTTTGTCATCAGAAGGTTTAGAAACGGTTTGCATTTGTTGTAAAATGTGGCTGTTGTAGCTCCTTTAATAACATACCGCTATAGCTGTATAGCAAATAAATTACAATGCTATAGTTATAGTTGATTGCTGAACTTAACTGATATAGCGACGTGGTAGAATATTGAACTTTCCTAAAATATCTATAATATTTGTCTATAGTCTATGGTGAGAGCATAAAACAAAACGCTTCTAACAATACTAAATGGTGGAAACCAGCGGAAACCATAGCATGTCAGCATGAAATGTGTGATTGTATACTCTTATACACAATGTAATCATTTAAATTAAAATTAAGCACTTACATAAGCTGCTGTCCCCACCGCCGCCGCCTCCATGTGGGACAAATGGCACGTATCCGTAACCACCACCATAACCACCGCTACCGTAGTCGGCCAGGGCCATACCAAGGGTCATGATTACGCAAACAGCGGTCAAAATGGCGGTCTTCATTTTTGTGCTGTAAACATATGTTTAAGTGCTAAAATAAGTATTTTAAAGCATTCGATTACAAAAACGTTCATATTCCCATACGTTAAGGGGTCTATATACATGTATGTATATACGTGATTAGAAGCCATGCTATATAATAAGTTAACACCCATTCGTGCGCCATAAATGCACAACAATTTTCGGTTAACACATTTATATTAAAAAATACTTTGTTACAAATAATTTTAATAACATTTAAATACAATCCAATGTTTTATAAAATACGGCATTAAATTTAGTTGGACTTTTCGAACACGTTATTCAATCGGGCGACTATGCCTCGGATCAAAATATCAAATTTTTTGTGTGTATTATTAACTGTTGATTCTATTGCACTTAACATATATGTTAAACCTATAGTAGAATAAGACGAAAAATAAAAACTGAACATTTTATTTAATTATATGCAAGCAGGTTAAAAGTCAAAATGATAATGCATCAAGAAATCGAAACCCTAATTTCAGTGCTTGATCAACACTTCAAGATTGCCATGCGTCCCTTTAATATGTAATGATTCATTCAAATTGTTATAGCTGGTTAAAATAAATCATAGGTTTTTTGAAAAATACGTATTAATGGCAGCAAAGACTTAGACAGCATGCACAAGCGTTGGTTACAAATCAAGTCAAATTAACGGCATAATTTTATCGTTTTTAAAACATTCAATATTCATAACGTGTGCGTCCTGTTTATTCCAGGGCTACTTAACATATTTTAAAACTTAAATATTGTTACTGTTTAATTTAACTTACCTTGTTGGGTGATTGACTACAGATAGTAATAATGACATGTGAGCGGGATTTCAAAGTATTTATACACTCTGTCCAGACTGGTTACATCACGCACATGTCAGGTTATAGACTTTACTTCCGGTTTGCTGTATAACCTAATGACGGCTTTTTGACGACAAATTTAAAATCTTTTAAAAATGTGTTATGACATTGAATTAGCATTGCTAAAATGCTTTTTGACCAGATGTCGAGTAAAATATTCCACATGTACTTTATATTAAGACGTTATAACGAAATATATATGTCATGAAAAAAAGTATCAGGGGGTCCCTATGCGCTTCCTTAAATATGCCACCATACATTTAGTTTAATAATATTGTATTGCAAGCTTAATTATACAATACACATATATATAAACAGTGGCATAATAAGCATGAAAAAAAAGCAATTGGGTTGGACTACAAGTTATTCCAACATAAGTTACAGTCCTTCCCACAGCGTTACATGTTACGTTTATTAAACTAAAATGGCGGGGTTAACAAATAAATAACTAAATTAATTCAAATTGAAGAAAGGGAAAAAAAAGAAGAAGAAAAAAAAAAGATTATGAGGAGAATAATATCATCACGACCACAGCTGTCTCGACCAAACATCCCTGCATGGTTCCCACCCTCGCCAGCACGACCACAGCTGTCTCGACCAAACATCCCTGCATGGTTCCCACCCTCGCCAGCACGACCACAGCTGTCTCGACCAAACATCCCTGCATGGTTCCCACCCTCGCCAGCACGACCACAGCTGTCTCGACCAAACATCCCTGCATGGTTCCCACCCTCGCCAGCACGACCACAGCTGTCTCGACCAAACATCCCTGCATGGTTCCCACCCTCGCCAGCACGACCACAGCTTTCTCGACCAAACATCCCTGCATGGTTCCCACCTTCGCCAGCACGACCACAGCTTTCTCGACCAAACATCCCTGCATGGTTCCCACCCTCGCCAGCACGAGCACAGCTTTCTCGACCAAACATCCCTGCATGGTTCCCACCCTCGCCAGCACGACCACAGCTTTCTCGACCAAACATCCCTGCATGGTTCCCACCCTCGCCAGCACGACCACAGCTGTCTCGACCAAACATCCCTGCATGGTTCCCACCCTCGCCAGCACGACCACAGCTTTCACGACCAAACATCCCTGCATGGTTCCCACCCTCGCCAGCACGACCACAGCTTTCTCGACCAAACATCCCTGCATGGTTCCCACCCTCGCCAGCACGACCACAGCTGTCTCGACCAAACATCCCTGCATGGTTCCCACCATCGCCAGCACGACCACAGCTGTCTCGACCAAACATCCCTGCATGGTTCCCACCCTCGCCAGCACGACCACAGCTGTCTCGACCAAACATCCCTGCATGGTTCCCACCATCGCCAGCACGACCACAGCTGTCTCGACCAAACATCCCTGCATGGTTCCCACCATCGCCAGCACGACCACAGCTGTCTCGACCAAACATCCCTGCATGGTTCCCACCATCGCCAGCACGACCACAGCTGTCTCGACCAAACATCCCTGCATGGTTCCCACCCTCGCCAGCACGACCACAGCTGTCTCGACCAAACATCCCTGCATGGTTCCCACCCTCGCCAGCACGACCACAGCTGTCTCGACCAAACATCCCTGCATGGTTCCCAACATCGCCAGCACGACCACAGCTGTCTCGACCAAACATCCCTGCATGGTTCCCACCCTCGCCAGCACGGCCACAGCTGTCTCGACCAAACATCCCTGCATGGTTCCCACCCTCGCCAGCACGACCACAGCTGTCTCGACCAAACATCCCTGCATGGTTCCCACCATCGCCAGCACGACCACAGCTGTCTCGACCAAACATCCCTGCATGGTTCCCACCATCGCCAGCACGACCACAGCTGTCTCGACCAAACATCCCTGCATGGTTCCCACCATCGCCAGCACGGCCACAGCTGTCTCGACCAAACATCCCTGCATGGTTCCCACCATCGCCAGCACGGCCACAGCTGTCTCGACCAAACATCCCTGCATGGTTCCCACCATCGCCAGCACGGCCACAGCTGTCTCGACCAAACATCCCTGCATGGTTCCCACCCTCGCCAGCACGGCCACAGCTGTCTCGACCAAACATCCCTGCATGGTTCCCACCATCGCCAGCACGACCACAGCTGTCTCGACCAAACATCCCTGCATGGTTCCCACCCTCGCCAGCACGACCACAGCTGTCTCGACCAAACATCCCTGCATGGTTCCCACCATCGCCAGCACGACCACAGCTGTCTCGACCAAACATCCCTGCATGGTTCCCACCATCGCCAGCCCGACCACAGCTGTCTCGACCAAACATCCCTGCATGGTTCCCACCATCGCCAGCCCGACCACAGCTGTCTCGACCAAACATCCCTGCATGGTTCCCACCATCGCCAGCACGACCACAGCTGTCTCGACCAACCATCCCTGCATGGTTCCCACCATCGCCAGCACGACCACAGCTGTCTCGACCAACCATCCCTGCATGGTTCCCACCATCGCCAGCACGACCACAGCTGTCTCGACCAACCATCCCTGCATGGTTCCCACCATCGCCAGCACGACCACAGCTGTCTCGACCAACCATCCCTGCATGGTTCCCACCATCGCCAGCACGACCACAGCTGTCTCGACCAACCATCCCTGCATGGTTCCCACCATCGCCAGCACGACCACAGCTGTCTCGACCAACCATCCCTGCATGGTTTCCACCATCGCCAGCACGACCACAGCTGTCTCGACCAACCATCCCTGCATGGTTCCCACCATCGCCAGCACGACCACAGCTGTCTCGACCAACCATCCCTGCATGGTTCCCACCATCGCCAGCACGACCACAGCTGTCTCGACCAACCATCCCTGCATGGTTCCCACCATCGCCAGGACGACCACAGCTGTCTCGACCAACCATCCCTGCATGGTTCCCACCATCGCCAGCACGACCACAGCTTTCACGACCAAACATCCCTGCATGGTTCCCACCCTCGCCAGCACGACCACAGCTTTCTCGACCAAACATCCCTGCATGGTTCCCACCATCGCCAGCACGGCCACAGCTGTCTCGACCAAACATCCCTGCATGGTTCCCACCATCGCCAGCACGGCCACAGCTGTCTCGACCAAACATCCCTGCATGGTTCCCACCCTCGCCAGCACGGCCACAGCTGTCTCGACCAAACATCCCTGCATGGTTCCCACCATCGCCAGCACGACCACAGCTGTCTCGACCAAACATCCCTGCATGGTTCCCACCCTCGCCAGCACGACCACAGCTGTCTCGACCAAACATCCCTGCATGGTTCCCACCATCGCCAGCCCGACCACAGCTGTCTCGACCAAACATCCCTGCATGGTTCCCACCATCGCCAGCCCGACCACAGCTGTCTCGACCAAACATCCCTGCATGGTTCCCACCATCGCCAGCACGACCACAGCTGTCTCGACCAACCATCCCTGCATGGTTCCCACCATCGCCAGCACGACCACAGCTGTCTCGACCAACCATCCCTGCATGGTTCCCACCATCGCCAGCACGACCACAGCTGTCTCGACCAACCATCCCTGCATGGTTCCCACCATCGCCAGCACGACCACAGCTGTCTCGACCAACCATCCCTGCATGGTTTCCACCATCGCCAGCACGACCACAGCTGTCTCGACCAACCATCCCTGCATGGTTCCCACCATCGCCAGCACGACCACAGCTGTCTCGACCAACCATCCCTGCATGGTTCCCACCATCGCCAGCACGACCACAGCTGTCTCGACCAACCATCCCTGCATGGTTCCCACCATCGCCAGCACGACCACAGCTGTCTCGACCAACCATCCCTGCATGGTTCCCACCATCGCCAGGACGACCACAGCTGTCTCGACCAACCATCCCTGCATGGTTCCCACCATCGCCAGCACGACCACAGCTGTCTCGACCAACCATCCCTGCATGGTTCCCACCATCGCCAGCACGACCACAGCTGTCTCGACCAACCATCCCTGCATGGTTCCCACCATCGCCAGCACGACCACAGCTGTCTCGACCAACCATCCCTGCATGGTTCCCACCATCGCCAGCACGACCACAGCTGTCTCGACCAACCATCCCTGCTTGGTTCCCACCATCGCCAGCACGACCACAGCTGTCTCGACCAACCATCCCTGCTTGGTTCCCACCATCGCCAGCACGACCACAGCTGTCTCGACCAAACATCCCTGCATGGTTCCCACCATCGCCAGCACGACCACAGCTGTCTCGACCAAACATCCCTGCATGGTTCCCACCATCGCCAGCACGACCACAGCTGTCTCGACCAACCATCCCTGCATGGTTCCCACCATCGCCAGCACGACCACAGCTGTCTCGACCAACCATCCATGCATGGTTCCCACCATCGCCAGCACGACCACAGCTGTCTCGACCAACCATCCCTGCATGGTTCCCACCATCGCCAGCACGACCACAGCTGTCTCGACCAACCATCCCTGCATGGTTCCCACCATCGCCAGCACGACCACAGCTGTCTCGACCAACCATCCCTGCATGGTTCCCACCATCGCCAGCACGACCACAGCTGTCTCGACCAACCATCCCTGCATGGTTCCCACCATCGCCAGCACGACCACAGCTGTCTCGACCAACCATCCCTGCATGGTTCCCACCATCGCCAGCACGACCACAGCTGTCTCGACCAAACATCCCTGCTTGGTTCCCACCATCGCCAGCACGACCACAGCTGTCTCGACCAAACATCCCTGCTTGGTTCCCACCATCGCCAGCACGACCACAGCTGTCTCGACCAAACATCCGTGCATGGTTCCCACCATCGCCAGCACGACCACAGCTGTCTCGACCAAACATCCCTGCATGGTTCCCACCCTCGCAAGCACGACCACAGCTGTCTCGACCAAACATCACTGCATGGTTCCCACCATCGCCAGCCCTGCCCATAACCTGCTCCTCAACGTCAACATCATAGGGGACAGGTACATAATAATTAAGAGAGAAACGGCGAGTACGTTTTATATAAATTTGATCTTCTGTAAATAAAGCTAAATTGTCTGTTCGATTATCAATCCCAAATAGGAGTTTTGTTGTATTTAGAGGACGGAATGTACGTGTTCTTTCAAATAATTGAATTCTTTCATTAAAAAATTGACTGCATTTAAACAAGAAATGTTCAGCATCCTCAATTCCGTTTCCACATATACAGTTGGGATCTTCTCGCTAAAAAGGTCAAAATTTAAATTGCTGCATTTGTTTCTAATACGTGCATGGTGTACTGCATAAAAACGTTCGCCATGTAAAAGAAAATTGGTACAAGTGGAGACTTAAATTTGGTTTTTAGGTTGGATTTAAATGACGCGAGAGACGAAGCGTTTCTTAGTGAAATATCAAGGTCATTCCACAGCTTACTGGAGGAAGGTTATACCGATCTAGAATAAATTTCCAAACGTCGTAGTAATGTTATTAATTTAGATGAATTTCAAAGATTGTAAGGATAAATTTCATCTGTTTCGGTTAAAGTTGCAACAGTTGGAGGAAATAACCCGCTTAAATATTCCGGTAAAATGCCGTGCTTGTTTTTGTAAACTAATATCAATTTTTGAATTATTCGGCGATCTGACAAAGACACCCAGCCGATTTCTTTAGGAAGTGTTTGTATTGAAACAGAGCGAGTAGGACCAGTTACTATTCTCGCAGCTTCATATTGAACTCGTTCCAGTGAATCCTTTTCATATACTGTACAACTATCCCAAACAATTGACGCATATTCTAGCAAAGGTCTTAAGTAAGATATATAGATTTGATTAAGTGTAGGGCGTTTAAGTTCATATTTTATTAGACGCATGGATCCTAAAACCTTCGAAGCCGATGTAATTATATTAGAAATGTGTTTGTGCCATGTTCCGTCGTTACTAAGAGTTAACCCTAAATGTTTATGATGTTCAACAAATTCTAAAATAGTATTATCAAAAGCAATTGAAGGACGATTAACATTACCTAGAGTGAAAAACATTACTTCCGTTTTAGAGGGGTTGAAGTTTTACTAACCATTGTTTTGCCCAGTCTGAAATTTTATTTAGATCTGAATTTAACACTATTTCCATGAAACCTATGTGGCTAGTGAACTGTCATCAGCGAAAAGTATGGTAGTGCTGATTAACGAGTCGGCTATGCCCTAAGACAGGCCCCTGGGATTACACCAGTAGTAATAGCTTTAGTTTCTGAAAATGATGGCCCAACGACGACTCGTTGTTGGCCATCTTTGAGGTAGTTCGCTATCCAGTTTAAAACATTTTCTGAAATTCCATATTGTCTTAGTTTGAATAATAACCCTTTATGCCACACCCTGTAGAAGGCTTTACAAATGGCGCAAAATATCATACATGTGGATTTCTTTTCGTCGAATGCTTTGCAGATCTGATTATAAATGTCAATAAGTTGATAAACGGTAGAATGTCCAGGGAGAAAACCTGACTGATTCTTATATATAATATTATTTGAATGTAGATGATTATGAATATGTTTAAAAACAATTCTTTCCATTACTTTAACAACACAGCTGATCAACGAAATGGGTCTATAATTAGACGGTAGAGATTTATCACCTTTTTTAAATAACGGCATAACGTTAGCTAATTTCCAAAATGTTGGATACACATTTTCTCTTATAGATCTATTAAATATAATACATAAAGGTTTACAAATAGATTTACAAGGTTCTTTGAGCATTTTGTGACTTATGTCGTCAGGACCGCTAGCTTTATTAACAGCGAGGTTTGCTAAAACATCAGTTATTTCTTTTTTTAATGTACTATTTGTTTGTAAAACGAGTTCAAGAAGGTTTGTTTGGGAATCATCTATTGTAGATATAGATACAAAATAATTGTTTAAAACGTTAGCCTTATCTACGTCAGACACAATCAATTCTTGTTTATCATTTGATAGTGGAGGAATTTTATTTTGATTCTTTGAATGTTCTTTTACGATCATTCTAACAATATTCCAGTATTCACGAGGATTTGAAGAGCTTATGTCATTCATTGAAAATTCCAAATTGTTATAAAATCGTTTTTTTGCATGTTTTACCATATTATTGAGTTTGTTGCGTAAATTCTTAAATTTGATCCAATCAGATTTTTTGCCAGAATGCAATGTAATACGTTTTTGACGATCGCGTTGACGTAATGTACGACGGATTTCGCTATTATACCAGGGTTTATCGTTTGGTCTGATGGTCACTAAATTTGTCGGGATACACGATTTTGTTAGATGTCGAAAAATAGTCTCAAATGACTGAGTAGCTTCATTTATTGTTCCGATATTTAAAGAAGACCAATCGGTAGATATTATAAGATTATTCAAAATTTCGAAAATCGGCACGCCTATAATTCCATACCTGCCGTTTAAACGGAGTGTTTGGTTGAAAATCACTTTTGATATATGCTTATGTGCCATAATGGTCACTTATTGAATTACAAGTATATTGAATACCAGAAAATAATGCAGTGACAATGTCTGATATAGCAATGATGTCCAACAGGGTGCTAGTAGCTGTAGTTACTCGAGTTGGTTCATGGACAATGTTGGACATGTTATTGATAGTTAAAATGTCTCAAAGTTTATGGTTTAAATTGTTTATTTTATCTTCGTTTATGTCACCAATAAATATAATATTGCTTGATATTTCGTACGCTTGTTCAATACATATATTCATTCTTACCCAATATACAACTGCAGTATTTGGTGGCCGGTAAACCGTACAAATAATAAAATCGCACTTGAATGCATAATGATTCTGGCAGTATTATTTCAAATTCCAATAATCTTGTAGGTTTGAGGTGAGAATTTCAAAATGTTAGAATTCCACCTGAATTTGAAGTATTGCCTTTACGAAATAATTTGTCAAAACCGGTCAACTCTAGCACGTCGTTAGGTACATCATGAAATAAATGGGTTTCGGTAAAGGTGATAATATCAATATAACAGAAATTGTCAGTAATATATTCTAATTTGTTTCGTATACTTCGTATATTCTGGTGCACTATTGAAAAACATTGATTGCCAAACTCATTGGGTCCTTGGATTCACTTCAATATCTCCAGCTAGTAAAAGCAACTGTTTCGTAATAACAGAGTAATTAATATAATCAAGAATTAAAAAAGATAAATCCTTATCAACCCCATGACCTAAATTACAGCATATTGAATTGTGTTCAATCAAATAGGCCATTAATGCAAAATTTATGTTTAAAACGCTGTCAACGACTGTTAAAATAAGGTAGTTCAGCTTTTTCCGAAAATGTATACGCGATAATATGGAGTAGGATGCTGAAATAATTTAGTTTATATGATTTTACATTTCCATGTCCCCTATTGTAGTATAAACCAATTGCCGCTCTGTATAAGCCTATTGGGAATAATGTCCCATGCAAACTAGTACAGAGAGGCAATATGTTTAAATCAAGTAATAAATTGAAAAGGCGGAAACGGACCCGGGCAACGCAGAGCAAGGAACCAAAGCAGGGATACAAAGGACAAAACAGACACAGGAAAGAAACGATAGCAACGAACATAAAAAACATGCAAGTGACAAAGATGACAACCTGAAATAAAAACACACACACAAAACAAAAGAAAAAGAAAAACACACATGTATAATAGCATACGTAATTAATACCACAATTATTAGATTAAACCATACATTTAGATAATTTTATCTAACACATTTTCAGAAGGAAAAAATTGTTTTTTAGTTTATTTTGTTTTTTGTACCCTCTTATTTATTTTATTTGGTTGAAAAAGTTGGATGTACAGGGCACCATTATACCCAAACATGTGAATTAGTGAGTTTAGCTTACTGAAAACTGGAGCAATCAGTCCGGTATGATGAATAGTTCAGTGATGGGTTAGTGTGCTTGCTTGAATTTGGGTACATTTCGAAGGTTCAGTGCAAAACTATTGTATCTCCTTCTTTATTCATATTTAGTTACAATAGTTTTGCGCTGACCCCTCGATATGTTGATTATATAAGAATAGAATACGTCTTGTGGTCAGAACTCGTAAAATAAATAGGCAGTTAATCGTTGTTATATTTTTTAAATTGTATTTGCTAAATTAAAGCCAGTACTGTATGCCATCGGTTTAAACTTATTTTATTTGCAATAATAATAAAACATTACAAAACTACATTAAAGAAAATGTGAAAAAGGATTGGAACGAAAGCAATTTACAATTACAATAGGGGGTGTGGGGAAGGCGGAGACAACACGACAGCATCAAAACCAAGAAACGTACATAGTAAATTCAATATGTCGTTGTACAGAATAGTATGACGAATGGCTACACATTATATTTGAGAGGAAACAGATATGAACATACGGAA
Source organism: Cyrtodaria siliqua (assembly GCA_037043455.1). Taxonomy (NCBI): domain Eukaryota; kingdom Metazoa; phylum Mollusca; class Bivalvia; order Adapedonta; family Hiatellidae; genus Cyrtodaria; species Cyrtodaria siliqua. The sequence goes on from JAWPHD010000586.1 coordinate 208,100, forward strand.
AGAGGTGAAATAAGACATATTATCTAGAATTATATTTTAAGAAAGTATCGATCAACTACACCCATGACACATACTTCTTCCCATGTGAATACTGAAATATACTGAAAGGAAAAAGAAACGCCACACGGGAATTTCAGCTATGTATTGTATGTACAATATGCTGCTGTTAATCGAATGGTACATGGCTACGTAAGATCTTGCCTTTCGGAAAAAATACTAAAACAACACGTAACACAGAAAATAGTATTCCTGCAAAGTTTCATTAATGACAAGAGTACGCGTTTGGCGCAAATTTAGGATGCAAACTTTTGCAAATTCTTTACGTTAAATACAGTACTGAACTGGTTCAATTTTACAACAGGTTTTGATGATAAACTAAGTCTGATACAAAAGCAGTTACAGACAAACTAATTGCTAATTGAGAAAATGATTGTAATTCAAAATGGTTTGAAAGATGAAATAAAACTTTTGGGTGATGCTTTGAAAGAGTTGGAAAAGAAAGAAGATGGATTGGAAGATAGTGACAACTATAAGAAATTAAGTGAACAAATAAGATCCGGTGTTCAAAATATTAATACACGGATTGGAGAAATCAATAAACAAATGGTTGATTACAATGATCTAGAAACTGCTATTGCTGAGACTTCAAAACAAATGAGAACTGCTTTTACTACCGAAATAACTCAAATATTAAATGAACAAACAAACACCAACGTCGACGTTATCAGCAAAGAGTTTGAATACATCAAACAGAAAATGGTTGACAGCAAGACGCTGGAGACTGCTCTGAGCAAACTGGTTGACACTGATAAACTAGAAACTGCTATTAGTGATGCTTCAAAGAAATTAAAAGCTGTCCAGGATGAAAGTAGCAAAGCTTTTGATGGCGAAATCGCTTTTCTTAATAAACATTATCCAAAGTCTGATAGTCGGCACACAGCAATTCTTGGTATAATTGATGAGTTGAAAGTAAAAGTAGAATATTTAAGTCGGATTCTAATTCTTGAAGCTACAATAGATGATGGAATGAGCATCAGGGTAGATGGCGGCTAGGTATCATACCCGACACGAAAACCGCTTGAAAGAACCAAACGTCATGATTTTCTCGATATGCGTTTATTTTTGTACTCAATCCATTTATAAAAATTAAAGAATATCTTACATACTATTAGTCCACTCAGCCTGTGAACCCACATCAAACTAATTGCAACAGAAATGATTTTCTGATTTTCTGATAGATACATATATTGCAAAAAATCACAAAAAAGTCTAGAAAAATCTAGATAGGGGAAATAAGTTTTTTTTATGGCTCAAAAATGTGCGTTTGTCATAAAATCACTGCAGGTTTATGTATATGTATATCTGCAACATTTTGTTACGAATAATACATTTCAATGGGGTATTACGATATAAAAACATAGTTAAATAATAACAATTGGAAAGTTTGAATGAACTATGCATATAAATGCCTATTTTAGCACTGTTTCTTAAAATTCGCATATTGAATTACCCCACCCACTTAAGTACAATGGATCTGCATTTCAATGTAAATCTGTGTTATAGGCAGTTTCATAGAACATTTTTGTGTAATCATTCATAATAAGATCGACGAGTAAGCACTGGGGGTGAAACATTGACTAATGTATGATAATCGTCGGCATTGTCGGCAACTATAAATACCCAAGTCTTTGGCATTAACATGTTATTTCTTTACGTATTTGCAACAGAAACACGTTATCTGCACAGAAACTATTATCGTGAAAAGCATTAGGTAGTCGCAGTATGACTGACGAAGCTTTAAAAACACAGATATGTATATCTGTACATATCTGACTGTTTTTGATAAAAAGAACTATCTTGATTAAGGATCCTTCTTATTTCTTGACTTACATAAACGTTATGCATTATTTGTTAGCAAAACATGACTTCTGTGATCCAAGCTTCTTTGATAATAACTTTGGAGAGAGATAAGGAAAGTATAAAGAGTTTTATTACCATGAGTTTTTCAATACCGAGTGATGATGCACATGACAATACGTCCAAATAAACAAATTCATGCTAGCGCACTCGTTTGTTTGTGCGAACTCTCACTCAGGCTAGAAATCCCGTGTTGAAAAACTCATGGTAATTAAGTTATATAATACATGTTGTTAGTATGATTTTTTCATTTGCAATACGAAATTGCAGTATTTTTGCTCCCAAACTATTGTCAGTACAAAATTATAGTCATAATACGATATATTTTTGATTATAACTGTGATCACTTACATGTATACTGTCCCTTTTAACAAACTTGACTTGTACATACGTTTGGCAATTCGATGCTAGAAAAATATAACCAATATACCCTGCTCCTTGAAATATACTTTTGGGTCAGATTATGGCATGTTAAAGTCCCTTCAAGTGGCAAATTTTACAACATACACCGTTTCTAAACCTGTATATAACTAAAACATTTTGAGAATCCTAACTTACACATTTTGAGAATCCAAACTCTATAGACACAATATAAACGGCTTTAACCAGCCAGGACAAATTCCAAAACTGCAGCGTCAAATTAAGAGTTATCAACTCATAAATTTTTTACGCATATTCAATCACGAGTATTTTAGGAACCCGTGAATACGTTTAATTCGGTACATGTACATAAGTATATGACCTGAACACGTGGATAGTTGAAAAATAAACGGTTTTGTAGTGTAATTTTGCCATTATTTGGCGGGGTACTTCTTTAACATTTTAATTGTATGTTGTTAATGCAGTCACTACTCTGTTTATATGCATACAGCCTTACAGTAACTTACAGCCAGACTATGCTAATACAAATGCAAAATCAAATAGTTAACATAGTTTGCGGAGGACTTATAACTTAGGAGCCTACGCAATCAACTCAATAGAATATAATAATACTTTAAAACATATGCCAAATCCTTTGAAACATATGCCAAATGTATCATTTCAATTTCATATCGCGAACACATTTAAGAACTAGTACGCTTTTGCATTGTGCCCTATGAATGACCTTGCTTACTATGAAGCAGGGCCAACGGGTCATTTTGCAGTATAGGTAGTGCATACATGACAAACGTATCAACACACATTGAAAAGTTAGCATACCAAAAAAAGTAAAATTATTTCAAAATCAGAAAGGAAATCAGATAAACACGAAATTTGGCGGTAATATATTCTGGCTTAAATATGTTTTCTACTCAAACTTATGGACTAAATTAATACTAGTTTACTATGAGAACATAAGTGAAGAGGTTTTAAATGCCAACATCCTCTTCTAGTGCTTTTGTAACATGACTCATTCTTGAAAATATCACTTTTAATAATAAGTGGTGACCAGGATAGGTTGTGGTAGTGTCTTGATAGATCTCTTGCATCGATCAGAACGGTAAATTGTGTATATCTATGCCTATAACATTAATACAAACTACTTGTAATTAGGCAGTATTAGTACTTCACCTCACCTTGCAGTTTGGCATGACACAATTATAAATGCTAAGAACCACAGTGTGGTGGCGTAATGGTAGATCATCCGCCTCGCACGTGGGATGTCGTCATACCAATGACTAGAAAAAATGATACTAGTAGCTCCATTGCTCGACGCTCAGCATATCAGCATATAAAGGGTAGTGCTAGGACTGGTCGACCTGGTGTCAGTATAATGTGACTGGGTGGGGTACCATATCATGTGTCTATACTGATCGACTCTAAAAAGGGCTAATGCTCATGCAAATCAAGTTGCAAACAATACATAAATCGGTAAAGGGTATTCAAGCTTTTTGCGATGTTGTACTAGATTTGGCATTATCATTCAATAGTGAAAGCTATGAGTTATTGATATACTAGTAATTAACATTGCGAATTATGGCAAAGAAGTAGTATAACTTACAAGTATGCTGCAACATCAATTACTACAGTATAAATGCTAAACTATATAAGGATATTTACCCATGGTGTTATGATAGTTTTGTGTAGGAACAGTTATATATATTTAAAGAATTGTCTAAAAACCTTTGAGCTCTATTATGACTATTATTATGGTATTTTTAATAATTGTGCGCAGTTACCAGCGTAAGTTGGTATGACCATTACGAATGAGGTTAACAATAACGCTAACAATGGATTAATAAATCATTGCCGACAGCTACAATATAGTGGTCAATATACTATCCGCCCTCCACTCACACACCCCACCCCAACACCCGGCGCTTTACCATAAATCTTAAGTATTTACCTTTCACTCTTCCAAAAATAATCATCAAGGAATGATGCTAGCAATGGGCTATTAATAGCTGCCGACAATGCCGACGGCTACCATATAGAGAAAAATATATTAACCCAACACTTCATCATCAATCTTAATTTGAGTATTTGTCTTAAACTGTAACAAGAAATGCATATATCACAGCATTACCTTTGATATGCAATTTCTCTATTGTGATTTCTGTGGGTGGGGTAATTCAATATGCACTTTTCAACAAACAGCGTTAAAATATACATTTATTTGGTAATTGTTCAAATATGTAATTGTTATGATTAATTAAGGTCTTAATAGTGTAATACATCATTAAAATGTCTTATTCTAAATAAAATGCAGCAGCTACAAATAACTCTACATCTGGTGTTGTTTTATGAAAAGGGTAAATATAGGAGCTATAAAAACCTTATTTCCCCTATCTAGATTTTTCTAGACTTTTTTGTGATTTTTCGCAATATATGTCACTATCAGAAAATCAGTAAATCATTTCTGTTGCAATTTGTTTGATGTTGAATGGTAAAATTTCACAGGCTGAGTGGACTATATACCGTTGGTGTTGATAGGACCAGAGTCGTAAAACCCGGACGCTATGTAGTTGAAGCAGATCTTACATATACAGCTGTAAATACAGACATAGAAAGTTTTAATATGTTTAATACGTTCCAAGGTGATAATGAGACACGGGCTCAATCAAAAATAGAAAATGGTAAACGAATACTAAAAGGAACATTACTCGAGTTTACAATTTTGAAAAATCTTGTATTAAACTGTTTTATTTAGGTGATTAATATTGTCTACTTATATTATATGGAACAAAGAATTGTCTTATCATCAGAAAAAGCGTCAATAATTAATAGCTCAAATACACCGAGTAATTTTACAACTGTATTTGACAGACCATTAATATTAGGCAAGAACAAACAATATGGCATTGGACTTGATAAAATTAATTCCATGACTTACTCATGGTATAATATTAGTGAAGATTTTAATAACAAAGTGATAAGGTATCACAATGGAACAGATTGGAAAACTATTAGTTTTGTAAATGGAAATTATAGTTATGCTGATATTGATAATTACATAAAAGAAACATTGACTGTAAACGGTGATTTACCCGCTGACTCACCTGTCCCAATAAAAATTGAGTTTGATTTATCAAGTTTAAAATGTTTGGTTACCATTCATAATAATTTCATGCTTGATTTAAGAGAAACAAACTTTCACACCTTAATCGGGTTTGATAAAGATGCAGTTATTAGAGAAACTAAATTTGAAACTGTAACACCAAACATAACAAATTCTATCGATACATTGTACATCCACTGTGATTTGATAAGTAATTATATTGTTCATGGATCATACGGGGATGCTATTTATGAAATAAGTACAGCTGATCTTACGAGATCGTATCCTTTTAAAGATGAACTGATAAGAGTCGGGTTCTGTGAGGTAAACAAAACGATCATTAACAGTATTAATATTTACATAACCGACTTCTCTGGCAAAATTATTAATTTAAATGGAGTTCATACATCATTTCGATTTCTTTTAAAGGAATTAATGTAATATATGTTATATGGCATGTGTAAAAAAAGTTTATGACACTAGTACAGGAACAAATACTCAAGTTGACCGATTAACTGGAGCTGGTATATTTGACATTTTTTCAAAGGTTGGATCAAAACTATTTAGTGAGTCTGTGAAAACAGCACGCAAGAAAGAAAGCATTAGAAACTGCTGGTAAACAAATCATAGAGAGCGGTTCTAAAAAACTTGGGGATGAAGTAGGAAAAATGGCTGCTGATAAATTAGTTTCAGTTATTAAACTTAACCAAAAGGGGAGATACTTTTAAAAGAACTTACAAAGGCTGATAACAAAAAAGAAGTTGTAGCTGAAACTGAAGAAGATTTAAATGCAAAAAATAACAGATTATTATCCGGAAGAGGAACCAAAAATATTAATTCAAGAATTAATCGATTAATTAATAAAAAATATTCAAATTACTAGTATACATAGATGTTTCGAAGTGATAAATATAATACTAGATATGAACATGTACCTATTCAGTTAGATACTCCTTTAACTAGACCTGGAGATAATACTAGACAAATGAAAAGTGGTTATCAGTTTACACTAAATGATAGAAATTCTCACTTTGAGAGCAAACTTCTTGATGGAGCCTCTTTAGAAGACGCTGATAGAATTGCTTTAATTAACGATGCGCCTTCTCTGATTGATCAAATGCAAGTAAAGCAAAAGGGAAAAATAGTTTACGATGGAAATAATCTTCACATATTTGTTAATGTCAAAAGCTTGCTTGAAATTTCTAGCGATTATGCAAAGACAACCGGAACAAATGAATACTTTTATTTAGACAATACATCTGCAGCGGAAACTCGAGTTGACACAGACCAATATAAAGCAGATTATAATTCGGGGTTTGTAATTCGTCATGCTTTAATCATAACTAATCAAACAGTTGACTCTATAATTCCATTAAACAAATATTCCTTCTTTGAAGGTTTGGAAACAAACATGCTTCCTCCTAGTCAGATTCAAATTAGCTTGCAACTGACAGATGATAATGTGCTAATTTTCAAATCAAGTGGTGATGATGGACGAGTAGTTATTAATAAATTAGGTTTGTGGATACCTCGAATGATATTTAACCCAGATGGTTTAAGTTACGTAATGGCAAATCACATGACAGCAACAAGATGGACTTAAACTAAATCATGCTGATGCTAATTTCTATTTACAATCAGCTATATTGGAAGTTGGAAATGGAGTTTATTATCCAGAAACCGAATATAGTTATGCTAATATCATAAGAATATTGAGAGATGTTATTAATTATTCTTACAAACAAAATGATAAACACACTGGAACTTTACTCAATGCAGTGAAGTAATAAGTAATAAGAGGTGAATGGTGACCACTAATGGAGATATAGCGCAACTGACTGAAATCTCGAATGGCTTCGAGAAGTGGAAGGAATCTCGATTTAGAGGTAAAATTTTCTGAACATCCGCCATTTTGTTTCTATCAGCGAAGTGCTCCGCTCCGTGAAATTGTAAAATATTCGACTGTTTTGGATTAACAAGTCATCGTACTTCGCAAAAAATGTTTGTTGTTATATTACTTATTGTTGATATTGACATGTTGGGTATTTTTACGTTATTTTACAGTGAATTGATTGATATAAAATGAATTTCACATACTGTTGGTCGGCCGAGTTGGTTGAAGTTTTGTTAAACAGAGATGTGGAGATGGCGCAAATCTGCTATACATGTTTTGTTTAAGTTAATTCCTCAAAAATAAACAGCTCGCTGTCTAGAACTATGATTGAATAATGTAGTGGTACACTTTGTATTATACAAAACCCTTAATTTTATCTAATAATTGTCTTCAAGACTGCACAGATATCGACCAACATGGCCGAGTCTAGCCAAAATCGATGAAATGCCATCCTGTTGGACTTCGCAAAAAAAAAATTTATTTTAGTTAATTCCTCGAAAATAAACAGCTCGCTGTCTAGAAATATGATTGAAGAATGTAGTAGTACACTTTTTGTTTATGTAAACGCTTTATGTTTTAAAGACTCTTAGACAACCGATCATTGTTGGTGCTCTTTTACGTAATTAGATATCCTTTTAAACGAAAGTTTAATAGTTTATTTGCGTCTCCGTGTTTACAATCAAATATGCATACATGTATACATTATTTCATACATAAAACATGAATTGTAAACACCATTCTAAACGAATTATAGGAGACGAATGTCAACGTTTAATGTCTGTATCAATTAAGCGCTTTCGAATGCATGTCACCATAAACGTCCTGGAGTTGGTAATTTTTACTATAAGTTTCATAGCTCATATGACCTACATATATATATAACCGTACACAAAAAAACACTGAAGAGTCGCTAATGTTGGATTCATGGCAGGTTGTTTATTGCGATCAAAATGTATAAAGGTTTTTCCAATCATAACAGCCAATTAGCCTCGGGGTACATACCAACAGCCAATTAGCAACGGGGTACCATATGTACCCCGTGGCTAATTGGCTGTCCTAAACAGGATATTTGGTTAGACCAAAGAGGCCATAAATCACAAACACTGGCCGCCCGTGGTGTGTTGACATCAGATATATGCACAATAATTGTGTAATATTTTTTAATTTTATTTATATTGTGCATTTATCAGTGAAACTAAACGCATTCGAAAGTTGATTATGTTCATTCGGATTTGTCAATAAAAAAAACGCTTGTGTCTGTTAAATGTTTCATTTTTATTTAAAAAATATTATAGTTAAACAATTATATTACGCCGTTTTAATACGACAATATTAGGAAAATATAACCAATGCTAAACTGATGTATCTACACGGCTTAAACCCAACTCAACTTACGCCTTTAAATTACATTTCTCATGTGATTTTTTTATATATACAACATTATCTTATTCGATCTTGCGAGTTACTTTGTCATATGTTACAAGATATTTAAAAGTTCCACCTACACGGATGTTAGTATTTAAAAAAATTCAGTAAATGATAATCTTCACCTAAAATGGCTCTACTTTCTGCCATCCAGACCTCCAAATCATCATCATCAACCGCTAACAAACAATAATAATAAACTCTGATTTTAATAACCTTGAAAGAATATGTGTATGTGTAGATGGTATAGAAGTTAAACGTCAAAATAGCAACGAAGGTGTAACAATTTCATCTTTATTACAATCAGATTAACGCTAATCTGATTACCTGTACAATAAACCCATTCCGCTATATCCAAAACATTGGATTCATAGCGTTAACCGCGCACCTGTCACAGGTCTTAGCGAATTAAAGAGCGTCCGGCGATCACGATGACATTTCTGATCATGTACAGAGACGCATATCTTTCTCGTTTTAGCCATACGAGATTATGCGAGATTGGATTATGTACCCATTCACTCTCTTATTACTTCACTGCTCAATGCGAGTAATTTTAAAAATCTCTTCGGAATGATATATTTCGATTGAGTTACAAGGGAAATGAATTCAGTGTTGATCCAAAACAACTAAGTTTGAGATATAAATTAAACAACGTTCCTACCGACAGATATACAGTTTATGTTTTAGCCTTATACGAGGAAAAAGATGTTATTGATACTGTTGGAAATGAACTAGTTATTGTTTAATCTAACTTATAATATATATGACTTACCAAAGTTATTCAGTAGATTTGACAGATGGCCAGAAACGAAGTCTGGCAAAAGCATATGAAAACAAAAGTGAATTAACACTTAGGTTAAAAAATAACCAGCTAACTGGGAATGTTTCTTTGTTGTTAACAACAACTCATATTAAAAATATTAAGAAGGCAATAAACGTCGAAAGCGGGTTAGATACAAATATATAAAAAACACAAATGAGATCTCAGTCTAAAAATGGGGGATTTTTAGGAGCATTAGCTGGCTTGTTGACTAAAACGATATTACCAACAGTTGCTAAATTTGCTCCAAAAATATTAGGGCCTCTGGCAACAGCGGAACTAAGTGGCTTGGCAAGTACTGGAATAGGCAAACTATTTGGAAATGGGATGGTAACTAATCCTAGTGATAAAAAGCAAGCACTTCTTGGATCAAATAAAGTAACACTTGCAAAAGAAACATGATAATAAAGTCTAAAGGTTGTTGCCCTGTTACATTGACAAAGCAGCAACGACAAGATGGGGGATTTCTTGGACTGCTTGCATCATTAGGAATTCCATTGATTGGATCTCTTATTAGTGGTTTGACTGGAAAAGATTTACAAGTAGGTAAAAAAGGAAAAGGCTTGCAAGTAGGCAGAAAGGGAAAAGCATTAGGAGTTGATCGTGGAAATGGTTTACAAGTATACTCGCAAATTAGACCATATAGAAGTATCCCATTCGTCAAAAAAAAGTTAATTTTCAAAAACGAGCTCTAACTTAGACATAATAAAGTGGGTTAAGCAGCTAGGTATACAAAAATTCAGTGGGGTGTACAGCAAAAACAAATTACCAATAAAACAAAATAAACAAAAATCTGGTATTATTAATCTTGATGATCATACTGGACCTGACACACACCACTGGACATATTACTATGATAATTATTACTTCGATCCGTTTGGTCTGAGCCCACCAAAAGAAGTTTTAGCGTACATACCTAATATAAAATACAACACTATTCAGTATCAAGATAAAACAAGTGTTTTATGTGGATAGTTCTGTCTATTCTTCATTAAAAAGTTACAAGAAGCAAATAGTACGGATGATATTCTTTACAAATTATCAAAACCTTACAAACCATTAGAAAATGAAAACATCATAAAATCATATTTTATAAACGAAGTTTAGTCTAATCTTATTTATATATGAGTTTTTGTATAAAAGAAACAAGAGGCCCAAGAGGGACTGTGGATGCTCTACTGGCTAAAGATAACGTTTATGCACAAGGGGCCATAACTCTTTTAAATATCGTTCAACCAGAACATGGTGATGATATACGCAGCTAGGCTTGGTACTGATTGTCCCTGACAAGTTTCGTTGAAATCCAGCCAGAAGTTCAGGAGAACTAGTCTGTACAAATTTAGTGTATTAAAACTTTTAAGAGATCATAACTCTGCCTAAATTCATTCAACCAGAACACGGCAACGAAAGGTGCAACTAGGCCTGGTACTGATCATCCCCATCAAGATTCGTTGAAATCCAGCATGAGTTCAGAACAGACTAATCTGGACAACGTTTTTCTATTAAAACATTTTAAAGGGCTATAACTCTGACAAAAATCATTTAACCCGAATATGGCGATAACATGCACAACTAGGCTTGATACTGATCATCCTTGTCAAGTTTCGTTAAAATCCAGCCAGGGCTTCAGGAGAACTAGCCCGGAGAATATTTATGTATCAAAAACCTTTAAAAAGGGCCATAACTCCACCAACAAGAGGGCCCTAAATCGATCACCTGAGTACTGGCACATTGGCAAACTTCTTCGAAATCTAATGGTCATATACAATCTGTGAAAGTTTGGTTAATATTGTTCAAGAAATGTGGGCTCTGTTGTGTACAACATTGATATAAAGACACTGACACAGTTTGGTAAATATCAAATACAAAATGAAGGTGCTAGAGTGTATCACTTTGGGCAGAGACAAATGTGACCCGAGGGCTACATGTAATATATGAGAGCTTTGTGGTTTCAGAGAAGAAGATTTTTTAAAGTTTTTCCCAATACAAGTCTGTGTAAAACATGACCATTGGGGTGAGGCCAAATGTGACCCCACCGTGACCATTTGAACAAACTTGGTAAAGGACCATGAGAGTATATATAGTAAATGCAAAATAGTAAACCTATGGCTCTTGTAGTTCCAGAGAAGAAGACTTTAATGTGTTCCCTATATAATTCTATGTAAAACTATGACCCATGGGGGCGGGATCAAATTTGACCCCATGGTCACCATTTGAACAAACTTGGTAGAGGACCATAATCTTATAGTAAATACAAAATATTAAACCTCTGGCTCTTGCAGTTTCCGGGAAGATATTTTTTCTCCTATGTATATGTCTATGTAAAACTGTTACCCCCGGGGCGCGTCCAAATTTGACACCAGGGTTACCATTTGAACAAACTTGGTCGAGGACCATAAGCTGATGCTACATGTAAAACATGAGAGCTCTGTGCCGTGTGGTTCCAGAAAAGAAGATTTTTTTCTATACAAGCCTAAGTAAAACTGTGACCCCCGGGGTGGGGCCAAATGTGACCAATGGGTCACCATTTGAACAAACTTGGTAGAAGACTATAAGCTTATGGCAACTGCAAAATATTAAACCTCTGGCTCTTGCAGTTTCAGAGAAGAAGATTTTTTTAATTTTTCCCTATATATGTCTATGTAAAACATGTGACCCATGGGGAGGGGTTAAATGTGACCCGAGAGTCACCATTTGAACAAACTTGGTAAAGGACCATAACCTTATAGCAAATGCAAAATAGTAAAATAGTTTTTTAGTTTTCCCTATACAAGCATTTATGTAAAACTGTGACCCCCGGGGCGGGGCCAGATGTGACTCCAGGGTCACCGTTTGAACAAAATTGGTAAAGGACCATAAGCTTATAGCAACAGCAAAATATCAAACCTCTGGCTCTTGTAGTTTCTGAGAAGAAGATTTTTAAAAAAACAATCTATATAAGTCTTTCTAAAACTGTGACCCTCGAGGCGGGGACATATTTGACCCAGGGTCACCATTTGAACAAACTTAGTAGAGGACCATAAGCTGATGCTACATGTAATACATGAGAGCTCTGTGCCATGTGGTTCCAGAGAAGAAGATTGTTTTCAGTTTTTCCCTATACAAGCCTATGTAAAACTGTGACCCCCGGGGTGGGGCCAAATGTGACCCCTGGATCACAATTTGAACAAAACTGGTAGAGGACCACAAGCTTATAGCAAATGCAATATATTAAACCTCTGGCTCTTGCAGTTTCAGAGAAGAAGATTTTTTAACTTTTTCCCTATACATGTCTATTTAAAATATGTGACCCTTGGGTCGGGGCCAAATGTGAGCAGAGGGTCACCATTTGAAGAAACTTGGTAAAGGACCATAAGCTTATAGTAAATGCAAAATATAAAACCTCTGGCTGTTGTAGTTTCCGAGAAGAAGATTTTTTAAAGAAAAATCCTATATAAGTCTATGTAAAACTGTGACTCCCGGGGCGGAGACAAATTTGACCCCAGGGTCACCATTTGAACTAACTTAGTAGAGGACCATAAGCTGATGCCACATGTAATACATGAGAGCTCTGTGCCTTGTGGTTTCAGAGAAGAAGATTTTTTAAAGTTTTTTCCTATATGTCTATATGAAAAACATGCAAAACCTCAATATACAAACTTTGGACCCCCGGGGCACGGCCATTTTTGACCCTGGGGACTTTATTTGAAAAATCTTGATAGTCCAGGCGTTGGCGATCATTTACAAAATAAACTGTTGAAATCTGTCCAGCGGTTCTGGAGAAGAAGATTGTTTAAGGTTTCAATTATATATGGTAATGGCAGCCATTTTGGATGTAGCGCTGACCTAATTTTAACAAATCTAAAAACCATTTATCTAAGGATCATCCATGTGAAGTTTGGTCAAAATTATCCAAGCGGGTTCTGAGGAGAAGTCGTTTGAAGAAAAGTTAACGGACGAAAGACGACAGACGGACGACGGACGACAGTCGACAGACAACACACCATCCCATAAGCTCTGCTGGCCCTTGGCCAGTAGAGCTAAAACTGGTAACTGAAAATATCAATCCTCAGTATGTTTTAGCAAAAAATGGCAGAAGAATGTTAAAAGCAACATGTGCGTCTTGTTAAAAGTACACAAGGTGGAAATATTGATATTCATAAATTGTTACTTCCTTTATAGCCTAAAAAGGGGTTAAAAATTCCTGGTTATAAATATTGCGGTCCAGGAAACCCACTTGAGATAGAGGAGAACCGGCAAATGAGTTAGATGCAGTTTGCAAAGTGCATGATTATTGTTATGATGAAAATCCTAGTAATAAATCAACGTGTGATAAAAACATGCTGGCCGGTTTAAAAACAAGTAAGTCTAAATCACTTGGGGCAAAAAATCTCTAAGAATTTAATTGTTAAGCCGGTTATTACTACAAAATACAAACTTGGTCTTGGAGCATCGAAAAACAAGAAAAGGCGTTGAAATGGACTGACAAGTTAGCAGATGAACTTCATAAGCCCATACGAAGAAAGTTCACTCAACGCCGTGTGATTGTTAATGAAATTGATAAAATATTGTCTGCTGACCTGGTTGATATGCAATCGTTATCAAAGTATAGGTACTAAATATTTGCTTACTGTTATTGATGTGTTTAGTAAATTTGCTTGGGTTGTACCAGTTCCAAATAAAACTGGTTTAGAAATTACCAAAGCGTTCCAAAAAAGCATAAGTATGGGAAGACAATGCAAATTGTTGTGCGTTGACCAGGGAGTAGAATTTTACAATAAAATATTCAAGCAGTTCCTTGTTGATAATAATATCGAAATGTATCATACGTTTAATTTTGGAAAAGCTGTAGTAATTGAACGATTTAACAGAACATTAAAACAGAGGATGTGAAAAGATTTCACAGCAAACAATACAAACACGTATTTAGACGTGTTGCAAGAAATGGTTGACAAGTATTATAACACAAAACATCGGAGTATTAACATGACACCGACTGAAGCAAGTGATAAAAAGAATAAAGGAATGATGTATTTCAACTTGTATGGAAAAATAAAAAGTAATCAAATTAAGCCAAAGTTTAAAATAGGAGATAACGTTAGAATCAGCAAATATAAAAGAACGTTTGAGAAAGGTTATACTCCAAATTGGACTGAAGAAATATTTGTTGTTGATGAAATTCAAAACACAAATCCTGTGCACATACAAAATAAAAGATTTAAACAATCAAAACATTGATGGAAGCTTTTATGAATTAGAAATGATAAAAGCAAAGCAAGAAATATTCAGGATTGAAAAAGTAATACGGCGTGATTACAAAAAGAAACAAGAATTGATTAAATGGGAGGGTTATAATGAAGATTTCAATAGTTGGGTCCCATTTAAGGATATTGAAAATATTAAATAAAATTCAAAAATAAATTATGTATAGTAAGTTAATAGATAGTGGGGGTATGGGTACAAGTTCAAGTTCTTCCTAAGCGAAGGGTAATCAGGCAGTTTGTACAGTTGCGAGGGGTGGGGGAGGGGGTTAGGTGGGTGGGGGTAACTGCTGATTGTTTGTCGCGAGGGGGGAAACTGGCCCTATACCGTCACTAATCAATACTACTGGAATTCGCAAAAGAAATAGTGAAAAGTGTGATAATGCCGTCACTAACCTATGTAAAGTTATGGTTAATGCGTTTTCCTTCTCGACTTTATCATTGTACCAAGATTTATTTAAATCGAATGAGTGGTAGGACGGACAACGCGCAATTATAATTAATGGTCCTCGATCTTCGTTTCGGTGAGCAATCACAGACATTCAATTGAAAAATACTGACTTGATCGATTTTCACGTTTAACATTGCTATGTTAGACCTTATAAAGCTCCCTCTGCATAACGCTCCCCGGGGAGTATTATGCGTATCTTACATCCGCTTAAAGCTTCACAGGAGCTTTATGCGTACCCTTCTTCCGCATAGAGCTCCCTAACTAGATGATGATCAACATCACCGAAATAAACAAGCAAAATATAATCATCATCATCATCATCAAAAGCAGCAGCAGCAGCAGCAGCAGTCAGTCTCGTTTATTATCATCATCATCATAAACATCATCATCATCATCATCATCACCACCGTCATCATCAAAAGCAGCAGCAGCAGCAGCAGCAGCAGCAGCAGCAGCACCAGCAGCAGCAGCACCAGCATTCAGTCTTCTTTATCATCATCATCATCATAATCATCATCATCTTCATAAACATCATAAACATCATCATCATCAACATCATCATCATCATCAACAACTTCATCATCAACATCCTCATCATCATCATCATCAAATTATCCTCATCATTGACCAAGGTACAAAAGGTACTCGTAATACGTAAAACAACAATTTATAGCTATATTTAAAACTTTTATAAAGTTATATAAGAAAATTGCTTCAATATTTTTTAGAAGCATTTCACTCTACTGATGAAGCAATTGTATAGCAATCTGCCAGTAATTATTGTCTTTACCAAATGTCCAATATTCTGTACCACGTACAAACAAGAAGAAGAAGAAAGAAGAAGAAGAAGAAGAAGAAGAAGAAGAAGAAGAAGAAGAAGAAGAAGAAGAAGAAGAAGAAGAAGAAGAAGAAGAAGAAGAAGAAGAAGAAGAAGAAGAAGAAGAAGAAGATGAAGATGGTGGGGATGGTGATGATGATGATTTTAAAAATATTATAAAAATATATTTATTTTTTTTCTATTTTATTATTATTGATGTATTGTTCTTATTATTATTTATGTCTTATTCTTATTCAAGCTGGGGAGCTTCATGCGGATTGAGTATACATACGCGTTATGCGGTGCTACAACTGACGTATAACGCTCCCCGTGGAGCGTTATTCGGAGGGAGCGTTATGGGGTGCTACAGGGCTAGATTTTTCCATCTCACCCTAGGGTCGAGATACAATTCATTACTATATTATCCTCTTAAAATAAAGATATTATTATTATTATTATTACTAACATGTCTCTGATATGCAAGAAAAATAATCTATCATGGGTATTCGGTTCAGACAGGGAATTCCAACCCTCGGTATAAGTGTTTTAATCGGAACCTCGGCAGAGCCTCGGTTCCGATATAAACAGTTATACCTAGTGTTGGAACCTATCTTTACCGGATACCCATACAATATTATTATAATATACCTTTTACACAGGTGCTAGAATATATATTATCACATAACTTACGGTGTGGGAGTGGAATAACACCATTCTATATTTTCGATATACCACTAGTTATATAAGTATGCAAATAAGCCTAGTATACGCTGTCAAAAAATCGATAATGTTTACGATCCAATTCCCACGAGTTATGTCGGTTTCTTGTGTTAAAGCGACAGGCAAAGAACTTTGCAATGAAAGTCGATATGTGAGTTATGTGATAAATAGGATCTATCATTCGTTCTCATTCATTATTGAATTTATTACACTCGTTAGCAAAAATGATATAGTGCTTGGCAAGAGCCTCGCATTATATTATTTTGTCAACTCGTTTAATAAATTCAATAATGAATGAGTACTCAAGTAAGATCTTCTATATACATGATCTTATTTGTGTTATATCTTTATTGCCTTTTAATACTGCCTTGTTTGAGAGAATATAGCTTTGCGGGTATTTCTTTATTTACACTATCCCGTTTTATTTGGATGATAATAGGGTAAGAGTAAGGTTTGGTGCACCCTAGAAACTAGTTTAAACACCCAGCGCCCTTCTTTGCCTATGACTGTTACAAGGCCGTAGCCCTATTGTCAAACCGTTTGTGTTTGTGATGTCACAGCCTGGCCTTGTAATTGTTGTTTGTTTTAATGCATGTTTTGCTTGACTGTTTTTTCGGAAATTTACATTTCCTGTCCGACTTGTATACTTACTTTTCGAAACAATTAATGAGGCGTATCAGTACCTTTTACATTAAACTTACACTATTTCTAATACACAACATGTATCTTTTATAGATGCAAGAATGTCCAGAGAAAAACACTGCTGGAGTATTTACTTGTGTCAGTTTTTGTTTTTAAAGAGTATCAAATTACTACTTCATGCCATGGAATGCAGTTGACGAAACCACAACATCCAGCTAGTAAAATCTGCAAAACCACAACTTCCAGCCAGTAAAATCTGCAAAACCACAACATCCAGACAGTAAAATCTCCAAAGCCACAACGTTAGACAGTCCTATAACGGGAAGCTAAACTAACCCAAATTGCAGTAATTGCCATTTTAAAATATGGTACAAATAAACAATGTAAAAGTTTCGTTTTTATTATATATATATTATTGTTTTTAATAAATAAATAAATTTATTTTAAGAACTTCATTATCCAAACACACTTTGTCTTGGTCCCAGGAATGGATGGAAGCTCTTTCTGAAAATAAATAAAAACAAAGCTGACTTAGGTTTCAACTCCTACAGCCTTAACATTGATATTATATACGTATATATATTAACTGAACGGGAATGTTCAACTGAATTCGAAATGTGAAGTTAACCATTTAAACAGGTAGGCAAGAATAATTTGGTAAACACTAGGACAGAAACAATACCTTGAAGAATCTAGTGTATCTGTGTTATATTACTAGTATGTGTGTGTTTTAGCTTTAAAATTAGCAACTATAAAAGAAAAGTCACTATTATGTAAATTACAAATTACCATCCTAAGGAAAATAATTCTATAAGCAGTTTTGCTTTCATTATAATCCTATTATATGTTTTGTACAATTATATATGTAATGTTGTAAACTTCTGAAAAATAAAATGTATATAACAGGTGGTGAACAAATCGTTCCGGGAACCGGGACTCGAAACGAGGGTCTCTGGTTTACCGTACCAGCGCTCTAACCACTGAGCTATCGAGGCCATACGGTTGAATCGATTATTCATAATTTACCTGTACCCGGTTACATATGTTTAAGCCAAATTTGATACAGGATGCAAAACTAATACGATATTTCTATATTCAGACAATGTAACGACAAATAAGAATATGACGCTGAACGTATAAGATGAAATGCGAAAAAGGCATTCAACACGTATGATGTCCCTCTGTGTTATCTATACATACGGTACTGGTTAAAGGGACACATGGCAATCTTAAAGTCTTTGTCAAGCATTAAATTTAGCCTCTTGAGTTATTAATCCAGTATCATTTTGGCTTTAAATGTGCTTGCATATATTTTAATCAAAATTTTGAGTTTTCAACTTTTCTTCGTTATTCTACTATATGTTTAAATATATTATTGGAGAAATGTAATCAACAGTTAGTAATATGCAATAACAATTTGTTTTATACTGTTCTTATAATTAATATAAATGATTGAACAAATACAATTTATGTAGAAAAAGTAACGGGACGCCGCGAGTTTCTAAAACATCAAGATTGCCATGTGTCCCTTTAAGATTAACATGTTGTTTATGGTATGACTAGCTATTGGCATTGAAGAAATAGCTCAACACTGTGGCGGAGTCAGAGGCGATAGCCACTTGAAAGCAGAGGAAGTGAAATTAAGCGGAGCTTAACACTGTATTGGGATCGCTAATAATGTCAAAGAATGGAAGTTCGACATACTTATACAACTGTTGGGGCGAAGATAGTCGTGTAAAATCAAATTTGAATAATTCCGAATGCAATGTACAAATACGGAAAAAATAACAACAGCAAGTAATACTTTTAAATTTGGAAAGGAAAACACTTACCAGTTTCGAATACTTTAACCCTGGATGATTGTGACTGGTGTCGTGGCGGAGGCGGCGGAAGTACGGTTAAACAAGCTGTTGTTGTTGAAGAGTAGTGTGCACAGGAATAACAGACCAATCAGCATCACTGAAATGTACATGTCACTGGTTCAGCATATACATAAAAGATGGTAATGTTGCTTTAATATTAAGACACTTGTGTGTTGATATTAATTGATTATACGCATTTAGTTGATTTGTATTGATTTTTATAGTAATACAATAACAGACAAGTCAAACGCTTTTCAGAAAAGGGCGTTTGCGTTTGAATAAATCAACTTTTCATTCCGATATGAGGGTACACTTATATTGCAATGGTATCTGTTCTATCACAAATCGATATATAATGCAGAAGTTAACAACTATAACCTTATAGTGGATAGTAAAATGCCTACGGTATGAGCAATGTTGTGGAAATCGTGTATTTATTGAATTAATCTATGATATATTATAATAATATAGAACTTAAAGAAACTAACCCGCCAAATAACTGCAAAATTATATAACAAAACAGTTGATCAAAACTCTATCCATGTGTTCAGGTCTTATAATAATGCATATGTGCCGATTGAAAGTATAGGTTTATGCAGTTTTTTTTACAATACCAGTGATTAAATATGCGTGAAATGAGTTATCAGTTGGTAACTCTTAATTCGACGCTCCAGTTTTGGGGTTTGGGCTGGCTGGTTAAAGCCGTTTATATTGTGTCTATAAAGTTCGGATTCTCAAAATATGTTAACTTAAATATATACTTTGTCATCAGAAGGTTTAGAAACGGTTTGCATTTGTTGTAAAATGTGGCTGTTGTTGGCGGGATAGCTCCTTTAACAACATACCGCTATAGCGGTATAGTAAATAAATTACAATGCTATAGTTATAGTTGATTGCTGAACTTAACTGATATAGCGACGTGGTAGAATATTGAACTTTCCTAAGATATCTATAATATTTGTCTATAGTCTATGGTGAGAGCATAAAACAAAACGCTTCTAACAATACTAAATGGTGAAAACCAGCGGAAACCATAGCATGTCAGCATGAATTGTGTGATTGAATACACTTACAAACAATGTAATCATTTAAATTACCATTAAGCACTTACATAAGCTGCTGTCTCCACCGCCGCCGCCGCCGCCTCCATGTGGGACAAATGGCACGTATCCGTAACCACCACCATAACCACCGCTACCGTAGTCGGCCAGGGCCATACCAAGGGTCATGATTACGCAAACAGCGGTCAAAATGGCGGTCTTCATTTTTGTGCTGTAAATCATATGTTGAAATGCTAAAATAAGTATTTTAAAGCATTCGATTACAAAAACGTTCATATTCCCATACGTTAAGAGGTATATTTACATGTATATGTATAAATGATTAGAAGCCATGCTATATCATAAATAAACACCCATACATGCGCCATAAATGCACCAACAATTTTCGGTTAACACATTTATATTAAAAAATACTTTGTTACAAATAACTTTAATAACATTTAAATACAATCCAATATTTTATAAAATACGGCATTAAATTTATTTGGACTTTTCCATATATTCAATCGGGCGAATATGCCTCGGATCAAAATATCAAATTGTTTGTGTGTATTATTAACTGTTGATTCTATTGCACTTAACATATATGTTAAACCTATAGTAGAATAAGGCGAAAAATAAAAACTGAACATTTTATTTAATTAAATGCCAGCAGGTTTAAAGTCAAAATGATAATGCATCAAGAAATCGAAACCCTAATTTCAATGCTTGATCAACACTTCAAGATTGCCATGCGTCCCTTTAATATTTAATGATTCATTCAAATTGTTATAGCTGGTTAAAATAAATCATAGGTTTTTTGAAAAATACGTATTAATGGCAGCAAAGACTTAGACAGCATGCACAAGCGTTGGTTACAAATCAAGTCAAATTAACGGCACAATTGTATCGTTTTTAAAACATTCAATATTCATAACGTGTGCGTCCTGTTTATACCAGGGCTACTTAACATATTTTAAAACTTAAATATTGATACTGTTTAATTTAACTTACCTTGTTGGGTGATTGACTACAGATAGTAATAATGACATGTGAGCGGGATTTCAAAGTATTTATACACTCTGTCCAGACTGGTTACATCACGCACATGTCAGGTTATAGACTTTACTTCCGGTTTGCTGTATAACCTTATGACGGCTTTCTGACGACAAATTTAAAATGTTTTAAAAATGTGTTATGACATTGAATTAGCGTTGCTAAAATGCTTTGTGACCAGATGTCGAGTAAAATATTCCACATGTACTTTATATTAAGACGTTATAACGAAATATATATGTCATGATAAAAAGTATCAGGGGGTCCCTATGCGCTTCCATAAATATGCCATCATACATTTAGTTTAATAATATTTTATTGCAAGCTTCATTATACAATACACATATATATAAACAGCGGCATAATAAGCATGAAAAAAAAGCAATTGGGTTGGACTACAAGTTATTCCAACATAAGTTACAGTCCTTCCCACAGCGTTACATGTTACGTTTATTAAACTAAAATCGCGGGGTTAACAAATAAATAACTAAATTAATTCAAATTGAAGAAAGAGAAAAAAAGAAGAACAAAAAAAAAGAATATGACAAGAATAATATCATCACGACCACAGCTTTCTCGACCAAACATCCATGCTTGGTTCCCACCATCGCCAGCCCTGCCCATAACCTGCTCCTCAACGTCAACATCATAGGGGACAGGTACATATTAATTAAGAGAGAAACGGCGAGTACGTTTTATATAAATTTGATCTTCTGTAAATAAAGCTAAATTGTCTGTTCGATTATCAATGCTAAATTGGAGTTTAGTTGTACTTAGAGGACGGAATGTACGTGTTCTGTGAAATAATTGAATTCTTTCATTAATAAATTGACTGCATTTAAACAAGAAATGTTCAGCATCCTCAATTCCGTTTCCACATATACTGTTGGGATCTTCTCGCTAAAAAGGTCAAAATTTAAATTGCTGCATTTGTTTCTAATACGTGCATGGTGTACTCCATAAAAACGTTCGCCATGTAAAAAGAAAATTGGTACAAGTGGAGACTTGAATTTGGTTTTTAGGTTGGATTTAAATGTCGCGAGAGACGGAGCATTTCTTAGTGAAATATCAAGGTCATTCCACAGCTTACTGGAGGAAGGTAATACCGATCTAGAATAAATTTCCCAACTTCGTGGTAATGTTATTAAGTTAGATGAATTTCGAAGATTGTAAGGATAATGTTCATCTGTTTCGTTTAAATTTGCAACAGTTGGAGGAAATAACCCGCTTAAATATTCCGGTAAAATGCCGTGCTTGTTTTTGTAAACTAATATCAATTTTTGAATTATTCGGCGATCTGACAAAGACACCCAGCCGATTTCTTTAGGAAGTGTTTGTAGTGAAACAGAGCGAGTAGGACCAGTTACTATTCTCGCAGCTTCATAATGAACTCGTTCCAGTGAATCCTTTTCATATACTGTACAACTATCCCAAGCAATTGACGCATATTCTAGCAAAGGTCTTAAGTAAGATATATAGATTTGATTAAGTGTAGGGCGTTTAAGTTTATATTTTATTAGACGCATGGATCCTAAAACCTTCGAAGCCGATGTAATTATATTAAAAATGTGTTTGTGCCATGTTCCGTCGTTACTAAGAGTTAACCCTAAATGTTTATGATGTTCAACAAATTCTAAAATAGTATTATCAAAAGCAATTGAAGGACGATTAACATTACCTAGAGTGAAAAACATTACTTCCGTTTTAGAGGGGTTGAAGTTTTACAAACCATTGTTTTGCCCAGTCTGAAATTTTATTTAGATCTGAATTTAACACTATTTCCATGAAACCTATGTGGCTAGTGAACTGTCATCAGCGAAAAGTATGGTAGTGCTGATTAACGAGTCGGCTATGTCATTTACGTAAATTAAAAATAACAGCGGCCCTAAGACAGGCCCCTGGGATTACACCAGTAGTAATAGCTTTAGTTTCTGAAAATGATGGCCCAACGACGACTCGTTGTTGGCGATCTTTGAGGTAGTTCGCTATCCAGTTTAAAACATTTTCTGTAATTCCATATTGTCTTAGTTTGAATAATAACCCTTTATGCCACATCCTGTAGAAGGCTTTACAAATGTCGCAAAATATCATACATGTGGATTTCTTTTCGTCGAATGCTTTGCAGATCTGATTATAAATGTCAATAAGTTGATAAACGGTAGAATGTCCAGGGAGAAAACCTGACTGATTCTTACATATAATATTATTTGAAAGTAGATGATTGTAAATATGTTTAAAAACAATTCTTTCCATTACTTTAACAACACAGCTGATCAACGAAATGGGTCTATAATTAGACGGTAGAGATGTATCACCTTGTTTAAATAACGGCATAACGTTAGCTAATTTCCAAAATGTAGGATACACATTTTCTCTTATAGATCTATTAAATAAAATACATAAAGGTTTACAAATAGATTTACAAGTTTCTTTGAGCATTTTGTGACTTATGTCGTCAGGACCGCTAGCTTTATTAACAGCGAGGTTTGCTAAAACATCAGTTATTTCTTTTTTTAATGTACTATTTGTTTGTAAAACGAGTTCAAGAAGGTTTGTTTGGGAATCATCTATTGTAGATATAGATACAAAATAATTGTTTAAAACGTTAGCCTTATCTACGTCAGACACAATCAATTCTTGTTTATCATTTGATAGTGGAGGAATTTTATTTTGATTCTTCGAATGTTCTTTTACGATCATTCTAACAATATTCCAGTATTCACGAGGATTTGAAGAGCTTATGTCATTCATTGTAAATTCCAAATTGTTATAAAATCGTTCTTTTGCATGTTTTACCATATTATTGAGTTTGTTGCGTAAATTCTTAAATTTGATCCAATCAGATTTTTTGCCAGGATGCAATGTAATACGTTTTTGACGATCGCGTTGACGTAATGTACGACGGATTTCGCTATTATACCAGGGTTCATCGTTTGGTCTGATGGTCACTAAATTAGTCGGGATACACGATTTTGTTAGATGTCGAAAAATAGTCTCAAATGACTGAGTAGCTTCATTTATTGTTCCGATATTTAAAGAAGACCAATCGGTAGATATTATAAGATTATTTAAATTTCGAAAATCGGCACGCCTATAATTCCATACCTGCCGTTTAAACGGAGTGTTTGGTTGAAAATCACTTTTGATATATGCATATGTGCCATAATGGTCACTTATTGTATTACAAGTATATTGAATACCAGAAAATAATGAAGTGACAGTGTATGATATAGCAATGATGTCCAACAGGGTGCTAGTAGCTGTAGTTATTCGAGTTGGTTCATGGACAATGTTGGACATGTTATTGATAGTTAAAATGTCTCAAAGTTTATGGTTTAAATTGTTTATTTGATCTTCGTTTATGTCACCAATAAATATAATATTGCTTGATATTTCGTACGCTTGTTCAATACATATATTCATTCTTTACCAAAATTCAACTGCAGTATTTGGTGGCCGGTAAACTGTACAAATAATAAAATCGCACTTGAATGCATAATGATTCTGGCAGTATTATTTCTAATTCCAATAATCTAGTAGGTTTGAGGTGAGAATTTCAAAATGTTAGAATTCCACCTGAATTTGAAGTATTGCCTTTACGAAATAATTTGTCAAAACCGGTCAACTCTAGCACGTCGTTAGGTACATCATGAAATAAATGGGTTTCGGTAAAGGTGATAATATCAGTATAACAGAAATTGTCAGTAATATATTCTAATTTGTTTCGTATACTTCGTATATTCTGGTGCACTATTGAAAAACATTGATTGCCAAACTCATTGGGTCCTTGGATTCATTTCAATATCTCCAGCTAGTAAAAGCAACTGTTTCGTAATAACAGAGTAATTAATATAATCAAGAATTAAAAAAGATAAATCCTTATCAACCCCATGACCTAAATTACAGCATATTGAATTGTGTACAATCAAATAGGCCATTAATGCAAAGTTTATGTTTAAAACGCTGTCAACGACTGTTTAAATAAGGTAGTTTAGCTTTTTCCGAAAATTAACTAATGTATACGCGATAAGATGGAGTAGGATGCTGAAATAATTTAGTTTATATGATTTTACATTTCCATGTCCCCTATTGTAGTATAAACCAATTGCCGCTCTGTATAAGCCTATTGGGAATAAAGTCCCATGCAAACTAGTACAGAGAGGCAATAGGTTTAAATCAAGTAATAAATTGAAAAGGCGGAAACGGACCCGGGCAACGCAGAGCAAGGAACCAAAGCAGGGATACAAAGGACAAAACAGACACAGGATAGTAACGATAGCAACGAACATAAAAAACATGCAAGTGACAAAGATGACAACCTGAAATAAAAACACACACACAAAACAAAAAGAAAAAGAAAAACACACATGTATAATGTCATACGTAATTAATACCACAATTATTAGATTAAACCATACATTTAGATAATTTTATCTAACACATTTTCAGAAGGAAAAAAATGTTTTTTGGTTGTTTTGTTTTTTTGTACCCTCTTATTTATTTTATTTGGTTGAAAAAGTTTGATGTACAGGGCACCATTATACCCAAACATGTGAATTAGTGAGTTTAGCTTACTGAAAACTGGAGCAATCAGTCCGGTATGATGAATAGTTCATTGATGGGTTAGTGTGCTTGCTTGAATTTGGGTACATTTCGAAGGTTCAGTGCAAAACTATTGTATCTCCTTCTTTATTCATATTTAGTTACAATAGTTTTGCGCTGACCCCTCGATATGTTGATTATATAAGAATAGAATACGTCTTGTGGTCAGAACTCGTAAAATAAATAGGCAGTTAATCGTTGTTATATTTTTTAAATTGTATTTGCTAAATTAAAGCCAGTACTGTATGTCATCGGTTTAAACTTATTTTATTTGCAATAATAATAAAACATTACAAAACTACATTATACAAAATGTGAAAAAGGATTGGAACGAAAGCAATTTACAATTACAATAGGGTGTTGGGGAGGCGGAGACAACACGACAGCATCAAAACCAAGAAACGTATATAGTAAATTCAATATGTCGTTGTACAGAATAGAATGACGAATGGCTACACATTATATTTGAGAGGAAACAGATATGAACATACGGAAAGAGGTGAAATAAGACATATTATCTAGAATTATATTTTAAGAAAGTATCGATCAACTACACTCATGACACATACTTCTTCCCATGTGAATACTGAAATATACTGAAAGGAAAAAGAAACGCCACACGGGAATTTCAGCTATGTATTGTATGTACAATATGCTGCTGTTAATCGAATGGTACATGGCTACGTAAGATCTTGCCTTTCGGAAAAAATACTAAAACAACACGTAACACAGAAAATAGTATTCCTGCAAAGTTTCATTAATGACAAGAGTACGCGTTTGGCGCAAATTTAGGATGCAAACTTTTGCAAATTCTTTACGTTAAATACAGTACTGAACTGGTTCAATTTTACAACAGGTTTTGATGATAAACTAAGTCTGATACAAAAGCAGTTACAGACAAACTAATTGCTAATTGAGAAAATGATTGTAATTCAAAATGGTTTGAAAGATGAAATAAAACTTTTGGGTGATGCTTTGAAAGAGTTGGAAAAGAAAGAAGATGGATTGGAAGATAGTGACAACTATAAGAAATTAAGTGAACAAATAAGATCCGGTGTTCAAAATATTAATACACGGATTGGAGAAATCAATAAACAAATGGTTGATTACAATGATCTAGAAACTGCTATTGCTGAGACTTCAAAACAAATGAGAACTGCTTTTACTACCGAAATAACTCAAATATTAAATGAACAAACAAACACCAACGTCGACGTTATCAGCAAAGAGTTTGAATACATCAAACAGAAAATGGTTGACAGCAAGACGCTGGAGACTGCTCTGAGCAAACTGGTTGACACTGATAAACTAGAAACTGCTATTAGTGATGCTTCAAAGAAATTAAAAGCTGTCCAGGATGAAAGTAGCAAAGCTTTTGATGGCGAAATCGCTTTTCTTAATAAACATTATCAAAAGTCTGATAGTCGGCACACAGCAATTCTTGGTATAATTGATGAGTTGAAAGTAAAAGTAGAATATTTAAGTCGGATTCTAATTCTTGAAGCTACAATAGATGATGGAATGAGCATCAGGGTAGATGGCGGCTAGGTATCATACCCGACACGAAAACCGCTTGAAAGAACCAAACGTCATGATTTTCTCGATATGCGTTTATTTTTGTACTCAATCCATTTATAAAAATTAAAGAATATCTTACATACTATTAGTCCACTCAGCCTGTGAACCCACATCAAACTAATTGCAACAGAAATGATTTTCTGATTTTCTGATAGATACATATATTGCAAAAAATCACAAAAAAGTCTAGAAAAATCTAGATAGGGGAAATAAGTTTTTTTTATGGCTCAAAAATGTGCGTTTGTCATAAAATCACTGCAGGTTTATGTATATGTATATCTGCAACATTTTGTTACGAATAATACATTTCAATGGGGTATTACGATATAAAAACATAGTTAAATAATAACAATTGGAAAGTTTGAATGAACTATGCATATAAATGCCTATTTTAGCACTGTTTCTTAAAATTCGCATATTGAATTACCCCACCCACTTAAGTACAATGGATCTGCATTTCAATGTAAATCTGTGTTATAGGCAGTTTCATAGAACATTTTTGTGTAAACATTCATAATAAGATCGACGAGTAAGCACTGGGGGTGAAACATTGACTAATGTATGATAATCGTCGGCATTGTCGGCAACTATAAATACCCAAGTCTTTGGCATTAACATGTTATTTCTTTACGTATTTGCAACAGAAACACGTTATCTGCACAGAAACTATTATCGTGAAAAGCATTAGGTAGTCGCAGTATGACTGACGAAGCTTTAAAAACACAGATATGTATATCTGTACATATCTGACTGTTTTTGATAAAAAGAACTATCTTGATTAAGGATCCTTCTTATTTCTTGACTTACATAAACGTTATGCATTATTTGTTAGCAAAACATGACTTCTGTGATCCAAGCTTCTTTGATAATAACTTTGGAGAGAGATAAGGAAAGTATAAAGAGTTTTATTACCATGAGTTTTTCAATACCGAGTGATGATGCACATGACAATACGTCCAAATAAACAAATTCATGCTAGCGCACTCGTTTGTTTGTGCGAACTCTCACTCAGGCTTGAAATCCCGTGTTGAAAAACTCATGGTAATTAAGTTATATAATACATGTTGTTAGTATGATTTTTTCATTTGCAATACGAAATTACAGTATTTTTGCTCCCAAACTATTGTCAGTACAAAATTATAGTCATAATACGATATATTTTTGATTATAACTGTGATCACTTACATGTATACTGTCCCTTTTAACAAACTTGACTTGTACATACGTTTGGCAATTCGATGCTAGAAAAATATAACCAATATACCCTGCTCCTTGAAATATACTTTTGGGTCAGATTATGGCATGTTAAAGTCCCTTCAAGTGGCAAATTTTACAACATACACCGTTTCTAAACCTGTATATAACTAAAACATTTTGAGAATCCTAACTTACACATTTTGAGAATCCAAACTCTATAGACACAATATAAACGGCTTTAACCAGCCAGGACAAATTCCAAAACTGCAGCGTCAAATTAAGAGTTATCAACTCATAAATTTTTTACGCATATTCAATCACGAGTATTTTAGGAACCCGTGAATACGTTTAATTCGGTACATGTACATAAGTATATGACCTGAACACGTGGATAGTTGAAAAATAAACGGTTTTGTAGTGTAATTTTGCCATTATTTGGCGGGGTACTTCTTTAACATTTTAATTGTATGTTGTTAATGCAGTCACTACTCTGTTTATATGCATACAGCCTTACAGTAACTTACAGCCAGACTATGCTAATACAAATGCAAAATCAAATAGTTAACATAGTTTGCGGAGGACTTATAACTTAGGAGCCTACGCAATCAACTCAATAGAATATAATAATACTTTAAAACATATGCCAAATCCTTTGAAACATATGCCAAATGTATCATTTCAATTTCATATCGCGAACACATTTAAGAACTAGTACGCTTTTGCATTGTGCCCTATGAATGACCTTGCTTACTATGAAGCAGGGCCAACGGGTCATTTTGCAGTATAGGTAGTGCATACATGACAAACGTATCAACACACATTGAAAAGTTAGCATACCAAAAAAATGTAAAATTATTTCAAAATCAGAAAGGAAATCAGATAAACACGAAATTTGGCGGTAATATATTCTGGCTTAAATATGTTTTCTACTCAAACTTATGGACTAAATTAATACTAGTTTACTATGAGAACATAAGTGAAGAGGTTTTAAATGCCAACATCCTCTTCTAGTGCTTTTGTAACATGACTCATTCTTGAAAATATCACTTTTAATAATAAGTGGTGACCAGGATAGGTTGTGGTAGTGTCTTGATAGATCTCTTGCATCGATCAGAACGGTAAATTGTGTATATCTATGCCTATAACATTAATACAAACTACTTGTAATTAGGCAGTATTAGTACTTCACCTCACCTTGCAGTTTGGCATGACACAATTATAAATGCTAAGAATCACAGTGTGGTGGCGTAATGGTAGATCATCCGCCTCGCACGTGGGATGTCGTCATACCAATGACTAGAAAAAATGATACTAGTAGCTCCATTGCTCGACGCTCAGCATATCAGCATATAAAGGGTAGTGTTAGGACTGGTCGACCTGGTGTCAGTATAATGTGACTGGGTGGGGTACCATATCATGTGTCTATACTGATCGACTCTAAAAAGGGCTAATGCTCATGCAAATCAAGTTGCAAACAATACATAAATCGGTAAAGGGTATTCAAGCTTTTTGCGATGTTGTACTAGATTTGGCATTATCATTCAATAGTGAAAGCTATGAGTTATTGATATACTAGTAATTAACATTGCGAATTATGGCAAAGAAGTAGTATAACTTACAAGTATGCTGCAACATCAATTACTACAGTATAAATGCTAAACTATATAAGGATATTTACCCATGGTGTTATGATAGTTTTGTGTAGGAACAGTTATATATATTTAAAGAATTGTCTAAAAACCTTTGAGCTCTATTATGACTATTATTATGGTATTTTTAATAATTGTGCGCAGTTACCAGCGTAAGTTGGTATGACCATTACGAATGAGGTTAACAATAACGCTAACAATGGATTAATAAATCATTGCCGACAGCTACAATATAGTGGTCAATATACTATCCGTCCTCCACTCACACACCCCACCCCAACACCCGGCGCTTCACCATAAATCTTAAGTATTTACCTTTCACTCTTCCAAAAATAATCATCAAGGAATGATGCTAGCAATGGGCTATTAATAGCTGCCGACAATGCCGACGGCTACCATATAGAGAAAAATATATTAACCCAACACTTCATCATCAATCTTAATTTGAGTATTTGTCTTAAACTGTAACAAGAAATGCATATATCACAGCATTACCTTTGATATGCAATTTCTCTATTGTGATTTCTGTGGGTGGGGTAATTCAATATGCACTTTTCAACAAACAGCGTTAAAATATACATTTATTTGGTAATTGTTCAAATATGTAATTGTTATGATTAATTAAGGTCTTAATAGTGTAATACATCATTAAAATGTCTTATTCTAAATAAAATGCAGCAGCTACAAATAACTCTACATCTGGTGTTGTTTTATGAAAAGGGTAAATATAGGAGCTATAAAAACCTTATTTCCCCTATCTAGATTTTTCTAGACTTTTTTGTGATTTTTCGCAATATATGTCACTATCAGAAAATCAGTAAATCATTTCTGTTGCAATTTGTTTGATGTTGAATGGTAAAATTTCACAGGCTGAGTGGACTATATACCGTTGGTGTTGATAGGACCAGAGTCGTAAAACCCGGACGCTATGTAGTTGAAGCAGATCTTACATATACAGCTGTAAATACAGACATAGAAAGTTTTAATATGTTTAATACGTTCCAAGGTGATAATGAGACACGGGCTCAATCAAAAATAGAAAATGGTAAACGAATACTAAAAGGAACATTACTCGAGTTTACAATTTTGAAAAATCTTGTATTAAACTGTTTTATTTAGGTGATTAATATTGTCTACTTATATTATATGGAACAAAGAATTGTCTTATCATCAGAAAAAGCGTCAATAATTAATAGCTCAAATACACCGAGTAATTTAAAACTGTATTTGACAGACCATTAATATTAGGCAAGAACAAACAATATGGCATTGGACTTGATAAAATTAATTCCATGACTTACTCATGGTATAATATTAGTGAAGATTTTAATAACAAAGTGATAAGGTATCACAATGGAACAGATTGGAAAACTATTAGTTTTGTAAATGGAAATTATAGTTATGCTGATATTGATAATTACATAAAAGAAACATTGACTGTAAACGGTGATTTACCCGCTGACTCACCTGTCCCAATAAAAATTGAGTTTGATTTATCAAGTTTAAAATGTTTGGTTACCATTCATAATAATTTCATGCTTGATTTAAGAGAAACAAACTTTCACACCTTAATCGGGTTTGATAAAGATGCAGTTATTAGAGAAACTAAATTTGAAACTGTAACACCAAACATAACAAATTCTATCGATACATTGTACATCCACTGTGATTTGATAAGTAATTATATTGTTCATGGATCATACGGGGATGCTATTTATGAAATAAGTACAGCTGATCTTACGAGATCGTATCCTTTTAAAGATGAACTGATAAGAGTCGGGTTCTGTGAGGTAAACAAAACGATCATTAACAGTATTAATATTTACATAACCGACTTTTCTGGCAAAATTATTAATTTAAATGGAGTTCATACATCATTTCGATTTCTTTTAAAGGAATTAATGTAATATATGTTATATGGCATGTGTAAAACAAGTTTATGACACTAGTACAGGAACAAATACTCAAGTTGACCGATTAACTGGAGCTGGTATATTTGACATTTTTTCAAAGGTTGGATCAAAACTATTTAGTGAGTCTGTGAAAACAGCACGCAAGAAAGAAAGCATTAGAAACTGCTGGTAAACAAATCATAGAGAGCGGTTCTAAAAAACTTGGGGATGAAGTAGGAAAAATGGCTGCTGATAAATTAGTTTCAGTTATTAAACCTAAACCAAAAGGGGAGATACTTTTAAAAGAACTTACAAAGGCTGATAACAAAAAAGAAGTTGTAGCTGAAACTGAAGAAGATTTAAATGCAAAAAATAACAGATTATTATCCGGAAGAGGAACCAAAAATATTAATTCAAGAATTAATCGATTAATTAATAAAAAATATTCAAATTACTAGTATACATAGATGTTTCGAAGTGATAAATATAATACTAGATATGAACATGTACCTATTCAGTTAGATACTCCTATAACTAGACCTGGAGATAATACTAGACAAATGAAAAGTGGTTATCAGTTTACACTAAATGATAGAAATTCTCACTTTGAGAGCAAACTTCTTGATGGAGCCGCTTTAGAAGACGCTGATAGAATTGCTTTAATTAACGATGCGCCTTCTCTGATTGATCAAATGCAAGTAAAGCAAAAGGGAAAAATAGTTTACGATGGAAATAATCTTCACATATTTGTTAATGTCAAAAGCTTGCTTGAAATTTCTAGCGATTATGCAAAGACAACCGGAACAAATGAATACTTTTATTTAGACAATACATCTGCAGCGGAAACTCGAGTTGACACAGACCAATATAAAGCAGATTATAATTCGGGGTTTGTAATTCGTCATGCTTTAATCATAACTAATCAAACAGTTGACTCTATAATTCCATTAAACAAATATTCCTTCTTTGAAGGTTTGGAAACAAACATGCTTCCTCCTAGTCAGATTCAAATTAGCTTGCAACTGACAGATGATAATGTGCTAATTTTCAAATCAAGTGGTGATGATGGACGAGTAGTTATTAATAAATTAGGTTTGTGGATACCTCGAATGATATTTAACCCAGATGGTTTAAGTTACGTAATGGCAAATCACATGACAGCAACAAGATGGACTTAAACTAAATCATGCTGATGCTAATTTCTATTTACAATCAGCTATATTGGAAGTTGGAAATGGAGTTTATTATCCAGAAACCGAATATAGTTATGCTAATATCATAAGAATATTGAGAGATGTTATTAATTATTCTTACAAACAAAATGATAAACACACTGGAACTTTACTCAATGCAGTGAAGTAATAAGTAATAAGAGGTGAATGGTGACCACTAATGGAGATATAGCGCAACTGACTGAAATCTCGAATGGCTTCGAGAAGTGGAAGGAATCTCGATTTAGAGGTAAAATTTTCTGAACATCCGCCATTTTGTTTCTATCAGCGAAGTGCTCCGCTCCGTGAAATTGTAAAATATTCGACTGTTTTGGATTAACAAGTCATCGTACTTCGCAAAAAATGTTTGTTGTTATATTACTTATTGTTGATATTGACATGTTGGGTATTTTTACGTTATTTTACAGTGAATTGATTGATATAAAATGAATTTCACATACTGTTGGTCGGCCGTGTTGGTTGAAGTTTTGTTAAACAGAGATGTGGAGATGGCGCAAATCTGCTATACATGTTTTGTTTAAGTTAATTCCTCAAAAATAAACAGCTCGCTGTCTAGAACTATGATTGAATAATGTAGTGGTACACTTTGTATTATACAAAACCCTTAATTTTATCTAATAATTGTCTTCAAGACTGCACAGATATCGACCAACATGGCCGAGTCTAGCCAAAATCGATGAAATGCCATCCTGTTGGACTTCGCTATAAAAAAAAATTATTTTAGTTAATTCCTCGAAAATAAACAGCTCGCTGTCTAGAAATATGATTGAAGAATGTAGTAGTACACTTTTTGTTTATGTAAACGCTTTATGTTTTAAAGACTCTTAGACAACCGATCATTGTTGGTGCTCTTTTACGTAATTAGATATCCTTTTAAACGAAAGTTTAATAGTTTATTTGCGTCTCCGTGTTTACAATCAAATATGCATACATGTATACATTATTTCATACATAAAACATGAATTGTAAACACCATTCTAAACGAATTATAGGAGACGAATGTCAACGTTTAATGTCTGTATCAATTAAGCGCTTTCGAATGCATGTCACCATAAACGTCCTGGAGTTGGTAATTTTTACTATAAGTTTCATAGCTCATATGACCTACATATATATATAACCGTACACAAAAAAACACTGAAGAGTCGCTAATGTTGGATTCATGGCAGGTTGTTTATTGCGATCAAAATGTATAAAGGTTTTTCCAATCATAACAGCCAATTAGCCTCGGGGTACATACCAACAGCCAATTAGCAACGGGGTACCATATGTACCCCGTGGCTAATTGGCTGTCCTAAACAGGATATTTGGTTAGACCAAAGAGGCCATAAATCACAAACACTGGCCGCCCGTGGTGTGTTGACATCAGATATATGCACAATAATTGTGTAATATTTTTTAATTTTATTTATATTGTGCATTTATCAGTGAAACTAAACGCATTCGAAAGTTGATTATGTTCATTCGGATTTGTCAATAAAAAAAACGCGTGTGTCTGTTAAATGTTTCATTTTTATTTAAAAAATATTATAGTTAAACAATTATATTACGCCGTTTTAATACGACAATATTAGGAAAATATAACCAATGCTAAACTGATGTATCTACACGGCTTAAACCCAACTCAACTTACGCCTTTAAATTACATTTCTCATGTGATTTTTTTATATATACAACATTATCTTATTCGATCTTGCGAGTTACTTTGTCATATGTTACAAGATATTTAAAAGTTCCACCTACACGGATGTTAGTATTTAAAAAAATTCAGTAAATGATAATCTTCACCTAAAATGGCTCTACTTTCTGCCATCCAGACCTCCAAATCATCATCATCAACCGCTAACAAACAATAATAATAAACTCTGATTTTAATAACCTTGAAAGAATATGTGTATGTGTAGATGGTATAGAAGTTAAACGTCAAAATAGCAACGAAGGTGTAACAATTTCATCTTTATTACAATCAGATTAACGCTAATCTGATTACCTGTACAATAAACCCATTCCGCTATATCCAAAACATTGGATTCATAGCGTTAACCGCGCACCTGTCACAGGTCTTAGCGAATTAAAGAGCGTCCGGCGATCACGATGACATTTCTGATCATGTACAGAGACGCATATCTTTCTCGTTTTAGCCATACGAGATTATGCGAGATTGGATTATGTACCCATTCACTCTCTTATTACTTCACTGCTCAATGCGAGTAATTTTAAAAATCTCTTCGGAATGATATATTTCGATTGAGTTACAAGGGAAATGAATTCAGTGTTGATCCAAAACAACTAAGTTTGAGATATAAATTAAACAACGTTCCTACCGACAGATATACA
Organism: Cyrtodaria siliqua; assembly: GCA_037043455.1. NCBI lineage: Eukaryota > Metazoa > Mollusca > Bivalvia > Adapedonta > Hiatellidae > Cyrtodaria > Cyrtodaria siliqua. The sequence continues at coordinate 243,949 of JAWPHD010000586.1, forward strand.
GTTTATGTTTTAGCCTTATACGAGAAAAAAGATGTTATTGATACTGTTGGAAATGAACTAGTTATTGTTTAATCTAACTTATAATATATATGACTTACCAAAGTTATTCAGTAGATTTGACAGATGGCCAGAAACGAAGTCTGGCAAAAGCATATGAAAACAAAAGTGAATTAACACTTAGGTTAAAAAATAACCAGCTAACTGGGAATGTTTCTTTGTTGTTAACAACAACTCATATTAAAAATATTAAGAAGGCAATAAACGTCGAAAGCGGGTTAGATACAAATATATAAAAAACACAAATGAGATCTCAGTCTAAAAATGGGGGATTTTTAGGAGCATTAGCTGGCTTGTTGACTAAAACGATATTACCAACAGTTGCTAAATTTGCTCCAAAAATATTAGGGCCTCTGGCAACAGCGGAACTAAGTGGCTTGGCAAGTACTGGAATAGGCAAACTATTTGGAAATGGGATGGTAACTAATCCTAGTGATAAAAAGCAAGCACTTCTTGGATCAAATAAAGTAACACTTGCAAAAGAAACATGATAATAAAGTCTAAAGGTTGTTGCCCTGTTACATTGACAAAGCAGCAACGACAAGATGGGGGATTTCTTGGACTGCTTGCATCATTAGGAATTCCATTGATTGGATCTCTTATTAGTGGTTTGACTGGAAAAGATTTACAAGTAGGTAAAAAAGGAAAAGGTTTGCAAGTAGGCAGAAAGGGAAAAGCATTAGGAGTTGATCGTGGAAATGGTTTACAAGTATACTCGCAAATTAGACCATATAGAAGTATCCCATTCGTCAAAAAAAAGTTAATTTTCAAAAACGAGCTCTAACTTAGACATAATAAAGTGGGTTAAGCAGCTAGGTATACAAAAATTCAGTGGGGTGTACAGCAAAAACAAATTACCAATAAAACAAAATAAACAAAAATCTGGTATTATTAATCTTGATGATCATACTGGACCTGACACACACCACTGGACATATTACTATGATAATTATTACTTCGATCCGTTTGGTCTGAGCCCACCAAAAGAAGTTTTAGCGTACATACCTAATATAAAATACAACACTATTCAGTATCAAGATAAAACAAGTGTTTTATGTGGATAGTTCTGTCTATTCTTCATTAAAAAGTTACAAGAAGCAAATAGTACGGATGATATTCTTTACAAATTATCAAAACCTTACAAACCATTAGAAAATGAAAACATCATAAAATCATATTTTATAAACGAAGTTTAGTCTAATCTTATTTATATATGAGTTTTTGTATAAAAGAAACAAGAGGCCCAAGAGGGACTGTGGATGCTCTACTGGCTAAAGATAACGTTTATGCACAAGGGGCCATAACTCTTTTAAATATCGTTCAACCAGAACATGGTGATGATATACGCAGCTAGGCTTGGTACTGATTGTCCCTGACAAGTTTCGTTGAAATCCAGCCAGAAGTTCAGGAGAACTAGTCTGTACAAATTTAGTGTATTAAAACTTTTAAGAGATCATAACTCTGCCTAAATTCATTCAACCAGAACACGGCAACGAAAGGTGCAACTAGGCCTGGTACTGATCATCCCCATCAAGATTCGTTGAAATCCAGCATGAGTTCAGAACAGACTAATCTGGACAACGTTTTTCTATTAAAACATTTTAAAGGGCTATAACTCTGACAAAAATCATTTAACCCGAATATGGCGATAACATGCACAACTAGGCTTGATACTGATCATCCTTGTCAAGTTTCGTTAAAATCCAGCCAGGGCTTCAGGAGAACTAGCCCGGAGAATATTTATGTATCAAAAACCTTTAAAAAGGGCCATAACTCCACCAACAAGAGGGCCCTAAATCGATCACCTGAGTACTGGCACATTGGCAAACTTCTTCGAAATCTAATGGTCATATACAATCTGTGAAAGTTTGGTTAATATTGTTCAAGAAATGTGGGCTCTGTTGTGTACAACATTGATATAAAGACACTGACACAGTTTGGTAAATATCAAATACAAAATGAAGGTGCTAGAGTGTATCACTTTGGGCAGAGACAAATGTGACCCGAGGGCTACATGTAATATATGAGAGCTTTGTGGTTTCAGAGAAGAAGATTTTTTAAAGTTTTTCCCAATACAAGTCTGTGTAAAACATGACCATTGGGGTGAGGCCAAATGTGACCCCACCGTGACCATTTGAACAAACTTGGTAAAGGACCATGAGAGTATATATAGTAAATGCAAAATAGTAAACCTATGGCTCTTGTAGTTCCAGAGAAGAAGACTTTAATGTGTTCCCTATATAATTCTATGTAAAACTATGACCCATGGGGGCGGGATCAAATTTGACCCCATGGTCACCATTTGAACAAACTTGGTAGAGGACCATAATCTTATAGTAAATACAAAATATTAAACCTCTGGCTCTTGCAGTTTCCGGGAAGATAGTTTTTCTCCTATGTATATGTCTATGTAAAACTGTTACCCCCGGGGCGCGTCCAAATTTGACACCAGGGTTACCATTTGAACAAACTTGGTCGAGGACCATAAGCTGATGCTACATGTAAAACATGAGAGCTCTGTGCCCTGTGGTTCCAGAAAAGAAGATTTTTTTCTATACAAGCCTAAGTAAAACTGTGACCCCCGGGGTGGGGCCAAATGTGACCAATGGGTCACCATTTGAACAAACTTGGTAGAAGACTATAAGCTTATGGCAACTGCAAAATATTAAACCTCTGGCTCTTGCAGTTTCAGAGAAGAAGATTTTTTTAATTTTTCCCTATATATGTCTATGTAAAACATGTGACCCATGGGGAGGGGTTAAATGTGACCCGAGAGTCACCATTTGAACAAACTTGGTAAAGGACCATAACCTTATAGCAAATGCAAAATAGTAAAATAGTTTTTTAGTTTTCCCTATACAAGCATTTATGTAAAACTGTGACCCCCGGGGCGGGGCCAGATGTGACTCCAGGGTCACCGTTTGAACAAAATTGGTAAAGGACCATACGCTTATAGCAACAGCAAAATATCAAACCTCTGGCTCTTGTAGTTTCTGAGAAGAAGATTTTTAAAAAAACAATCTATATAAGTCTTTCTAAAACTGTGACCCTCGAGGCGGGGACATATTTGACCCAGGGTCACCATTTGAACAAACTTAGTAGAGGACCATAAGCTGATGCTACATGTAATACATGAGAGCTCTGTGCCATGTGGTTCCAGAGAAGAAGATTGTTTTCAGTTTTTCCCTATACAAGCCTATGTAAAACTGTGACCCCCGGGGTGGGGCCAAATGTGACCCCTGGATCACAATTTGAACAAAACTGGTAGAGGACCACAAGCTTATAGCAAATGCAAAATATTAAACCTCTGGCTCTTGCAGTTTCAGAGAAGAAGATTTTTTAACTTTTTCCCTATACATGTCTATTTAAAATATGTGACCCTTGGGTCGGGGCCAAATGTGAGCAGAGGGTCACCATTTGAAGAAACTTGGTAAAGGACCATAAGCTTATAGTAAATGCAAAATATAAAACCTCTGGCTGTTGTAGTTTCCGAGAAGAAGATTTTTTAAAGAAAAATCCTATATAAGTCTATGTAAAACTGTGACTCCCGGGGCGGAGACAAATTTGACCCCAGGGTCACCATTTGAACTAACTTAGTAGAGGACCATAAGCTGATGCCACATGTAATACATGAGAGCTCTGTGCCTTGTGGTTTCAGAGAAGAAGATTTTTTAAAGTTTTTTCCTATATGTCTATATGAAAAACATGCAAAACCTCAATATACAAACTTTGGACCCCCGGGGCACGGCCATTTTTGACCCTGGGGACTTTATTTGAAAAACCTTGATAGTCCAGGCGTTGGCGATCATTTACAAAATAAACTGTTGAAATCTGTCCAGCGGTTCTGGAGAAGAAGATTGTTTAAGGTTTCAATTATATATGGTAATGGCAGCCATTTTGGATGTAGCGCTGACCTAATTTTAACAAATCTAAAAACCATTTATCTAAGGATCATCCATGTGAAGTTTGGTCAAAATTATCCAAGCGGGTTCTGAGGAGAAGTCGTTTGAAGAAAAGTTAACGGACGAAAGACGACAGACGGACGACGGACGACAGTCGACAGACAACACACCATCCCATAAGCTCTGCTGGCCCTTGGCCAGTAGAGCTAAAACTGGTAACTGAAAATATCAATCCTCAGTATGTTTTAGCAAAAAATGGCAGAAGAATGTTAAAAGCAACATGTGCGTCTTGTTAAAAGTACACAAGGTGGAAATATTGATATTCATAAATTGTTACTTCCTTTATAGCCTAAAAAGGGGTTAAAAATTCCTGGTTATAAATATTGCGGTCCGGGAAACCCACTTGATAGAGGAGAACCGGCAAATGAGTTAGATGCAGTTTGCAAAGTGCATGATTATTGTTATGATGAAAATCCTAGTAATAAATCAACGTGTGATAAAAACGTGCTGGCCAGTTTAAAAACAAGTAAGTCTAAATCACTTGGGGCAAAAATTCTCTAAGAATTTAATTGTTAAGCCGGTTATTACTACAAAATACAAACTTGGTCTTGGAGCATCGAAAAACAAGAAAAGGCGTTGAAATGGACTGACAAGTTAGCAGATGAACTTCATAAGCCCATACGAAGAAAGTTCACTCAACGCCGTGTGATTGTTAATGAAATTGATAAAATATTGTCTGCTGACCTGGTTGATATGCAATCGTTATCAAAGTATAGGTACTAAATATTTGCTTACTGTTATTGATGTGTTTAGTAAATTTGCTTGGGTTGTACCAGTTCCAAATAAAACTGGTTTAGAAATTACCAAAGCGTTCCAAAAAAGCATAAGTATGGGAAGACAATGCAAATTGTTGTGCGTTGACCAGGGAGTAGAATTTTACAATAAAATATTCAAGCAGTTCCTTGTTGATAATAATATCGAAATGTATCATACGTTTAATTTTGGAAAAGCTGTAGTAATTGAACGATTTAACAGAACATTAAAACAGAGGATGTGAAAAAATTTCACAGCAAACAATACAAACACGTATTTAGACGTGTTGCAAGAAATGGTTGACAAGTATTATAACACAAAACATCGGAGTATTAACATGACACCGACTGAAGCAAGTGATAAAAAGAATAAAGGAATGATGTATTTCAACTTGTATGGAAAAATAAAAAGTAATCAAATTAAGCCAAAGTTTAAAATAGGAGATAACGTTAGAATCAGCAAATATAAAAGAACGTTTGAGAAAGGTTATACTCCAAATTGGACTGAAGAAATATTTGTTGTTGATGAAATTCAAAACACAACTCCTGTGCACATACAAAATAAAAGATTTAAACAATCAAAACATTGATGGAAGCTTTTATGAATTAGAAATGATAAAAGCAAAGCAAGAAATATTCAGGATTGAAAAAGTAATACGGCGTGATTACAAAAAGAAACAAGAATTGATTAAATGGGAGGGTTATAATGAAGATTTCAATAGTTGGGTCCCATTTAAGGATATTGAAAATATTAAATAAAATTCAAAAATAAATTATGTATAGTAAGTTAATAGATAGTGGGGGTATGGGTACAAGTTCAAGTTCTTCCTAAGCGAAGGGTAATCAGGCAGTTTGTACAGTTGCGAGGGGTGGGGGAGGGGGTTAGGTGGGTGGGGGTAACTGCTGATTGTTTGTCGCGAGGGGGGAAACTGGCCCTATACCGTCACTAATCAATACTACTGGAATTCGCAAAAGAAATAGTGAAAAGTGTGATAATGCCGTCACTAACCTATGTAAAGTTATGGTTAATGCGTTTTCCTTCTCGACTTTATCATTGTACCAAGATTTATTTAAATCGAATGAGTGGTAGGACGGACAGAACGACAAAGCGGCAATTATAATTAATGGTCCTCGATCTTCGTTTCGGTGAGCAATCACAGACATTCAATTGAAAAATACTGACTTGATCGATTTTCACGTTTAACATTGCTATGTTAGACCTTATAAAGCTCCCTCTGCATAACGCTCCCCGGGGAGTATTATGCGTATCTTACATCCGCTTAAAGCTTCACAGGAGCTTTATGCGTACCTTTCTTCCGCATAGAGCTCCCTAACTAGATGATGATCAACATCACCGAAATAAACAAGCAAAATATAATCATCATCATCATCATCAAAAGCAGCAGCAGCAGCAGCAGCAGTCAGTCTCGTTTATTATCATCATCATCATAAACATCATCATCATCATCATCACCACCGTCATCATCAAAAGCAGCAGCAGCAGCAGCAGCAGCAGCACCAGCAGCAGCACCAGCATTCAGTCTTCTTTATCATCATCATCATCATAATCATCATCATCTTCATAAACATCATAAACATCATCATCATCAACATCATCATCATCATCATCATCAACAACTTCATCATCAACATCCTCATCATCATCATCATCAAATTATCCTCATCATTGACCAAGGTACAAAAGGTACTCGTAATACGTAAAACAACAATTTATAGCTATATTTAAAACTTTTATAAAGTTATATAAAAAAATTGCTTCAATATTTTTTAGAAGCATTTCACTCTACTGATGAAGCAATTGTATAGCAATCTGCCAGTAATTATTGTCTTTACCAAATGTCCAATATTCTGTACCACGTACAAACAAGAAGAAGAAGAAAGAAGAAGAAGAAGAAGAAGAAGAAGAAGAAGAAGAAGAAGAAGAAGAAGAAGAAGAAGAAGAAGAAGAAGAAGAAGAAGAAGAAGAAGAAGAAGAAGAAGATGAAGATGGTGGGGATGGTGATGATGATGATTTTAAAAATATTATAAAAATATATTTATTTTTTTTCTATTTTATTATTATTGATGTATTGTTCTTATTATTATTTATGTCTTATTCTTATTCAAGCTGGGGAGCTTCATGCGGATTGAGTATACATACGCGTTATGCGGTGCTACAACTGACGTATAACGCTCCCCGTGGAGCGTTATTCGGAGGGAGCGTTATGGGGTGCTACAGGGCTAGATTTTTCCATCTCACCCTAGGGTCGAGATACAATTCATTACTATATTATCCTCTTAAAATAAAGATATTATTATTATTATTATTACTAACATGTCTCTGATATGCAAGAAAAATAATCTATCATGGGTATTCGGTTCAGACAGGGAATTCCAACCCTCGGTATAAGTGTTTTAATCGGAACCTCGGCAGAGCCTCGGTTCCGATATAAACAGTTATACCTAGTGTTGGAACCTATCTTTACCGGATACCCATACAATATTATTATAATATACCTTTTACACAGGTGCTAGAATATATATTATCACATAACTTACGGTGTGGGAGTGGAATAACACCATTCTATATTTTCGATATACCACTAGTTATATAAGTATGCAAATAAGCCTAGTATACGCTGTCAAAAAAATCGATAATGTCTACGATCCAATTCCCACGATTTATGTCGGTTTCTTGTGTTAAAGCGACAGGCAAAGTACTTTGCAATGAAAGTCGATATTTGAGTTATGTGATAAATAGGATCTATCATTCGTTCTCATTCATTATTGAATTTATTACACTCGTTAGCAAAAATGATATAGTGCTTGGCAAGAGCCTCGCATTATATTATTTTGTCAACTCGTTTAATAAATTCAATAATGAATGAGTACTCAAGTAAGATCTTCTATATACATGATCTTATTTGTGTTATATCTTTATTGCCTTTTAATACTGCCTTGTTTGAGAGAATATAGCTTTGCGGGTATTTCTTTATGTACACTATCCCGTTTTATTTGGATGATAATAGGGTAAGAGTAAGGTTTGGTGCACCCTAGAATCTGGTTTAAACACCCAGCGGCCTTCTTTGCCTATGACCGTTCCAAGGCGGTAGCCCTATTGTCAAACCGTTTTTGTTTCTGATGTCACACGCCTGATCTTTTAATTGTTGTTTGTTTTAATGCGTGTTTTGTTTGACTGTTTTTTCTGAAATTTACATTTCCTGTCCGACTTGTATACTTACTTTTCGAAACAATTAATGAGGCATAGCAGTACCTTTTACTTTAAACTTACACTATTTCTAATACACAACATGTATCTTTTATAGATGCAAGAATGTCCAGAGAAAAACATTGCTGGAGTATCAAATTACTACTTCATGCCATGGAATGCAGTTGACGAAACCACAACATCCAGCTAGTAAAATCTGCAAAACCACAACTTCCAGGCAGTAAAATCTCCAAAACCACAACTTTAGACAGTACTATAACGGGAAGCTAAACTAACCCAAATTGCAGTAATTGCCATTTTAAAATAGGGTACAAATAAACAATGTAAAAGTTTCGTTTTTATTATATATATATTATTGTTTTTAATAAATAAATAAATTTATTTTAAGAACTACATTATCCAAACACACTTTGTCTTGGTCCCAGGAATGGATGGAAGCTCCTTCTGAAAATAAATAAAAACAAAGCTGACTTAGGTTTTAACTCCTACAGCCTTAACATTGATATTATATACGTGTATATATTAACTGAACGGGAATGTTCAACTGAATTCGAAATGTGAAGTTAACCATTTAAAAAATTAGGCAAGAATCATTTGATTAACACTAGGACAGAAACAAAACCTTGAAGAATATAGTGTATCAAGTAAAGTCCTTTTCTTTGATGTGTTATATTACTAGTATGTGTGTGTTTTAGCTTTAAAATTAGCAACTATAAAAAAAAGTCACTATTATGTAAATTACAAATGACCATCCTAAGGAAAATAATTCTATAAGCAGTTTTGCTTTCATTATAATCCTATTATATGTTTTGTACAATTATATATGTAATGTTGTAAACTTCTGAAAAATAAAATGTATATAACAGGTGGTGAACAAATCGTTCCGGGAACCGGGACTCGAAACGAGGGTCTCTGGTTTACCGTACCAGCGCTCTAACCACTGAGCTATCGAGGCCATACGGTTGAATCGATTATTCATAATTTACCTGTACCCGGTTACATATGTTTAAGCCAAATTTGATACAGGATGCAAAACTAATACGATATTTCTATATTCAGACAATGTAACGACAAATAAGAATATGACGCTGAACGTATAAGATGAAATGCGAAAAAGGCATTCAACACGTATGATGTCCCTCTGTGTTATCTATACATACGGTACTGGTTAAAGGGACACATGGCAATCTTAAAGTCTTTGTCAAGCATTAAATTTAGCCTCTTGAGTTAATAATCCAGTATCATTTTGGCTTTAAATGTGCTTGCATATATTTTAATCAAAATTTTGAGTTCTAAACTTTTCTTCGTTATTCTACTATATGTTTAAATATATTATTGGAGAAATGTAATCAACAGTTAGTAATATGCAATAACAATTTGTTTTATACTGTTCTTATAATTAATATAAATGATTGAACAAATACAATGTATGTAGAAAAAGTAACGGGACGCCGCGAGTTTCTAAAACATCAAGATTGCCATGTGTCCCTTTAAGATTAACATGTTGTTTATGGTATGACTAGCTATTGGCATTGAAGAAATAGCTTAACACTGTGGCGGAGTCAGAGGCGATAGCCACTTGAAAACAGAGGAAGTGAAATTAAGCGGAGCTTAACACTGTATTGGGATCGCAAATAATGTAAAAGAATGGAAGTTCGACATACTAATACAACTGTTGGGACGAAGATAGTCGTGTAAAATCAAATTTGAATAATTCCGAATGCAATGTACAAATACGGAAAAAATAAAAACAGCAAGTAATACTTTTAAATTTGGAAAGGAAAACACTTACTAGTTTCGAATATTTTAACCCTGGATGATTGTGACTGGTGTCGTGGCGGAGGCGGCGGAAGTGCGGTTAAACAAGCTGTTGTTGTTGAAGAGTAGGGTGCACAGGAATAACAGACCAATCAGCATCACTGAAATGTACATGTCACTGGTTCAGCATATACATAAAAGATGGTAATGTTGCTTTAATATTAAGACACTTGTGTGTTGATATTAATTGATTATATGCATTTAGTTGATTTGTATTGATTTTTATAGTAATACAATAAAAGACAAGTCAAACGCTATTCAGAAAAGGGCGTTTGCGTTTGAATAAATCAACTTTTCATTCCGATATGAGGGTACACTTATATTGCAATGGTATCTGTTCTATCACAAATCGATATAGAATGCAGAAGTTAACAACTATAACCTTATAGTGGATAGTTAAACGCCTACGGTATGAGCAATGTTGTGGAAATCGTGTATTTATTGAATTAATCTATGATATATTATAATAATATAGAACTTAAAGAAACTAACCTGCCAAATAACTGCAAAATTATACAACAAAACAGTTGATCAAAACTCTATCCAGGTGTTCAGGTCTTATAATAATGCATATGTGCCGATTGAAAGTATAGGTTTATGCAGGGGTTCTTACAATACCAGTGATTGAATATGCGTGAAATGAGTTATCAGTTGGTAACTCTTAATTGGACGCTCCAGTTTTGGGGTTTGGGCTGGCTGGTTAAAGCCGTTTATATTGTGTCTATAAAGTTCGGATTCCCAAAATATGTTAACTTAAATATATACTTTGTCATCAGAAGGTTTAGAAACGGTTTGCATTTGTTGTAAAATGTGGCTGTTGTAACTCCTTTAATAACATACCGCTATAGTTGTACAGTAAATAAATTACAATGCTATAGTTATAGTTGATTGCTGAACTTAACTGATATAGCGACGTGGTAGAATATTGAACTTTCCTAAGATATCTATAATATTTGTCTATAGTCTATGGTGAGAGCATAAAACAAAACGCTTCAAACAATACTAAATGGTGGAAACCAGCGGAAACCATAGCATGTCAGCATGAAATGTGTGATTGTATACTCTTATACACAATGTAATCATTTAAATTACCATTAAGCACTTACATAAGCTGCTGTCCCCACCGCCGCCGCCGCCGCCTCCATGTGGGACAAATGGCACGTATCCGTAACCACCACCATAACCACCGCTACCGTAGTCGGCCAGGGCCATACCAAGGGTCATGATTACGCAAACAGCGGTCAAAATGGCGGTCTTCATTTTTGTGCTGTAAACATATGTTTAAATGCTAAAATAAGTATTTTAAAGCATTCGATTACAAAAACGTTCATATTCCCATACGTTAAGAGGTATATATACATGTATATGTATACATGATTAGAAGCCATGCTATATCATAAATTAACACCCATACATGCGCCATAAATGCACCAACAATTTTCGGTTAACTCATTTATATTAAAAAATACGTTTTTACAAATACAATCCAATGTTTTATAAAATACGGCATTAAATTTAGTTGGACTTTTCGAAAACGTTATTCAATCGGGCGAATATGCCTCGGATCAAAATATCAAAGTGTTTGTGTGTATTATTTACTGTTGATTCTATTGCACTTAACATATATGTTAAACCTATAGTAGAATAAGACGAAAAATAAAAACTGAACATTTTATTTAATTATATGCAAGCAGGTTTAAAGTCAAAATGATAATGCAACAAGAAATCGAAACCCTAATTTCAGTGCTTGATCAACACTTCAAGATTGCCATGCGTCCCTTTAATATTTAATGATTCATTCAAATTGTTATAGCTGGTTAAAATAAATCATAGTTTTTTTGAAAAATACGTATTAATGGCAGCAAAGACTTAGACAGCATGCACAAGCGTTGGTTACAAATCAAGTCAAATTAACGGCACAATTTTATCGTTTTTAAGACATTCAATATTCATTACGTGTGCGTCCTGTTTATTCCAGGGCTACTTAACATATTTTAAAATTTAAATATTGATACTGTTTAATTTAACTTACCTTGTTGGGTGATTGACTACAGATAGTAATAATGACATGTGAGCGGGATTTCAAAGTATTTATACACTCTGTCCAGACTGATTACATCACACACATGTCAGGTTATAGACTTTACTTCCGGTTTGCTGTATAATCTAATGACGGCCTTTTGACGACAAATTTAAAATGTTTTAAAAATGTGTTATGACATTGAATTAGCGTTGCTAAAATGCTTTGTGACCAGATGTCGAGTAAAATATTCCACATGTACTTTATATTAAGACGTTATAACGAAATATATATGTCATGAAAAAAAGTATCAGGGGGTCCCTATGCGCTTCAATAAATATGCCACCATACATTTAGTTTAACAATATTTTATTGCAAGAGTCATTATACAATACACATATATATAAACAGCGGCATAATAAGCATGAAAAAAAGCAATTGGGTTGGACTACAAGTTATTCCAACATAAGTTACAGTCCTTCCCACAGCGTTACATGTTACGTTTATTAAATTAAAATGGCGGGGTTAACAAATAAATAACTAAATTAATTCAAATTGAAGAAAGCGAAAAAAAAGAAGAAGAAAAAAAAAAAGAATATGAGAAGAATAATACCATCACGACCACAGCTGTCTCGACCAAACATCCCTGCATGGTTCCCACCATCACCAGCCCTGCCCATAACCTGCTCCTAAACGTCAACATCATAGGGGACAGGTACATATGAATTAAGAGAGAAACGGCGAGTACGTTTTATATAAATTTGATCTTCTGTAAATAAAGCTAAATTGTCTTCGTATGTTCGATTATCAATGCCAAATAGGAGTTTTGTTGTACTTAGAGGACGGAATGTACGTGTTCTTTGAAATAATTGAATTCTTTCATTAATAAATCGACTGCATTTAAACAAGAAATGTTCAGCATCCTCAATTCATTTCCACATATACAGTTGGGATCTTCTCGCTAAAAAGGTCAAAATTTAAATTGCTGCATTTGTTTCTAATACGTGCATGGTGTACTGCATAAAAACTTTCGCCATGTAAAAAGAAAATTGGTACAAGTGGAGACTTAAATTTGTTTTTTAGGTTGGATTTAAATGACAGCTTACTGGAGGAAGGCAGCTTCATATTGAACTCGTTCAAGTGAATCCTTTTCATATACTGTACAACTATCCCAAACAATTGACGCATATTCTAGCAAAGGTCTTAAGTAAGATATATAGATTTGATTAAGTGTAGGGCGTTTAAGTTCATATTTTATTAGACGCATGGATCCTAAAACCTTCGAAGCCGATGTAATTATATTAGAAATGTGTTTGTGCCATGTTCCGTTGTTACTAAGAGTTAACCTTAAATGTTTATGATGTTCAACAAATTCTAAAATAGTATTATCAAAAGCAATTGAAGGACGATTAACATTACCTAGAGTGAAAAACATTACTTCCGTTTTAGAGGGGTTGAAGTTTTACTAACCATTGTTTTGCCCAGTCTGAAATTTTATTTAGATCTGAATTTAACACTATTGCCATGAAACCTATGTGGCTAGTGAACTGTCATCAGCGAAAAGTATGGTAGTGCTGACTAACGAGTCGGCTATGTCATTTACGTAAATTAAAAATAACAGCGGCCCTAAGACAGGTCCCTGGGATTACACCAGTAGTAATAGCTTTAGTTTCTGAAAATGATGGCCCAACGACGACTCGTTGTTGGCGATCTTTGAGGTAGTTCGCTATCCAGTTTAAAACATTTTCTGTAATTCCATATTGTCTTAGTTTGAATAATAACCCTTTATGCCACATCCTGTAAAAGGCTTTACAAATGTCGCAAAATATCATACATGTGGATTTCTTTTCGTCGAATGCTTTGCAGATCTGATTATAAATGTCAATAAGTTGATAAACGGTAAAATGTCCAGGGAGAAAACCTGACTGATTCTTACATATAATATTATTTGAAAGTAGATGATTGTAAATATGTTTAAAAACAATTCTTTCCATTACTTTAACAACACAGCTGATCAACGAAATGGGTCTATAATTAGACGGTAGAGATTTATCACCTTTTTTAAATACCGTCAAAACGTTAGCTAATTTCCAAAATATAGGATACACATTTTCTCTTATAGATCTATTAAATATAATACATAAAGGTTTACAAATAGATTTACAAGTTTCTTTGAGCATTTTATGACTTATGTCGTCAGGACCGCTAGCTTTATTAACAGCGAGGTTTGCTAAAACATCATTTTTTTTTTTTTAAAGTACTATTTGTTTGTAAAACGAGTTCAAGAAGGTTTGTTTGGGAATCATCTATTGTAGATATAGATACAAAATAATTGTTTAAAACGTTAACCTTATCTACGTCAGACACAAGCAATTCTTGTTTATCATTTTATATTGGAGGAATTTTATTTTGATTCTTTGAATGTTCTTTTACGATCATTCTAACAATATTCCAGTATTCACGAGGATTTGAAGAGCTTATGTCATTCATTGTAATTCCAAATTGTTATAAAATCGTTCTTTTGCATGTTTTACCATATTATTGAGTTTGTTGCGTAAATTCTTAAATTTGATCCAATCAGATTTTTTGCCAGGATGCAATGTAATACGTTTTTGACGATCGCGTTGACGTAATGTACGACGGATTTCGCTATTATACCAGGGTTTATCGTTTGGTCTGATGGTCACTAAATTAGTCGGGATACACGATTTTGTTAGATGTCGAAAAATAGTCTCAAATGACTGAGTAGCTTCATTTATTGTTCCGATATTTAAAGAAGACCAATCGGTAGATATTATAAGATTATTTAAATTTCGAAAATCGGCACGCCTATAATTCCATACCTGCCGTTTAAACGGAGTGTTTGGTTGAAAATCACTTTTGATATATGCATATGTGCCATAATGGTCACTTATTGTATTACAAGTATATTGAATACCAGAAAATAATGAAGTGACAGTGTCTGATATAGCAATGATGTCCAACAGGGTGCTAGTAGCTGTAGTTACTCGAGTTGGTTCATGGACAATGTTGGACATGTTATTGATAGTTAAAATGTCTCAAAGTTTATGGTTTAAATTGTTTATTTGATCTTCGTTTATGTCACCAATAAATATAATATTGCTTGATATTTCGTACGCTTGTTCAATACATATATTCATTCTTTACCAAAATTCAACTGCAGTATTTGGTGGCCGGTAAACCGTACAAATAATAAAATCGCACTTGAATGCATAATGATTCTGGCAGTATTATTTCTAATTCCAATAATCTAGTAGGTTTGAGGTGAGAATTTCAAAATGTTAGAATTCCACCTGAATTTGAAGTATTGCCTTTACGAAATAATTTGTCAAAACCGGTCAACTCTAGCACGTCGTTAGGTACATCATGAAATAAATGGGTTTCGGTAAAGGTGATAATATCAGTATAACAGAAAGTGTCAGTAATATATTCTAATTTGTTTCGTATACTTCGTATATTCTGGTGCACTATTGAAAAACATTGATTGCCAAACTCATTGGGTCCTTGGATTCACTTCAATATCTCCAGCTAGTAAAAGCAACTGTTTCGTAATAACAGAGTAATTAATATAATCAAGAATTAAAAAAGATAAATCCTTATCAACCCCATGACCTAAATTACAGCATATTGAATTGTGTACAATCAAATAGGCCATTAATGCAAAGTGTATGTTTAAAACGCTGTAAACGACTGTTAAAATAAGGTAGTTTAGCTTTTTCCGAAAATTAACTAATGTATACACGATAATATGGAGTAGGATGCTGAAATAATTTAGTCTATATGATTTTACATTTCCATGTCCCCTATTGTAGTATAAACCAATTGCCGCTCTGTATAACCCTATTGGGAATAAAGTCCAATGCAAACTAGTACAGAGAGGCAATTGGTTTAAATCAAGTAATAAATTGAAAAGGCGGAAACGGACCCGGGCAACGCAGAGCAAGGAACCAAAGCAGGGATACAAAGAACAAAACAGACACAGGATAGTAACGATAGCAACGAACATAAAAAACATGCAAGTGACAAAGATGACAACCTGTAATAAAAACACACACACAAAACAAAAAGAAAAAGAAAAACACACATGTATAATGTCATACGTAATTAATACCACAATTATTAGATTAAACCATACATTTAGATAATTTTATCTAACACATTTTCAGAAGGAAAAAAAAGTTTTTTGGTTTATTTTGTTTTTTGTACCCTCTTATTTATTTTATTTGGTTGAATAAGTTTGATGTACAGGGCACCATTATACCCAAACATGTGAATTAGTGAGTTTTGCTTACTGAAAACTGGAGCAATAAGTCCGGTATGATGAATAGTTCAGTGATGGGTTAGTGTGCTTGCTTGAATTTGGGTACATTTCGAAGGTTCAGTGCAAAACTATTGTATCTCCTTCTTTATTCATATTTACTTACAATAGTTTTGCGCTGACCCCTCGATATGTTGATTATATAAGAATAGAATACGTCTTGTGGTCAGAACTCGTAAAATAAATAGGCAGTTAATCGTTGTTATATTTTTAAATTGTATTTGCTAAATTAAAGCCAGTACTGTATGTCATCGGTTTAAACTTATTTTATTTGCAATAACAATAAAACATTACAAAACTACATTATAGAAAATGTGAAAAAGGATTGGAACGAAAGCAATTTACAATTACAATAGGGGGTGTGGGGAAGGCGGAGACAACACGACAGCATCAAAACCAAGAAACATATATAGTAAATTCAGTATGTCGTTGTACAGAATAGTATGACGAATGGCTATCCATTATATTTGAGAGGAAACAGATATGAACATACGGAAAGGGGTGAAATAAGACATAGTATCTAGAATTATATTTTAAGAAAGTATCGATCAACTACACAAATGACAAATACTTCTTCCCATGTGAATACTGAAATATACTGAAAGGAAAAAGAAACGCCACACGGGAATTTCAGCTGTATATTGTATGTACAATATGCTGCTGTTAATCGAATGGTACATGGCTACGTTAGATCTTTCCTGTCGGAAAAAAGACTAAAACAACACGTAACACAGAAAATAGTATTCCTGCAAAGTTTCATTAATGACAAGAGTACGCGTTTGGCGCAAATTTAGGATGCAAACTTTTGCAAACTCTTTACGTTAAATACAGTACTGAACTGGTTCAATTTTACAACAGGTTTTGATGATAAACTAAGTCTGATACAAAAGCAGTTACAGACAAACTAATTGCTAATTGAGAAAATGATTGTAATTCAAAATGGTTTGAAAGATGAAATAAAACTTTTGGGTGATGCTTTGAAAGAGCTGGAAAAGAAAGAAGATGGATTGGAAGATAGTGAAAACTATAAGAAATTAAGTGAACAAATAAGATCCGGTGTTCAAAATATTAATACTCGGATTGGAGAAATCAATAAACAAATGGTTGATAACAATGATCTAGAAACTGCTATTGCTGATACTTCAAAACAAATGAGAACTGCTTTTACTACCGAAATAACTCAAATACTAAATGATCAAACAAACACCAACGTAAACGATATCAGCAAAGAGTTTGAATTGAATGTTGTTTAACGGCTCATCAACTCAGTATAGGTTATTTAGAGCCGCCCCAGAGAGAGGGGAAGGATACATAATAATCCGGGAACCTGCCCTACTCTTATTATCGAATAGATTCCTATGGTTCTTCCGGACCCCTATTTTTGGAGTGTCATACCATTAAACGTTGCCACTACTCGAGTTTACAATTTTGAAAAATCTAGTATTAAACTATTATATGGAACAAAAAATTGTATTATCATCAGAAAAAACGTCAATATTAATAGCTCAAATACTCCGAGTAATTTTACAACTGTATTTGACAGACCATTAATATTAGGTAAGAACAAACAGTATGGCATTGGACTTGATACAATTAACTCCATGACATACTCATGGTATAATATTAGTGAGGATTTTAATAACAAAGTGATAAGGTATTACAATGGAACAGATTGGAAAACTATTAGTTTTGTAAATGGAAATTATAGTTATGCTGATATCGATAATTACATAAAAGAAACATTGACTGTAAACGGTGATTTACCCGCTGACTCACCTGTCCCAATAAAAATTGAGTTTGATTTATGAAGTTTAAAATGTTTGGTTACCATTCATAATATTTTCATGCTCGATTGAAGAGAAACAAACGTTCACACCTTAATCGGGTTTGATAAAGATGCAGTTATTAGAGAAACTAAATTTGGAACTGTAACACCAAACATAACAAATTTTATCGATACATTGTACATCCACTGTGATTTGATAATTAATTCTATTGTTGATGGATAATACGGGAATGCTTTTTATGAAATAAGTACAGCTGATCTTACAAGATCGTATCCGTTTAAAGATGAACTGATAGACGTCGCGCACAATGTTTGGTAACGTTTTGTAACGTCAAAAGAACGTCGATTAACAACGTCACGTTAATAATTTATGCATTACGTTTCCATCAGTGTAGTGTGTCTATGATGTTTAAATGTTAACGGAAAAACGGTACAATAGGCCTTTCAATAATTAAATTTCGATCTAAACTGTTTGCTGTTTAGGTGGATCCCCATAAGTAATGTTCTTGCTAACAGTAACAACGCATTTTGGAGTGGGTCAAAACTTATAAAACGCAATTGATATACCGGCAAATGCTTGAACTTTAAGCATGTCAAGTAGATTCCTAGTTTTATTATTTATTTACATTTCTACGTATGCAATTCAGACTTGTAAAATGTTGTCTACATAACATACACGTATGGTGTATAAATAAATGAACCGCATCGTCATGATCATGCGGTAATTGTCGTTAAAGCATTTGATCTCTGTGTATGATCATAATATAAGTATAAATTCCAGAGTAATCATATACTGGAAAGAACTCTTCTATGAAGCGAATCACTAATCGTTAAAGTACCGTCAACATCAATGTCTACTTCAGAGATAATGTATAGCACAGAATAAGATGGAACCAGGCACGGAAGTCTCCTGATAAGCCTCAAGTGAAGAGGACTCTTTTCAATACGATCGAAGTATAAGCCACAGACAACTTCATCACCAGAAGTGTACATCGTTCCCCATGTGTCAGTTGAAGGTTTCCTGAGCGTGTATGCCGATGTGCTCGCCTGCATTATGAAATATTCACATTCGTCATTTTCCGCCTTAACGGCAATTAGTGAACTCTTTGACACTAGTGTTTCAATATTATCCTCAGAAATTTCAACATCGTCCGTTGTTTCTTCGACGTCGCCGCATACCATATTGCTATTTTCTTTTATCATGTTTACAATAGACGTTGCACCGATTTGACTATTGTTTAAACAATTTTCATACGTTCCAGTCATACAATTTGTACAAGAATGGCACGACAAACTCCGAATGTGTAATTCACCATCTTTGTTTGATTTGGCTTGATGAATTTTCCTATTCTCCTTGACGGGACGGAATTACGATCACGATTAAAACATTCTAGATATTTCACTATCCGTCTGGCACATTTCGCTTTGCCTCTTGTCTCACTCAAATTATCACTGGCAAACTCGTATACGTCGCGGGCATTTTGGATAATATGTGATCTTCTTAATACTG
Organism: Cyrtodaria siliqua; assembly: GCA_037043455.1. Taxonomy (NCBI): domain Eukaryota; kingdom Metazoa; phylum Mollusca; class Bivalvia; order Adapedonta; family Hiatellidae; genus Cyrtodaria; species Cyrtodaria siliqua. The sequence goes on from JAWPHD010000586.1 coordinate 263,422, forward strand.
CTAGGACAGTTTGTCTCTTTAAATATCCTCCAGCAGCGTCCTGGGGGCCTCGGGCATGCGAAGTTTCGGAATAATTGCGAATTAGTTGGTTATATCCCAAATCTAACGATGAATAACTGACACCGCCCAAACAATGGCGACTCTTATATTGGCTGCTACATCCATCAGTAAATTCATGCATTGTCGTCACTGAACATGATATGGATGTCAAATATTCAGACACCAGCTTTTGGACAGCACTGGTAAAATGGTGATCATGTGTAGGGTCGGGACTTATGACAAGAAAATATTCCGTCACGATAAGTGGATCTTCATCTGTGCTGTCTACACCGTCACATTCCAAGATTGCATGCCGGTGTAGAATTGAAACGTGAAGTGATACTTCTAGTTTCTGGAAATACGATGACTGTATTTCATTATTTTCAGAACATTTGTAATTTTCCGAAAAATCATGAATAGCAACACAGTGTCCAATTGGGAGGTTCTCTAATGTTATCAACTGTGTTTTGCCATTTGGCTCGAAATTGATGTGCTGTAAATGATTCTAGTAAGTGTTTAAGATAATCTAACATTTCCGATGGCCCTGTCGACTTTTTTACTAATATAAGTTTCCTAATGTCCTTATTTCCTTTCATTTTAATGTTTTGATATTCATAGCGATCTCATGTAACTCTTTCATCTCAAGTATACATTTCCGTTTTTGGTAGTTCAATCATGTCCACGTTGCACTCATTGCATTCTCTATTTAAACAAGATTGTTTCTGATGTAGCGTATTTGCAGATCGTACACACAGTGAATCATCCACAAGCTCTCCTAACGACTCGTATACCTTCACTTTATAACTTCTATGGTTACTATTTATTTTTTTGCTAAAGATCATGCACGACTTGAACAGCGCATTTCTACATGGTGCCTACAGCAACAAGTTGCTTTATCTTTAATGGATGCTGCGCGCACAAAATAAGGTTTGCATTTCTCGAACTCACGCTGTCCCAATTGTATGTGTGGATAATCTTGCCTGAACTGCATGAACACCTCTGACTGGGACCTTTCTAGAATGTAGCATGCATGTGACGAGAACACGTTTGGTCCCAATCGAACACGTTTCACATCATTCTTATTGTTAGTCGGGCGACTATTATCCGTACTCAGCCAATATTCAAACACAATTCGTTTTGTTTCCGAAGACAGTGCGTCTGATCTAGTCTTTCTTTTAGTGTAATCATATGCAGCCGAGTCTGAATGTAAAAGTTGGATCCTAAGGCGTCGCCCCTCGTGTAATGCACTACTTTTTATTCCAAGTTTCTTAGCTAGGTTAGTTGCGCCTTATCGACGTTTAACATTCCAACAAACCCAAAACAATAACAACAAAATATCACTATTGCTGGATTAAAAATCTAAATAGATTACTTTATGATCAAAACAAATATCGCGGTAAAACTTATTTCTGCGATCGTTGTCTTTACGGCTTTTCAAGAGAAGATCTACTTACCATACACAGAGAAGACTGTGAGGGTATCAACAAAAATTCTTGTAAAATAGAAATGCCGAAAGAAGGTAAAAATCACACACAATTTAAAAATCATCAAAATCAGATGCCTGTGCATTATGCAATATATGCTGATTTTGAAAGTATAATCAAACCGCAATCAATCGAATTTGGAAAGAAATCTGAAATCACAAATGTACACGAAGCTTGTGGTTTTGGATACCAGGTTGTCAGATATGATGGCAAAGCTGAAGAACCTGTTATTTACAGAGGTGAAGATGCTGTTGAAAAGTTTTTAAATTACTTAGAATGTGAGAAGAGCAACATTAATAAAATATTTGCTCGCCCAAAACCATTAATCATGACGCAGCAAAATGAATGAATGAATGAATGAATGTTGTTTTACGGCACGTGGACACATAAACAGGTCATATTGTGCGCAAAAACTGACGAAATATGAATAAATGAAGGATTAATTAAAAATTAATGTAAATATATCGGGATAAAACTATTAAAAAATAAAGGATGATATGGTAGTAATACAAACCATACACGTAAATTAACGAATGCCCGAAAACGGGTATATAAGAAAGTAATTATATACAAGAACATATTATACTGATTTATAAAGTCTGATTTCCTTAAGGCGCAGCAAAATGAGGAAGATCATGAAAAATCAACACATTGCTGGATATGTGAGGATGAAATAAAAAATGATAAAAACGGTAAAGTAAGAGACCACTGTCATTTTACAGGAGAATACAGAGGTGCAGCACATAAAAACTGCAACCTAAAAATAAAAATAAAACCAAATAAAACAATCATCCCTGTTATATTTCACAACCTCAAAGGATATGATAATCATCTCATCATGCAAAAAATACATAAAATGACAGGTAATATTACATGCATTCCAAACAACGCTGAAAAGTATATTTCATTTACTGCCGGACAACTTAGATTCTTGGATAGTTTTCAGTTTATGTCTTCGTCTCTGGAAAAATTGGTTAAAGCAACAGACAAATCTGATTTTAAAATTACCAAAAATCAGTTTGGAAAACAAACAGATTTACTTTTACGAAAAGGTGTTTATCCATACGAATATATGAACAGCATGGAAAGATTTAAGGAAACGCACTTACCACCTATAGAAGAGTTTTACAGTAGTCTCTCGATTGAAAGTATAAGTTTTGAAGATTATGAATACGCTCAAAAAATATGGAAAGAGTTCGACTGTAAAACTCTTGGAGACTATCATGATTTATATCTAAAAACTGATGTAACTCTGTTAGCAGATGTGTTTCAAACATTTAGAAAAACATGTATGAGTGCATACAAACTTGATGCTTTACATTACTACACATCACCTGGATTATCTTGGGATGCTTTACTCAAACATTCAAAAATAGAATTAGAACTTTTGACAGACATTGGCAAGCACTTATTTATAGAAAAAGGAATGCGTGGTGGAATTAGTATGGTATCAAAACGATGTGCCAAAGCAAACAATCCACATGTATCTGATTATAACCCTAACGAGGAAAACAACTTTTTAATGTATTTTGATGCAAATAATCTTTATGGATGGGCAATGAGTCAGCCACTTCCATATTCTGGCTCTGTTTGGAAAACCAAAAACAAGAGTGGAAAATTTTCTAAACCAAAACCTAGCAAAGGACAAATGCTGGAAGTTGATTTGGAATATCCTAAAGAACTTCATGAAGCTCACAATGACTATCCGCTTGCAACGGAAAGATTAGCAGTGAAAAAAGAATGGTTGTCTGAATACCAAAAAGATCTGTTAGAAAATAATAGCATGATAAATACAGAACAACTAGTTCCCAATCTTAGGAACAAAGAAAAATATGTGATACATTACAAAAACCTGCAACTGTATTTATCTTTAGGCATGAAACTAAAGAAAGTACACAGAGTATTAGAATTTAATGAAAAACCATGGATGGAATCATATATTTGTTTAACTACAGAACTTAGGAAGAAAGCTAAATCACAATTTGAAAAAGATTTTTACAAACTTATGAACAACTCTGTGTTTGGCAAGACAATGGAAAATTTACGCAAGCGGACAGATATAAAACTAGTCAAAACTGACGGCTCTGAAAATGAAAAGATAAGAAAAATAATAGCCAAACCCAACTTTAACCGGCGTATAAAATTTTCAGATGAATTATCAGCAGTACATGTGAACAAAACAAAATTAACATTAAACAAACCAATTTATGTTGGAATGTCAGTATTGGATTTATCAAAGTATATGATGTACGATTGGTATTATAATACCCTAAAGAAAAGGTACGGAGATAACTGTACTTTATTATACACAGACACTGACAGCTTGCTGGTAGATATCAAAACAGAAGATGTGTACAAAGACATGGCTGAAATGAAAGATGAGTATGACTTGAGTGATTATCCTCAAGATCACCCAATGCATGATGATACAAACAAAAATGTATTGGGTAAAATGAAAGACGAATGTGTTGGTGTTGCTATAGCTGAGTATGTTGGATTAAGACCCAAGCTATATTCTATTTTGAGAGCGGATGAGCAGATTATTAAGAAAGCAAAGGGTGTAAAAACTTATGTATTCAAAAAACATATAAATTTTGAAAACTACAAGGATGCACTATTTAACAAGAAAAAATATAACCATGAAATGAATATGATGCGATCAATAAAGCATCTAATATATGGCATAACAGTAAACAAAGTTACACTATCACCATTTTACTCAAAAAGATACATCCGAGAAGATGGAATTACAACTGATGCACATAGTTTCTATAAAAACTTATGAATTTGGGTATCAGCAGGAACAATAAGTAATTCTTCTTTGACAAATCCTCTCTGTGGCGCTGGTGCTTTCAAATAATAAACTCTTATACCTTGCGTCACCATATAACTTTTAATCTTGTGAATATCTACATTCCACATTAGATCAGTTGCTCTGCGTCTTCCACCTTCTTGTTCCCCGGGTTGATATAAATATCTTACACTTGCATTCATACAGATAGGATCATCTTTTAATATTTTTGTTTCAACAGGAGGGGGCTTTTTTTGCCTCCACATTTATTGCTTTAACAACTTCTGGTTATCTCTTTACTCATTCTCTATTACGTTTTTGCGAATCTATTTCCTTAGCATACTGATAGCCAAACAATCTTTCAGCTAATGTTCTGTTAAATCTTTCCACTAAAGCTTGGTCTCTGTGTATTTCTGTTCTGCCTCGTCTGATATTTACTTTGTGTTTTGCCATCAACTGTGATACTGCACCCATAAATTCTCTGCCTGGATCCACTTGTAATAACTTTGGATATTTCAAATGTCGACTGTATATTTTTTCAAATGCTTTAGCAACTTCTTTACTATCCTTGGAAGTCAGTGGCTCTGCTTCTTTATATCTACTTGCAATATCAACCACAGTCAATGCATATTTATATGTCTTGCGTCCACGACAAATCCCAAAAGTATCATGCGGTAAAAATAACAAATCAGCTTGATGCACTCCATTTTTAGTAGAAACATCAAACCTGGGTCTAACTATTTTCTTTGGCGCAGGTAAATAAATCTGCCACACAGCTTGTTTCTTTAAAAATTCTAATGCCTTTTTTTTCACTAACACCAGTCTCTTTTGCCAATTTTTTAACTGCTGAGTAACCTCTCCAAAATCCTTTTGCGCTGTAATAAATCTTTTCCATTTTTTTCTACTAAAGATTAAACTTTATATAACTATAAAGAAAAAATGGAAATCACCACTGCACAATTTGATGAACTGCTTGAAGAGCAAAATCAAAATAGCACAAAGAAATGGACAGACTTGGAAGTAAATAAAATATACACTATTACAGATACGAAAATAGTAGATACTGAATATGGTCCATCCATGGTATTAACATTATTAGACAATGGTGAAGTATGGGCGCCTGGTCATCTCAAAGATAAATTAGAGAAGAGTGCTAAACCACCATATTATATGCGACCACTTGGATTGAAACCATGTAAGAACAACAACAAAAATAGGTATCATGCATATGACTTAGTCTTTTCAACGTAAACATATTTAGTTATTCCAAATCTAAAGTAATTATAGTTTTAAACTATTTGTTTTTTATGAACTCAATTTGTACGCCACAAATCCAGTTGCAGCCATGCCCACCACAATAAACATAATTTCTCTATTCTGTTGATCAGGAGATGGTGTATAAAAATCACTCAATTTGGGCTCCGGTTCCAAAAGCAAATGTTTACCAGTTGTATAATAATACTGCTTCATAGCTTGGTCCACATCATCAAAAGTCTGCTCTGCATGATGCTCCTTTTGCAGTTGCTTATTAATAAAATCTAATCTCTCTGTTCTTTTTTTATTCCACTCCGCTTGTGCTGCTTCCAATTGTTCCACGGCTTTGTCATGCCTTTGTCTTTCCTCATCTGAATGACTTCCCATTTTTGAAAAGAAATAATTTGAACCGCTAAACGCCAATGCATTTGTTAATGCGCCACCTATCATCATTGCTACTGCACTTGCCATTTTTTTATATATATTTTTTAACATTATTTCATAATATCCGCAGGAATAATACCTTGCTTAATCAGCATATCCTTTGTAGCCATTGCTAACATTATATCCACAGACAGCATCCCAACATCTACCATATTAAAATCCACTTTAGGGGCTGGTCTTTTTAGTAGTTTTCTGCCAATCTCAGAATATCCAACAGTTAGAAGTGTTTCCACTCCAGCGTGATACATCATATTTACAATTTGTTTTCCGTCAATACTTGCTGCCATTTTTTTTATATTATTTTTTATATTATTTTTTTAATTAAATTATTAAAAACAATCAAACGGGTCTTTTGGTGCAACATGAACAGCAGCAGGTTGCACAGGTTGCGTAGCAGATTTCTTGTTATAAATATACAAACCCAACCCAGCAATACCAAATAAAACCAGACACGGTGGAATATAATTTTTGTATACGTTTATTTTGATTTCTGGTTCCTCTTCATCTATTGTTATTTTTGTTATTTGATTTGCAGCATCTTGCTTTGCAGCATCTTGCTTTGCATCTTGAAGCAAACGCTTTGCCTTTCTTGCCGCTGCTCCTTTTTTCCCAGCTTCTATTCTTTTTGGATTTTTTACTTTTTGTTGTTCAACCTCAACAGGTATAACTTCACTCTCTTGGTTCTCCATTTATATTATCTATATTTTTATTTTTATTAAAATCAATATGTCTAACAGTTGTCAATATTGCTGTAAATGGTGCTAAGCACATTCCATACCTGTAATACAACTCACAACAAGCACTTGTCAAAGCATGATTAATAAATGGGTCTTCCTCCAAATCTTCTATCAGCGTTGGTGGATTTGTCACATTGAAATATTTTGATTACTCCCATCACATACAAGTTAATAAAAGAATTGCCTAAAGTCTTGGTCATACTTGCCCCAAGCCTTGCTTCATATCTGCAGTAAAGTTTGTTAATTTCATCCGGTGGCATGCCATCTATATTCGTGAGTTGTATGTCTTTACCTAAATATTGACGACTACCACCGCCAGCCACTATGGCTGATAATCTTTCTGATAATCTTTCTTTTTTTGTTTCTTGTTGCTTTGATTCATCACGTTCCGTAAAACCTTCCGACATATCTTGTAATAGTTCTTCCGCATTCATTTTTATATTAATAATTTAATTTTTTATCTTGAAATAAACATAAAACATAAAACAACCAGCTGCGATATTCATGCAAGTAGTAATTGTTAGCATGGTTAATAGCATTGTTATTAATATTGCTAATTTTTTTTATTAGCATTGTTAATTTGCTGCAAGCATTGCTATTAACATTCCTACTTTACTATGAGCAATGCTATAAGCACTACTATATTTTATGATATTTTCATTATATTTTCATGTCAGTATTGCTATTAACATTGCTACTTTGCTGTTAGTATTACTATTAGCAACAAAGCAATGCTGTTAGAAAAAAAGAATTGCTGGTAGAAATTATTCAACCCAATAACCAGTTGGTTGGTCAGTCCTCAATATTAACTTTGAATATTTAGTTTTTGCTAAAGCTTTTCTTATTCTGGTTCTCCCTTCCAGCGTTGGAATAAAATCATTTTCTCTCAAACAATTTTCATAACTATCTCTGTCTTTAGTGTAAAACATACACAACCATTTTGCTTGCTCTCTCAAATCTTTCAATACAGAATTATATCTTTGTGAAATGACCCACACTGATTGTTTGGCGTGACGACCAGAGAATGCCAACTCTGATAACATATCCTTTTTCTTTGTTAATTCTTTTGTGGCAGAGCAATCATCAATGATGTATAATGTGGGCTGGCCAGCATATCTTTTGAAAAATAAACGCAACAGTTCTTGTAACATTTCTTTACCGTTGCTCACGGGAGTGACAATTATTATTTTTTTATCTTTTGGGCTTTTTACATCACCTATCCAGGATCTATTTTTATAAGCCTCGTTCCACTCTATGGTTGGACACAATATAATTATATGTTCAAAAACTCCAACATACTCTTGTTCAAGTATGTCAAGAACAAACTCTGTTTTACCACAGCCCGTCTGACCACAGATAATGGCACTGTGTGAATATTTAGGATATTTTTGTTGTAAACTAGTATCGTACTTCTTTAAATCTTCCATCTTCGAAATTGATTTGCGCATCTTGTATTATATATATATAAGATTTAAAGGTTGATCTGCATTTGCTTTTTTATTTATTAATATCGTTATGCCTTCACTGCCGTTTTCTATTCTTCTTCCACTGCCGTATAATAAAGTGTCATCACATGTTCTAAGGTCAAGCCACAAAGCATATGATTTTGTCAGATAAGTCTCAAGAGAAACATTGGTAACGTTTAATTCCCTCGCTACTGTTTCTGTCTCTTTGTTTCTTTTTGATGTTAAAGCAAAATATTTGTTGATTTCATCCCAATGTTGATATGCCTTCATGCCCTGACTATACAACTGATTTGGTACTCCCTCTATTGTCATTTCAACCTTTTCAATCATTGGGTTGTAATAGGTTTCTGCGCTTGTTCTTTCTGGGTCTTCAAACAGCATTAGAATACCTGTCATGCTCTGTGCTGGTACATTAATGTTGATATTCCAAAGGGTTTCAGATTTGTTTGCTGTTATTTTTCTATGTCGCAAGATACGATCATACATAAATACTATCTTACCATTGATTTGCTGTCTTATTTGTCTGGCTAATTCAACATCACTAACCGTATCAAATTCCAAGCAGATATTTTTTATTACATAAGATGCATCAGCATCACTGCTTTTGATAACTTTGTTATAATCGTTAAACGTTAATTCATATTCTAACCTATCACCAAGCCCCGCTTGATAAAATGGTATATGACTTTCTAACATTTCAAAGTCCAGCGGAATACAAAATATATTTCCATAAGCTGCTGTTATAGCTTCATCTTCGGTGTCTGCGGAAGCATCTCCCGCACCAACTCTATGTTTTAGCATGTTTGATTTACCAATACCTTGGTAAGCTATGTTTACTCGTTCAGTAGGGCTTTTCCATAAATCTACATAACAATGATATATATCACTGTCATCTATTGACATGACTTCATTGCCACTTATTCTTATTGTCATTTTTTTCACAATTGTTCTACCCAGATTCTTGAATAGAGTAGCGTTAGCGTCTGTTCTGCTTTTAAGTTCTATTTCAAAGGCAAGACGAGCAGTACGTGGAACTATCACATCATTAGTACTTAGATTGGGAAATCTCACAAGCAGTTGCTGGTTTTGGTCTATTGTTGATGGATTATTAGTTATAACTACACTTGTGCGGATGCCCTTGGCACCATGAGGCTCTCTTAGTTTTCTATGAGTTTTTTTTTATTTATACTCTTTATATCCTCTAATTTCCGTAAGCCGACATTGTTTGTATTTTTTTAAATTAAATAAAATAAACAAAAGCTGAAGGCGGATTTGAAAATCCTGTGTACGATCCAGATATTGATCCAGATATAACTGAAGAAGACTTGGATAAATTACTTGAAGACGAATTTATACAACCTGGCTCAGAATTCCAGAAACAAATTGTAAATGAAAATAACCATATTGATCAGCTTCAAGGAGAAAATAAAACAGAAGGACAACTAACACAAAAAAGGTTGTTAGTAGGTCAATTTTTTACTGAAGTTAATGCTGAAATCAGCAGAATTGATTATAAAGATGACTTCAGAGTGGCTGGGGACGAAAACGGTAGAACAATGTTATATGCAGTTCAGTTGGGAACAGATGATGTTCCACTTACCTATTATAAGGAAAATAATCCAAACGAACCAATCAAGTTTTATGCGCTGGACACTCTACTTAGCAAACATGGCATTGACTTCATAAAAAATAATTTAAAAATATATGATTATTTAGCCCCACGTGAAAGAAAGGCTCAGGGTAGGGCAGAATTAGCATCCTTGGCAAAAACAAGAGATACCCTCACAAAAGAAGGAGAAAATATATCAATGCAAACGTTTTCAACAACTGAAGATGTACAAAATACAGTAGATGCTGTAAATACAATTGAGAGTGATTTGAGTGATATAATAGATGAAACTCATCCTAAAACTGCTGTTCAAACACAAACAGAAGATCTAACACTGCGAGAGATACGAGGTTTAGATAAGAGATTGCAAAGCTTTCGTGGAGAACTTACTAATAATCTCTCAAAGCTCACTGAGAAAAAATTAGAACAAGTTAGCACCCCCGGGCAGGAGGATGAGTTTCAACAAGAGCGCATACGTGACAGAATAAAAAACTTAGAAGATGAAAAAAGTGCACGACTTGAAGCGGCGAGTGAAAACAAAGAAGCATTACGCAGTCAAATAAACAGGATAAAAGAAACTATAAATAAGGTGTTAAAAGAAGACACAACATTGGGTGAGAGAATCAAAACCTTGTTTAGGGAGCAAGGTATTACTATTGTTAGTATTTTGACTGCCTTTGGTATGATTATTGGGGTATTAGTTGATGCCATTATTCCTACAACAGGAGGAGGGACTGCACCTGTTCCATCTCCAAAGCCTGATCCATCAAGTGTAAAAGATTGGATAAAAAAACAACTATTTAATCTTGGTAAACTTCTTGCCAACCTAGCTGGTAAAGCTGCTGCAGCACTTCCAGGAGTTATTGGTGCAATAGTATCATGGCTTTTATCTGCAACAGGTAATGTTATTAATTGGCTTGGTAACAATCTATGGGCTTTGCTTGTGTTTGTTTCCGGGTTGTTGTATGTGGCAGCTAAAGAGTGGTTTAGTAAATCTCGTAGATAAGTAATGCAGCAAGACCTATTACTATAGTACCAACAATTATAGTTGTTTTGTTATCTTCGTGTTCAATCGCTATTTTTTGTATTTTTGGTGGGTTATGTTCCACAGTTGTATGTATTAATGATTTATCAAAGTCAGAATGTTACGGTAAAAATTTCTTTGTTGTGGTGCCTTGAAAAGGTTGAATATTTTTTGGTGGCACTGGTTTTACATTTACATCATTATTCAATCCTAATGCTTGTGCATCGGTTGCTATTACAATTTCATTATTGTAGTCTTGTATTGTTCCAATTCCTAATTCCATGTCACTCGGAGACATGTACAATCCACTTCCATAGACAAAATTTACTTTACTTCTTGCATATTTTAGGGTGTTTTCATATCTTGAAATTTGACTGGGCAAGTCGATGGGGCTATTTATTGCGTCCTCTACATTTGCTAAAAAGTGTTTCTGTGCATCAAATGCTGTTCCAGTTCCAAGTATATCTGTTCTTGTTTGTGATTGTGAACCAAGAATTGCCCAACAGTATGTTCTTATGCTGTCATTGATTCTTTCTACTCCAGCTCTTGTAAATCCCGATGAACAATCTAGTATAAAAGTAGACCAGCTGTTGTCAGCCTCAAATCCTTGTGCAATGTTATCAATATGATATGTTTTATCACTCTCATAGACTGTAAAACTCATCGTTTTGTTGTCGTATACAGTATTTACCAAGGGATGATAACCAATATTTGTGCAGTAATTATAAATTGTTCCTAGACCATTATTATAGCTTTGTTTCTGTCTCCAGTCAGAATTTAAGTCAACATTAAACTCCTTGCATATTCTCTCGTATGCGTTTCGGTTATATGTGTTATTAAACGCATTCCAGTTTGAGTCTTGCGGCATTGCTACACTCATCTCAAATAATATTCTTCTGACTTTGTAATAGACATGAAATCGCAATAACGAACCAACCAGGGCATCAGCTTTTAGATGATTGTTAAAATCAATGCCACATCCAGTTGTCGCACACCAAATAGCAAAAATCAACTGATTCTGCCAAAATAACATCCAATCTGTTCCCCAGCGTTGGACTATAGCATCTGATTTGACGTATGAAAGTTTGTATTTTTCAAAGACATTGGGAAAAGATGCTTTAAAGCCTTTACCGTTGGATGTAATAACTATGTTTTGATTTATTATATCTATCACTTTCTTGCTGAAAGTATTTGAATAGTGAGCATCTGGGTTATATTTGAATTCTTTAGAAATCATTTTTATTTGTATTTTATATATATATTAAAAAAAATGTTTCATACAATTTCAAACATAGACAATTCTATTAATTTACAACAGTATATCGATAATAGAAATGGAACTAAGCGCGTTGGATTAAAAAGTTTTACATTCACTATCGGTTGGCAAAATATTATTCATGAAACCATAAAGACACGAAACCCAGATAAAATAGAACATTTACCAGGTGGACTCTATAACTTTCAAGACTTGGTAGAAAAATTTAAAAAGCTAAATGAAAATATTATTATATGGACAGTATTGTCCAAATTGGTGCAGCCATTATATATACGTCAATAGAGACACGAATGTCAAGCGGTCTTTCAAAAATGCTGGGATTCAAGGACAGAAAATGGTTGACAGGTACTAATATAGGAGATTACCCAATTGATTTAGCTCCTTATAAACAGCTATATGTTCATCTAAAACAAGTTAATACGAGTAGTAATTATTCCAATGGTGCACCAAGCACTATTATAGGTGTTGTGCCTGTAGTAAATAAGCAGTTTGGAGATATAGTATATACAAGTTTTTATCCTGAATATCACTGTCTTATGAATGGTGCAATTACTGAATTAAAAATAGAAGTCAGAGATGAGTATGGCAACACAATATATAATCACGGTTTGCCTATGAGTTGTGTTTTAGAAATTATTTAAGAAATATATTTTTATAAAAAAACAATGAGTATATTTGGACCAACAAGACCTAAAAAAACAGAAGACTTAGAGGCTTTGATAAATGATGTTCAAGATTTATATAGGCGAATTGTGCCTTTTGTTAACCAGTTTAATCATTTAAAAAATAGAGTTGATAATCTTAAATATGGGATTATAACAATATTTGCGGAGGCTAAGGGCCCACTTGTGTTGAATAGAATACTCTAATTTGGTAATGGTGGAGCAGAAACAAATGTGGGGCATGTAATGACACGCCGTGGACGGATTATGGGAATAGGTTTAGCATGTGAACGATTAGTTGGTGACGTATCTGTAATAGTTTCTGTCAATGGTGTTGAACAACCAAATTATGGCATAACGCTTCACATCATCCCACGCAATCATGATAACTTTGATAAACCTTAAAGATTGGTGCTGGTTCTGTTGTTAACTTTGTATGCAAGATTGCCAACGCTACCGCTGTAAATACGGTGGCATCATTATTAATTGAATTAATTTATTTTTTTATTTATTAATAAAAAAATGAAGCAACCAACAGCACCAAGTATATATCCTGAGTTGCCAGTGGAAGACGGACAAAATTATAGATTACAAAAGATTTCAGAGATTGAAAAAAAGTTAATTACAGAGCGAGATATACGTCAGTCACTTTATAAAAAATATAAACGTGGTATTAATATTACAGATGGAATTGACACTACCTTGATATCTGCAGGTGTTATTATGGCTGGGATTGGATTTGTTGTTCCAGTTTTGTTACCTTTAGAAATAGCAGCAATAGTATGTGGAGCTACAGGTGTTTGTATTAATTTTATCAGACGCAAGCTTAATGCAAAAGCTCAAAAACATCATGAAATAAAAACTTTGGCAGAGGCTAAGTTAAATAGTATAAAGCAGTTAATATCAAAAGCGTTGAGTGATGTGCAAATATATGATCAAGAGTTTAAGATGATTTTAGATGAGTTGGATAAATATGATAGTTTAAAACAGGACACAAAACAAAAAAGGCTGAAATAAGTGAAGTTCAAAAAAAAGAACTAGTAGAGCAGGGAAGAAAGGAAGCAATGGCAACCTTACAAAAAAGTCTAAAAAGTGTGTGGTTTATTGTTTTAGTAGTGTGTTTGAGTATGATCCACCACCTTTGTATTCAAGGTCAGAAAATTGTTAATTGAATGTAATTTTGATAACTTATAAAAAAAATTAAACTTGTGTTCTTCACTACCCCTATTTTAAAAAAGGTTTTAATAAATCAAGTAAAATCACCATTTCATGGTGATTTATTATATATGTATTATAGCGGTTTTCTGTTGTAATTTGAGGCGAAACAGAGTGAGACGAAAATTGCAACAGAACCCCTATAATACATAATATACCTGGAAATATATTACAACAGAAATAAACCGAATTGTGACATGGTAAAATTTGAGAAACGTGTTTTCCAGATCAGCCTGCGCAGCCCACACAGCCGTGTCGGGTCTACACTTACGGACGTACATCGCCGAGTATCAACGAATCAAGTGCATTGAACGACTACGAAGCAGATGACATAATACTAAGCATGCACTATTTTATCTATTAAAACTTTAAATTTGTTACTAGATCTGTAAATGTGTTACTACAGGAGTTAATGAGTCCATCTAACATTCTTAAAGCTATAATAATTAATTAAAATGCATACCGTGATAATTGTGTTGCAACAGTGTTGATACCAAAACTGATTTTTTATTAAACATTTGCAATTCTCGTATCTCATGCACTATATGGTGTGTTTTTTTAAATTACGCAATTTAATATATAGGCATACATTCTATTGAATGGGTCAGAAGGTCCTCGTGTAATTTGTACTTAATATTTCAGCTGACGTAAACTTCGCCATTCGGTGAGGAAAACTGTACGTTTCCATATCAACTGTGGTGGTCGCTCTAGTTCGATATGATGCCATGTAATTCGTTCTATTTTGCCGTCTGACTTCGGTTTTAGTTTTCTGTTGTAGGTGTGCGCGCCTGTATTTTTCTTGTTTTACAGCTGCCTTTGACGGGTTTTCATTTTTCTCTCTGGGTACATATATCCGTTTCATTGATTCAGACACTTGTTTATTTCGTTTGTCCTTTTTGTTTTGCACGCTAATACGTATTAATTCGCTGACAGAGGCCTGGAAATAAACGTTACATTGAATTAGAAAAATTAAATTAACGTCAAAAATCTCTGAATTTCATGACGTCAAAACATTTAAAGGTAACAAAATACTGAACATGGATTTTTCTTAATAATTCTTTCAATTTTTTATCAAAATAGAAAAACAATTCTGGATGAAAGTCTTCATGAAAACAATATTCTGAAAATTAACACTCCCTAAACATCGATACCCCCCCCCCCCCCCCCACCCCCCACCCCGCACTCACACACCCACATTTTTATTGAATTTGTAACAAAATACTGAACATGCGCGAACGAATATTTAAATATAGAAACATCGACTTATGGTCAAAAAAATTATATATTTTTGTACAAAATTAAAACAATATTGTTTGATTTAAGTAGATATAACGAACGACAACAATTAAATAAATTATGAATGACTTACCATCGTACTTCTTAGATTTGACGCCTTTTTTAGTTAGTGTTACCGTTTTTACGTGTTGCGAATCATCCGAATAGCATATTTTATTGTGAAATGTTTTATATATAAAACGTCCGTATTGATTTACGTATATAAAACGTCCGTATTGATTTACGTATATAAAACGTCCGTATTTATTTACGTATGCCTGAATTATGACATAAACCTCTATGCGAGGCTTGCGTTTTATACGATGTACCCAACATTGTGCGCGACGTCACAAGAGTCGGGTTCTGTGAGGTAAACCATAGGAATCGGACATATTGTATTTGCATGTTATAAACCAGATTGAATATCCTACTAGTATATTAAAATATATTTTTATGATAAAATTATATACATGCGGGGACCTACATACTGTACTATGTTTACAATACGTCCGATTCCTATGGGTAAACAAAACGATCATTAACAGTATTAATATTTACATAACCGACTTCTCTGGCAAAATTATTAATTTAAATGGAGTTCATGCATCATTTTGATTTCTTTAAAGGAATTAATGTCATATACGTATATGGCATGTTTAAAAAAAGTTTATGACACAAGTACAGGAACATGTACTCAAGTTGACCGATTAACTGGAGCTGGTATATTTGACATTTTTTCAAAGGTTGGATCAAAACTATTTAGTGAGTTTGTGAAAACTGCACGCAAGAAAGCATTAGAAACTGCTGGTAAACAAATCATAGAGAGCGGTTCTAAAAAACTTGGGGATGAAGTAGGAAAAATGGCTGCTGATATATTAGTTTCAGTTATTAAACCTAAACCAAAAGGGGAGATAATTTTAAAAGAACTTACAAAGGCTGATAACAAAAAAGAAGTTGTAGCTGAAACTGAAGAAGATGTAAATGCAAAAAATAATAGATTATTATCCGGAAAAGGAACCAAAAATATTAATGCAAGAAATAATCGATTAATTAATAAAAAATATTCTAATTACTAGTATACATAGATGTTTCGAAGTGATAAATATAATACTAGATATGAACATGTACCTATTCAGTTAGATACTCCTATAACTAGACCTGGAGATAATACTAGACAAATGAAAAGTGGTTATCAGTTTACACTAAATGATAGAAATTCTCACTTTGATTGGTGTCAGTAAACAAACTTCTTGTTGGAGCCGCTTTCGCAGAATTGCTTTAATTAACGATGCAGCTTCTCTGATTGATCAAATGCAAGTAAAGCAAAATGGAAAAATAGTTGACGATGGAAATAATCTTCACTGATTTGTTAATGTCAAAAGCTTGCTTGGAATTTCTAGCGATTATGCAAAGACAACGATACAAAGACAACCGGAACAAATGAATACTTTTATTTAGACAATACATCTGCAGCGGAAACTCGAGTTGACACAGACGAACATAAAGCAGATTATAATACGGGGTTTGTAATTCGTCATGCTTTAATCATAACTAATCAAACAGTTGACTCTATAACTCCATTAAACAAATATTCCTTCTTTGAAGGTTTGGAAACAAACATGCTTCCTCCTAGTCAGATTCAAATTAGCTTGCAACTGACAGATGATAATGTGCTAATTTTCAAATCAAGTGGTGATGATGGTCGAGTAGTTATTAATAAGTTAGTTGTGTGGATACCTCGAATGATATTTAACCCACATGGTTTAATTTACGTAATGACAAATCACATGACAGCTGCAAGATGGACTTATCTTCGTTAAATGATACAAGAAACCGGTAGTACTCAACTAACAGAATCTGTATTTAGAATAACGTCGCGTGTTAAAAATCCCAAACACGTTTTTGTGTATTTACAACGAGCAAACAAGAGTTCTTTTCAAACGTAAAACCCTCACCTTTTAGATACGTTTAAACTAAATCATGCTGATTCTAATTGCTATTTACAATCAGCTAGATTGTAAGTTGGAAATGGAGTTTATTATCCAGAAACCGAATATTGTTATGCTAATATCATAAGAATATTCAGAGATGTTATTAATTATTCTTACAAACAAAATGATAAAAACACTGGAACTTTACTCAATGCAGTAATAAGAGGTGAATGGTGACCACTAATGGAGATATAGCGCAGCTGTTTGAAGGAATCTCGATTTAGCGGTAAAATTTTCTGAACATCCGCCATTTCGTTTCTATCGGTGAAGTGCTCCGCTCCGTGAAATTGTAAAATATTCGACTGTTTTGGATTAACAAGTCATCATACTTCGCAGAAAATGTTTGTTGTTATATTACTTATTGTTGATATTGACATGTTGGGTATTTTTACGTTATTTTACAGTGAATTGATTGATATAAAATGAATTTCACATACTGTTGGTCGGCCGTGTTGGTTGAAGTTTTGTTAAACAGAGATGTGGAGATGGCGCAAATCCGCTATACATTTTTTAAGTTAATTCCTCAAAAATAAACAGCTCGCTGTCTGGAACTATGATTGAAGAATGTAGTGGTACACTTTTTATTATACAAAACCCTTAATGTTATCTAATAATTTGTCTTCAAAAAAGAGTATGATAATGGACCTTTGGAAACATAGATATCGACCAACATGGCCGAGTCTAGCCAACGTCGATGAAATGCCATCCTGTTGGACTTCGCTATATTGTTTTTTATTTTAGTTAATTCCTCGAAAATAAACAGCTCTCTGTCTAGAAATATGATTGAAGAATGTAGTGGTGCACCTTTTATGATGCAACAACCTTCATTTTTTCTAATAATGTGTCTTAAAGACTGTATAGATATCGCGGAAAATGGCCACACATCCCAATTCTAGCCAACGCCGATGAAATGCCATCTTGTTGGACTTCGCTATACATTTTTTAATTTTAGTTAATTCCTCGAATAAAAACAACTAGCTGTCGAGAAATATGATTGAAGAAAGTCGTAGTACACTTTTTGTTTATGTAAACGCTTTATGTTTTAAAGACTCTTAGACAACCGATCATTGTTGGTGCTCTTTTACGTAATTAAATATCCTTTTCACAAAAGTTTAATAGTTTATTTGCGTCTCAGTGTTTACAATCAAATATGCATACATGTATACATTATTTCATACATAAAACATGAATTGTAAACACCATTCTAAACTAATTTTAGAAGACGAATGTCAACGTTTAATGTCTGTATCAATTAAGCGCTTTCGAATGCATGTCACCATAAGCGTCCTGGAGTTGGTTTCATAGCTCATATGACGTACATATATATATAACCATACAAAAAACAACAACTGAAGAGTCGCTAATGTTGGATTCATGGCAGGTTGTTTATTGCGGTCAAAAGATATAAAGGTTTTCCCAATCATAATAGCCAATTAGCCTCGGGGTTCATACCAACAGCCAATTAGCAACGGGGTACCGTATTTACCCCGTGGCTATTTGGTTAGATCAAAGAGGCCATAAATCACAAACACTGGCCACCCGTGGTGTGTTGACATCAGATATATATACAATAATTGTGTAATATTTTTTATTTTATTTATATTGTGCATTTATCAGTGAAACTAAACGCATTCGAAAGTTGATTATGTTCATTCGGATTTGTCAATAAAAAAACGCGTATGTCTGTTAAATGTTTCATCTAATATTAGGAAAATATAACCAATGCTAAACTGATGTATCTACACTGCTAAAACCCAACTCAACTTACGCGTTTTAATTGCATTTATCAGGTGATTTTTTTTTATATACAACATTATCTTATGCGGTCTTGCGAGTTACTTTGTCATATGTTACAAGATATTTAAAAGTTCCACCTACACGGATGTTAGTATTTTATAAAAATCAAAATCAAAAAAATCAATAATTAGACTTAATTATAATTTCTTCCATTCAGTAAATGATAATCTTCACCTAAAAATGGCTTACTTTCTGCCATATATGACCGCAAACACATCCAGATCTCCAAATCATCATCATCAACCGCTAACCAAAATTTGATAATAATAAACTCTGATTTTAATAACCTTGAAAGAATATGTGTATGTATAGATGGTATAGAAGTTAAACGTCAAAATAGCAACGAAGGTGTAACAATTTCATCTTTATTACAATCAGATTAACGTTAATCTGATTACCTGTACAATAAACCCATTCCGCTATATCCAAAACATTGGATTCATAGCGTTAACCGCGAACCTGTCACAGTTCTTAGCGAATTTAAAGAGCGTCCAGCGATCACGATGACATTTCTGATCATGTACAGAGACGCATATCTTTCTCGATTTAGCCATACGATATTATGTGAGATTCGATTATGTACCCATTCACTCTCTTATTACTTCACTGCTCAATGCGAGTAATTTTAAAAATCTCTTCGGAATTATATATTTCGATTTGAGTTACAAGGGAAATGAAGTCAGTGTTGATCCAAAACAACTAAGTTTGAGATATAAATTAAACAACGTTCCTACCGACAGATATACAGTTTAAGCTTTAGTCTTATACGAGGAAAATGTTGTTATTGATACTGTTGGAAATGAACTAGTTATTGTTTAATCTAAGTTATAATATATATGACATAATTAAATTATTCAGTAAATTTGACAGATGGCCAGAAACGAAGTCTGGCAAAAGCATATGTAAACAAAAGTGAATTAACACTTAGGTTAAAAAATAACCAGCTAACTGGGAATTTTCCTTTGTCCTTAACAACAACTCAAATTAAAAATATTAAGAAGGCAATAAACGACGAAAGCGGGTTAGATATAAATATATCAAAAACACAAATGAGATCGCAATCTAAAAATGGGGGCTTTTAGGAGCATTAGCTGGCTTGTTGACTAAAACAATATTACCAACAGTTGCTAAATTTGCTCCAAAAATATTAGGGCCTCTGGCAACAGGGGCACTAAGTGGCTTGGCAAGTACTGGAATTGGTAAACTATTTGGAAATGGATTGGTAACTATTCCTAGTGATAAAAAGCAAGCACTTCTTGTATCAAATAAATTAACACTTGCACAAAGAAACATGATAATAAAGTCTAAAGGTTGTTGCCCTGTTACATTGACAAAGCAACAACGAAAAGATGGGGGATTTCTTGGATTGCTTGCATCGTTAGGAATTCCATTGATTGGATCTCTTATTAGTGGTTTGACTGGAAAAGGTTTACAAGTAGGTAAAAAAGGAAAAGGTTTGCAAGCAGGCAGAAAGGGAAAAGCATTACGAGTTGATCGTGGAAATGGTTTACAAGTATACTCGCAAATTAGACCATATAGAAGTATCCCATTCGTAAAAAAAAGTTAATTTTCAAAAACGAGCCTATCTCTAACTTTGACATAATAAAGTGGGTTAAGCAGCTAGGTATACACAAATTCTGTGGGGTGAACAACAAAAACAAATTACCAATAAAACAAAATAAACAAAAATCTGGTATTATTAATCTTGATGATCATACTGGACCTGACACACACCACTGGACATATTACTATGATAATTATTACTTCGATCAGTTTGGTCTAAGCCCACCAAAAGAAGTTTTAGCGTACATACCTAATATAAAACACTATTCAGTATCAAGATAAAACAAGTGTTTTATGTGGATAGTTCTGTCTATTCTTCATTAAAAAGTTACAAGAAGCAAATAGTACGGATGATATTCTTTACAAATTATCAAAACCTTACAAACCATTAGAAAATGAAAACATCATAAAATCATATTTTATAAACGAAGTTTAGTCTAATCTTATTTATATATGAGTTATTGTATAAAAGAAACAAGAGGCCCAAGAGGAACTGTGGACGCTCTACTGGCTAAAGATAAAGTTTATGCACAAGAGGCCATAACTCTTTCAAATATCGTTCAACCAGAACATGGTGATGATATACGCAACTAGGCTTGGTACTGATTGTCCCTGACAAGTTTCGTTGAAATCCAGCCAGAAGTTCAGGAGAACTAGTCTGTACAAAGTTAGTGTATTAAAACGTTAAAGAGGTCATATCTCTGCCAAAATGCATTCAACCAGAACACGGCAACGAAAGGTGCAACTAGGCCTGGTACTGATCATCCCCATCAAGATTCGTTGAAATCCAGCAAGGAGTTCAGAACAGACTAATCTGGACAACGTTTCTCTATTAAAACCTTTAAAGGGCCATAACTCTGACAAAAATAATTTAACCCGAATATAGCGATAATATGCACAACTAGGCTTGATACTGATCATCCTTGTCAAGTTTCGTTAAAATCTAGCCAGGGCTTCAGGCGAACTAGCCCGGAAAATTTTTGTGTATCAAAAACCTTTAAAGGGCCATAACTCCACCAACAAGAGGGCCCTAAATCGATCACCTGAGTACTGGCACATTGGCAAACATCTTCGAAATCTTATGGTCGTATACAATCTGTGCAAGTTTGGTTAAGATTGTTCAAGAAATGTGGGCTCTGTTGTGTACAACATTGACATAAAGACACTAACAAAGTTCGGTAAATATCAAATACAAAATGAAGGTGCTAGAGTGTAACACCTTGGGCAGGGCCAAATGTGACCCGAGGGCTACATGTAATATATGAGAGCTTTGTGGTTTCAGAGAAGAAAATTTTCAAGTCTATGTAAAACATGACCCCTGTTGTGAGGCCAAATGTGACCCCACGGTGACCATTTGAACAATGAATGAATGGTGTTTTACGGCACGTCGACACATAAATAGGTCATATTGTGCGCAAAAACTGAAAAAAGATGAAGAAACGGAGGATTAATTAAAAATTAATGTAAATATATCAAGATAAAACTATTAAAAAATAAGGGATGATATGGTAGTAATATAAACTATATATGTAAATCAACAAATGCCCGAAAACGGGTATATAAAAAAGTAATTATATACAAGAACACTGAATTATAAAGTCTGATTTCCTTAATGAAATCTAAAACTAGACTAAAATCTATAGTATTAAATAACTCGGTCATAGTATTAACATTGTAGTACCTTTGACGCATAGGATCAAAGTCTACACATTCAAGCAATATGTGTTTGACCGTTAACGGTGCAAAGCAGGGTATACATTCTGGTAATGGCTCACCTTGTAATAAATATGAATGAGTATAACGTGTATGCCCTATTCTGCACCGAGCTAGGACAACTTCCTCTCGACGAATGGGTCTACTAGAAGAGCGCCATTCTCCGAGTAACGGTTTAATTGAATGGAGTTTATTGTTAACTGACAAATCCCAAGTGGCTTGCCAAGCGTTACGAATATATGTGTTGATACAGATTTTAAAATCAGTATAAGGTAATTTGGT
The DNA here is from genome assembly GCA_037043455.1 of Cyrtodaria siliqua. Taxonomy (NCBI): domain Eukaryota; kingdom Metazoa; phylum Mollusca; class Bivalvia; order Adapedonta; family Hiatellidae; genus Cyrtodaria; species Cyrtodaria siliqua. Next base: position 286,044 of record JAWPHD010000586.1, read on the forward strand.
ATTAGATATATGTAAATCGAATGCTGCCTTGGCAGCACTATCAGCTCTATCATTACCACGTATTCCTACATGGCTTGGAAGCCAGCAGAAAATAATAACATTATCAGTTATAAGAGAATTGTACTTTTCTAAAAGTTGAATCACAACTGGGTTATCATGTTTCATATTACCCATTGCTTGAAGAGATGAAAGGGAATCAGAAAAGATTACAAAATGGTCATCATCAGATTCCTTAATATAATTTAAGGCAAGTTCAATTGCCTTAAGTTCAGCTGAAAAGATAGAGGCCTTGTCAGGCAGGCGGCTCTTTATGCTGTGTTTGTAAACAATAGCTGCTGCAGCTACCTTATCTCCATCTTTAGAACCATCTGTGTATATATGTTGAAAGTTACTGTATTTCGATTTAATTTCATTAAATTTCCTTTGGAAGACAGAATGAGAGTATATATAGTAAAATGCAAAATATTAACCTATGGCTCTTGTAGTTCCAGAGAAGAAGACTTTAATGTGTTTCCTATATAAGTCTATGTAAAACTGTGACCCACGGGGGCGGGGTCAAATTTGACCCCAGGGTCACCATTTGAACAAACTTGGTAGAGGACCATAATCTTATAGTAAATACAAAATATTAAACCTTTGGCTCTTGCAGTTTCATGGAAGATATTTTTCCTCCTATATATATGTCTATGTAAAACTTTTACCCCCGGGGCGCGTCCAAATTTGACACCAGGGTCACCATTTGAATAAACTTGGTAGAGGACCATAAGCTGATGCTACATGTAAAACATGAGAGCTCTGTGCCGTGTGGTTCCAGAGAAGAAGATTTTTTTTCAGTTTTTGCCTATACAAGCCTAAATAAAACTGTGACCCCCAGGGTGGGGCCAAATGTGACCAATGGGTCACCATTTGAACAAACTTGGTAGAAGACTATAAGATTATAGCAAATGCAAAATATTAAACCTCTGGCTCTTGCAGTTTAAGAGAAGAAGATTTTTTAAGTTTTTCCCTATACATGTCTATGTAAAACATGTGACCCTTGGGGCGGGGTGAAATGTGACCCGAGGGTCACCATTTGAACAAAGTTGGTAAAGGACCATAAGCTTATAGCAAATGCAAAATAGTAAACCCCTGGCTTTTGCAGTTCCAGAGAAGAAAAAAAAAATTCAGTTTTTCCCTATACAAGCATTTATGTAAAACTGTGACCCCCGGGGCGGGGCCAGATGTGACCTCAGGGTCACCGTTTGAACAAAATTGGTAAAGGACCATAAGCTTATAGCAACAGCAAAATATTAAACCTCTGGCTCTTGCAGTTTCAGAGAAGAAGATTTTTTAAGTTTTTCCCTATACATGTCTATGTAAAACATGTGACCCTTGGGGCGGGGCCAAATGTGACCCCAGGGTCACCATTTGAACAAACTTGGTAAAGGACCATAAGCTTATAATAAATGTAAAATATCAAACCTCTGGCTCTTGTAGTTTCCGAGAAGAAGATTTTAAAAAGGAAAATCCTATATAAGTCTATGTAAAACTGTGACCCTCGGGCGGTGACAAATTTGACCCCAGGGTCTACCATTTGAACAAACTGAGTAGAGGACCATAAGCTGATGCTACATGTAATACATGAGAGCTCTGTGCCATGTGGTTCCAGAGAAGAAGATTGTTTTCAGTTTTTCCCTATACAAGCCTATGTAAATGTGTGACCCACGGGGTGGTGTCAAATGTGACCCCTGGATCACCATTTGAACAAAACTGGTAGAGGACCACAACTTGTCAAGCTTATAACAAATGCAAAATATTAAACCTCTGGCTCTTGCAGTTTCAGAGAAGAAGATTTTTTAACTTTTTCCCTATACATGGCTATGTAAAACATGTGACCCTTGGGTCACCATTTGAACAAAGTTGGTAAAGGACCATAAGCTTATAGCAAATGCAAAATAGTAAACCCCTGGCTTTTGCAGTTCCAGAGAAGAAAAAAAAAATCAGTTTTTCCCTATACAAGCATTTATGTAAAACTGTGACCCCCGGGGCGGGGCCAGATGTGACCTCAGGGTCACCGTTTGAACAAAATTGGTAAAGGACCATAAGCTTATAGCAACAGCAAAATATTAAACCTCTGGCTCTTGCAGTTTCAGAGAAGAAGATTTTTTAAGTTTTTCCCTATACATGTCTATGTAAAACATGTGACCCTTGGGGCGGGGCCAAATGTGACCCCAGGGTCACCATTTGAACAAACTTGGTAAAGGACCATAAGCTTATAATAAATGTAAAATATCAAACCTCTGGCTCTTGTAGTTTCCGAGAAGAAGATTTTAAAAGGAAAATCCTATATAAGTCTATGTAAAACTGTGACCCTCGGGCGGTGACAAATTTGACCCCAGGGTCCACCATATGAACAAACTTAGTAGAGAACCATAAGCTGATGCTACATGTAATACATGAGAGCTCTGTGCCATGTGGTTCCAGAGAAGAAGATTGTTTTCAGTTTTTCCCTATACAAGCCTATGTAAAACTGTGACCCACGGGGTGGTGTCAAATGTGACCCCTGGATCACCATTTGAACAAAACTGGTAGAGGTCCACAACTTGTCAAGCTTATAACAAATGCAAAATATTAAACCTCTGGCTCTTGCAGTTTCAGAGAAGAAGATTTTTTAACTTTTTCCCTATACATGTCTATGTAAAACATGTGACCCTTGGGGCGGGGCCAAATGTGACCAGCGGGTCACCATTTGAATAAACTTGGTAAAGGCCCATAAGCTTATAGTAAATGCAAAATATAAAACCTCTGGCTGTTGTAGTTTCCGAGAAGAAGATTTTTCAATAAAAAATCCTATATAAGTCTATGTAAAACTGTGACCCCCGGGGCGGGGACAAATTTGACCCCAAGGTCACCATTTGAACAAACTTAGTAGAGGACCATAAGCTGATGCTATATGTTATACATTTGAGCTCTGTGCCTTGTGGTTTCAGAGAAGAAGATTTTTTAAAAAAAAATCCTATATGTCTATATGAAAAACATGCAAAACCTCAATAAAAAAACTTTGGACCCCCGGGGCACGGCCATTTTTGACCACGGGGACTTTATTTGAACAAACTTGATAGTCTAGGCGTTTGCGATCATTTTAAAAAAAACTGTTGAAATCTGTCCAGCGGTTCTGGAGAAGAAGATTTTTTAAGGTTTTAATTATATATGGTAATGGCAGCCATCTTGGATGTAGCGCTGACGTAATTTTAACAAATCTAAAAAGCATTTATCTAAGGATCATCCATGTGAAGTTTGGTCAAAATTAGCCAAGCGGTTTCTAAGGAGAAGTTGTTTGAAGACAAGTTAACGGACGACAGACGAAAGACGGACGACGGACGACAGACGACAGACAACACATCATCCCATAAGCTCTGTTGGCCCTTGGCCAGTAGAGCTAAAACTGGTTACTGAAAATATTAATCCTCAGTATGATTTAGCAAAAAATGGCAGAAGAATGTTAAAAGCAACATGTGTGTCTTGTTAGAAGTACACAAGGTGGAAATATTGATATTCATAAAGTGTTACTTCTTTTATTGCCTAAAAAGGGGTTAACGATTCCTTGTTATAAATATTGCGGTCCGGTTAACCCACTTGATAGCGGAGAACCGGCTAATGAGTTAGATGCTGTTTGCAAAGAGCATGATTATTGTTATGATAAAAATCCTAGTAATAAATCAACGTGTGATAAAAACATGCTGGCCGGTTTAAAAACAAGTAAGTCTAAATCACTTGGGGAAAAAATCTCTAAGAATTTAATTGTTAAGCCGGTTATTAGTACAAAATACAAACTTGGTCTTGGAGCATCAAAAAACATGAAAAGGCGTTGAAATTTACTGACAAGTTAGCAGATGAACTTCATCAGCCTATACGAAGAAAGTTCACTCAACGCAGTGTGATTGTTAATGAAATTGATAAAATATGGTCTGCTGACCTGGTTGATATGCAATCGTTTTCAAAGTATAGGTACTAAATATTTGCTTACTGTTATAGATGTGTATAAATTTGCTTGGGTTGTACCAGTTCCAAATAAAACTGGTTCAGAAATTACCAAAGCGTTCCAAAAAATCATCAGTATGGAAAGACAATGCAAATTGTTGTGGGAGTAGAATTTTACAATAACATATTCAAGCAGTTCCTTGTTGATAATAATATCGAAATGTAGCATACTTTTAATTTTGGAAAAGCTGTAGCAATTGAACGATTTAACAGAACATTAAGACAGAGGATATTTCACAGCAAACAATACAAACACGTATTTAGACGTGTTGCAATAAATGGTTGACAAGTATAATAACACAAAACATCGGAGTATTAACATGACACCGACTGAAGCAAGTGATAAAAATAATAAAGGAATGGTGTATTTCAACTTGTATGGAAAAATAAAAAGTAATCAAATTAAGCCAAAGTTTAAAATAGGGGATAGTGTTAGAATCATCAAATATAAAAGAACGTTTGAGAAAGGTTATACTCCAAATTGGACTGAAGAAATATTTGTTGTTGATGAAATTCAAAACACAAATCCTGTGACATACAAAATAAAAGATTTAAACAATCAAAACATTGATGGAAGCTTTTATGAATTAGAAATGATAAAAGCAGAGCAAGAAATATTCAGGATTAAAAAAGTAATACGGCGTGATTACAAAAAGAAACAAGAATTGATTAAATGGAAGGGTTATAATGAAGATTTCAATAGTTGGGTCCCATTTAAGGATATTGAAAATATTAAATAAGAACTTAAAAATAAATTATGTATCGTAAGTTAATAGAGGGAGTATGGGTACAAGTTCAAGTTCTTCCTAAGCGAAGGGTAATCAAGCAGTTTGTACAGTTGCGAAGGGGGTGGTGGGGGTGGGGGGGGGGGGGGGGGGGCGGGGGGTGTTGGTCAGGGCAATAAGGGCAACTGGAGATAACTGATAACTGATGATGATTGTTTATCGCGAGGGGGGAAACTGGCCCTATACCCTCATTATCTATACCTCGTTATCTATGCTACTAGAATTCGCGAAAAAAAAAAGTGTAAAAGGGAGATAATTCTGTCACTAACCTATGTAAAGTTATGGTTAATGCGTTCCCCTTCTCGTCCTTTATCATTGTACCAAGTTTTGTTTAATTCGAATGAGTGGTAGGACGGACAGAACGACAAAGCGGCAAAGCGGCAACTATAATTTATGGTCCTCGATCTTCGTTTCGGTGAGCAATCACAGACATTCAGTTGAAAAATGTGTCACAGACATTCAGTTGAAAAATGTGGAATTGATCGGTTTTGACGTTTAACGTTGCTATGTTAGACCGTATATAGCTCCCTCTGCATAACGCTCCCCGGGGAACATTATGCGTATCTTACATCCTCTTAAAGCTTCACAGGAGCTTTATGCGTACCCTTCTTCCGCATAGAGCTCCCCTGTAGCTTTATGCGGAAGACATGTACATATAATTTTGAGCTAGTCGGCAAACGTTCCGCATAAAGATCCCTAACTAGATGATGATCAACATCATCGAAATAAACAAGCAAAATATAATCATCATCATCATCATCTAAAGCAGCAGCAGCAGCAACAGTCAGTCTTTTTTGTTATCATCATCATCATCATAAACATCATCATCATCATCATCATCGTCATCATCATCATCATCAGCATCATCATCAAAAGCAGTAGCAGCAGCATTCAGTCTTCTTTATCATCTTTATCATCATCATCATCATCATAAACATCATAAACATCATCATCATCATTTTCAACTTCATCATCATCATCATCAACAACTTCATCATCATCATCATCATCATCATCATCATCAAATTATCCTCATCATTGACCAAGGTACCTAAGGTACTCGTAATACGTAAAACAACAATTTATAGCTATATTTAAAACTTTTATAAAGTTATATAAGAAAATTGCTTCAATATGTTTTAGAAGCACTTCACTGTACTGATGAAGCAATGTTATAGCAATCTGCATATATTTATTATTGTTTATGGTTATAATTTTTTGTACGTGATTTTAGACCACGTCTGTAAAGATAATATAGCTTTAAGTATATTATCTGGTTCCGACTAGTTTTTACCTGTTTTACCTGGTAAAAATAGTCGTGTATCTCACTTATGCACGTGCAAAGTGAGTAGATATGACAGACAAAGTAGCGTGCTGCAGTTTACAACGTTTTCCCTCCCACCCACCCTTAATGATGATAATATGTATTAAGAGTGTATAATTAGATGCTGATATGTATTTTTGTATTTTGCAGTTTGATTCACTTTGAGAATGGTGTATTCAATGCGAGTGCGTACGTAATCTACAGTGATGTGTTCCGGACAATGAAGAGTTTTGAAGTTTCTCAATAAAGATATTATTATTATTATTATTACTAACATGTCACTGATATGCAAGGAAAATAATCTATCATGGGTATTCGGTTCAGACAGGGAATTCCAACCCTCGGTATAAGTGTTTTAATCGGAACCTCGGCAGAGCCTCGGTTTCGATAAAAACAGTTATACCTAGTGTTGGAACCTATCTTTACCGGATACCCATACAATATTATTATAATCTACATTTTACTAGAATATCTATTATCACATAACTTACGGTGTGGAGTGGAATAACACCATTCTATATTTTCGATATACCACTAGTTATATAAGTATGCAAATAAGCCTAGTATACGCTGTCAAAAAAATCGATAATGTCTACAATCCAATTCCCACGATTTATGTCGTTTCTTGTGTTAAAGCGACAGGCAAAGAAGTTTGCAATGAAAGTCGATATGTGAGTTATGTGATAAATAGGATCTATCATTCGTTTTCATTCATTATTGAATTTATTACACTCGTTAGCAAAAATGATATAGTGCTCGGCAAGAGCCTCGCATTATATCATTTAGCCAACTCGTTTAATAAATTCAATAATGAATGAGTACTCATGTAAGATCCTCTATATACATGATCTTATTAGTGGTATACCTTTATTGCCTTTTAATACTGCCTTGTTTGAGAGAATATAGCCCAGTGGGTATTTCTTTATTTACACTATCCCGTTTTTTTTGGATGATAATAGTGTAAGAGTGAGGTTTGGTGCACCCTAGAACCTGGTTTAAAACACTGAGCTACCTTTTGACACAGCTCATTCCTAGGCCGTAGCCCTATTGTCAAACCGTTTGTGTTTGTGATGTCACAGCCTGGCCTTGTAATTGTTGTTTGTTTTAATGCATGTTTTGTTTGACTGTTTTTTCGGAAATTTACATTTCCTGTCCGACTTGTATATTTACTTTTCGAAACAATTAATGAGGCGTATCAGTACCTTTTACATTAAACTTACACTATTTCTAATACACAACATGTATCTTTTATAGATGCAAGAATGTCCAGAGAAAAACATTGCTGGAGTATTTACTTGTGTCAGTTTTTGTTTTTAAATAGTATCAAATTACTACTTTATGCCATGGAATGAAGTGAACAAAACCACAAGATCCAGCCAGTAAAATCTGCAAAACCACAACATCCAGACAGTAAAATCTCCAAATCCACAACATCCAGGCAGTAAAATCTGCAAAACCACAACATCCAGACAGTAAAATCTCCAAATCCACAACATCCAGGCAGTAAAATCTCCAAATCCACAACATCCAGGCAGTAAAATCTGCAAAACCACAACATCCAGACAGTAAAATCTGCAAAACCACAACATCCAGACAGTAAAATCTGCAAAATCACAACATCCAGCCAGTAAAATCTGCAAAATCACAACATCCAGGCAGTAAAATCTCCAAATCCACAACATCCAGGCAGTAAAATCTCCAAAACCACAACATCCAGGCAGTAAAATCTCCAAAACCACACCTTTAGACAGTTCTATGACGGGAAGCTAAACTAACCCAAATTGCAGTAATTGCCATTTTAAAATAGGAAACAAATAAACAATGTAAAAGTTTCGTTTTTATTATATATATATTATTGTTTTTAATAAATAAATAAATTTATTTTAAGAACTTCATAATCCAAACACACTTTGTTTTGGTCCCAGGAATGGATGGAAGCTCGTTCTGAAAATAGATAGAAAACAAAGCTGACTTAGGTTTCAACTCCTACAGCCTTAACCTTGAGATTATATACGTATATATATTAGCTGAACGGGAATGTTCAACTGAATTCGAAATGTGAAGTTAACCATTTAAAAAGGTAGGCAAGAATATTTTGATTAACACTAGGACAGAATACCTCAAAGACAATAGTGTATCCAGTGAAGTCCCTTTCTTTGAGGTATTGTGTGTGTTACATTACTAGTATATGTGTGTTTTAGCTTTAAAATTAGCACTTATAAAAAAAAAAGTCATTAATATGTAAATTACAAATTACCATCCTAAGGAAAATAATTATATAAGCAGTTTTGCTTTCGTTATAATCCGATGATATGTTTTGTACAATTACATATGTAAACTTTTGAAAAATAAATTATGCTTAAGCCGAAACAGATACAGGATGCAACAACTAATAAGGCCAACAAAAAAAACTGTGTTTCCGGTGGCCCGACCGACCCTATTTTTAAGGGGCCGACCCTAAAACTTTTTATGGAAAAAAAAATAAAAATAATATTTGTTCTGAACAATGATTTATTATAATATATCGAGGTAAACTTACATCACAGAGAAACTTTCAGCTGTATCATCAACTTGTATGTGGTTTATGTGATAATCTCACAATATCTTGCTCCAAAAAAAAAAGAAAAAAAAAACCTACCTACAGACTCTATTTTTTTAGAGCATGCAATAGGAAACAACCCTTCTTCTTTTTTTTTTGGCCTAAGATCTATATTCAGACAATGTAACGACAAATAAGAATATGACGCTAAACGTATAAGATGAAATGCGAAAAAGGCATTCAACACTGATGATGTCCTTCTGTGTTATCTATACATACGATACTATTTAAAGTGACACATGGCAATCTTAAGGTCTTTGTCAAGCATTAAATTTAGCCTCTCGATTTATTAATCCAGTATCATTTTGATTTTAAATCTGCTTGCATATATTTTAATTACAATTTTGAGTTTTCAACTTTTCTTCGTTATTCTACCATATGTTTAAATATATTATTGGAGAAATGTAATGAGCAGTTAGTAATATGCAATTACAATTTGCTTTATACTGCTCTTATGATTGAACAAATGCAATTTATGTAGAAAAACTAACGGGACGCCGTGAGTTTCTAAAACATCAAGATTGCCATGTGTCCCTTTAACATTAACATGTTGTTTATGGTATAACTAGCTATTGGTACTGAGGAAATAGAGAAAGTTGAGTTTAACTCTGTGGCGGAGTCAGAGGCGATAGCCACTTGAAAAACAAAAGAAGTGAAATTAAGTTCCAATTAGCGGAGCTTAATACTATATTGGGATTGCTAATACTGTCAAAGATTGGAAGTATAATTGGTCGTGTAAAAACAAATTTGAATAATTCCGAATGCAATATACAAATCCGAAAAAAATAAAAACAGCAATCATTGTAAATTTGGGAAGGAAATCACTTACCAGTTTCGAATTCTTTAACCCTGGATGATTGTGACCGGTGTCGTGGCAGAGGCGGCGGAAGTGCGGTTAAACAAACTGTTGTTGTTGAAGAGTAGGGTGCACAGGAATAACAGACCAATCAGCATCACTGAAATGTACACGTGACTGGTTCAGCATATGATGTAATACAATAAATAAAATATAGTATTGTACATGTTAAGTAAATTACTATAATATTAAGACACTTATGTGTTGATATTAATTGATTATATACATTTAGTTGATTTGTATTGATTTGTATATTAATACAATAAAAGACAAGTCAAACGCTTTTTAGAAAAAGTCGCTTACGTTTGAATAAATCAACTATTCATTCCGATATGAGACTACCTTATGTTGCAAAGGTATCTGCTGTATCATATATCGATATGGAATGCAGAAGTTAACTACTATAACCCTATACTGGATAGTAAAATGCATTAGTATGAATGAATGAATGGTGTTTTACGGCACGTCGACACATAAATAAGTCATACTGCGCGCAAAAACCGATGAAAGATGAATAAATGAAGTAATAATTAAAAATTAATGTAAATGTATAAAGATAAAACTATTTACAATTAAGGTGTGATATGCTAGTAATATAAACTATGTGCATTAGTATGAACAATGTTGGGGAAATCATGTATTTATTGAATTAATCTATGATATATTATAATAATATAGAACGGAAAGAAACGAACCAGCCAAATAACAGCAAAATTACACAAAACAACAGTTGATAAACTCTATCCATGTGTTCAGGTCTTACAATAATGCATATGTGCCGATTAAAAGCAGAGGTTTATGCAGGGGTTCTTACAGTACCAGTGATTGAATATGCGTAAAATTTCCTATCTCATAATTCCACGCTCCAGTTTTGGGGTTTGGCCTGGCTGGTTAAAGCCGTTTATATTGTGTCTATAAAGTTCGGATTTTCAAAATATGTTACGTTAAATATTTACTTTGTCATCAGAAGGTTTAGAAACGGTTTACATTTGTTGTAAAATGTGGCTGTTGTTGGCGGGATAGCTCCTTTAATTAATAATATACCGCTATAGTTATTATAGCATACCGCTATAGTTATTATAGCGTACCGCTATAGTTATCATAGCGTACCGCTATAGTTATTATAGCGTACCGCTATAGTTATCATAGCGTACCGCTATAGTTATTATAGCGTACCGCTATAGCTATCATAGCGGAAAGCTGAACTTAACTGAAACAACTTTAATAACTATAGCGATATAGTAATTAAATTACGATGCTATAGTTACAGTTGATTGCTGAACTTGACTGATATAGCGACGTGGTAGAATATTAAACTTTCCTAAGATATCTATAATATTTGGACATGTATAGGCTCTATAGTCTTTGGTTAGAGCATAAAACAAAACGCTACAGTACTACATGGTGGAAACCAACGGAAACCATAGCATGTCAGCATGAAATGTTTGATTGTATCACTTACAAACAATGTAATCATTTAAATTACCATTAAGTACTTACATAAGCTGCTGTCCCCACCGCCGCCGCCTCCATGTGGGACAAATGGCACGTATCCGTAACCACCACCGTAACCACCGCTACCGTAGTCGGCCAGGGCCATACCGAGGGTCATGATTACGCACACAGCGGTCAAAATGGAGGTCTTCATTTTTGTGCTGTAAATATATGTTTAAATGTTAAAGTAAGTATTTTAAAGCATTCGATTACAAATAACAAGTTTAAAACGTTCATATTCCCATGCGTTAAGGGGTCTATATACATGTATATATATACGTGATTAGAAGCCATGCTATATAATAAATTAACACCCATACATGCGCCATAAATGCACTAACAATTGTGGGTTAACACATTTATATTAAAAAATACTTTGTTACAAAGAATTGTAATAATATGTAAATACAATCCAATGTTTTATAAAATATGGCATTCAATCGGGCGAATATGCCTCGGATCAAAATATCAAATTGTTTGCGTGTATTATTAACCGTTGATTCTATTGCACTTAACATATATGTTAAACCTATGGTAGAATAAGACAAAATATAAAAACTGAACATTTTATTTAATTATATGCAAGCAGGTTTAAAGTCATAATGATAATGCATAAATAAATCGAGACGCTAATTTCAATTCTTGATAAACATTTCAAGATTGCCATGTGTCCCTTTAATACCGAGCAGAGCTCGGCCGGCGCAGCCGGCCGACGATGATCGGCTAATGGTAACACATGTGCAAATGTTGAAATCGTACGGGTGGCTGGGCAAAAAAACTGTGTCGCACCGGAAGCGCCACCATTGATGAAATTGTGTTCGGCAATTTCGGATTTTTTCCTCAAATCATCAGGGGATCAGTCTGTTTCACTTGGACGATTGTCTCTTTTCGTAGTTTGGAGTATTCGTACTAGTTCGGCTAATCCCGTCGCAAGTAGTTACGAATGAAGCGATATGCTTATCATTAGAAGTTGTTTTATTATTTGTTATTGGTTGTCAAAATTAAACTAATTCAAAAATTCAAAAATTCAAATATTCAAAATTCAAAATTCCAAAAATTTTAAAATTCCAAAAAATTCAAAATTCCAAAATTCCAAAATTCCAAATTTTCAAAATTTCAAAATTTCAAAAAAAAAATTCAAAAAATTCAAAATTTTCAAAATTTCAAAAAAAAAATTCAAATTCGAAATTCCAAAATTTTTCAAAGATTCAAAATTTCAAAATTCAAAAATTTCAAATTCAACATTTCAAAATTTCAAAATTTCAGAATTCCAAAAATTCAAAATTTCAAAATTCAAAAATTTCAAAATTCCATGAATAATTTGATTAAATAATAAAATAATTGTTGCCTTTTAGGTTCGGTCGATATGTGTTGCATTTATCGACCTGAGAAAAGTATTATCGACCGAGACGATATCAGGTCGATAAATATAGTTTAATAACCAGTGTTTTTGAGATACGGGAAATATCTCCCGAGGTAGAGAAATGGCCCCGATATAAGAACGAGTGCGGAGCACGAGTTTTTATATAGGGGCCATTTCTCTACCTCGGGAGATATTTTCAGTATCTCAAAAACACTGGTTATTAAACTATATATTACATAATTTAAAATGACTTTATTAATATTTCTAATGATTAATGCCTTTTTACACCAGAGAGATATTTCCCAGTAGAACAAACGAGTTGATATAGCTTTTCTCTTCCCAGTATTTTCTATACAAATCACAGACAAATATGTAATATATACACATATCGACCTCACTGAAAGGCAATAATTTTATAATATTGCTGATAACAGGTTTGGCATGGAGGAGTTAGTCCAAATTTACCACAGTCCTGACATGACCAAACTTTAATACGAGAGGGAAATGATAAATGGTCAAGGGTGGGCCACAGCTTGTGAGATTGAAACTGTGTCTACCATTTTAGGCTACAACATCAATGTAACATGAGTTTGGTGCAGAGCAATATCACATGTATTCTTTTTCAACCAATGAAGGAGAATTGTCATGTACAACCATTGACTTACTTTTGAACAATAAACAGTTTCAAGTTCTAATGATGCTGATAGTAGTAAAAGTAAAAAGCGAATATCACCCACCGAAAACACGCATGGCAACAAGAGCAAACATAATTCAGAAAATTATATTAGTACACCATATACTGAACCAAATAAGGACTTAAATTCCAACTCTAATATAACCAATGCCATCCAATCTTTATGTAGGAAACTAGGAATCAAAACCTCTTGAAAACGAAACACAGTCAGAATCAAAGAAAAGGGAAATGAGAAATAAACAGGAAAAAAGGTATATTATCAAAACATATCAAATAAATGACATACCAGAAGCTGCACCATTACAGAAAGATGAAAAATTCAACCTTGCTATGGGGGCTATACTTGCCTTTGAAATAGAACAGATGTCGTACGTTTTTTCTAAATGCGAAATTTGTCTAGAAAGAAGAACTGAATTGAAAATGTTCAGTGACACTGTTTGTAGTAGCTGCCAAAAAGATATGTGTGATACAAAATAATTCTCTCTGGAAAACAATATAAACCCAGGAAAGGTGCCTCTTGAGTTGAAAGAGTAAAAATAAGATAATTTTCAAAATTTGGTTTTAAAAAAAATCACACCGTAAATACCTTAACCTTTACAATAAACTTGGTTGAACATCTATGATAAAGACGAAGCGTCTCCGTAGTCGAATGGTTAACGACGTTGCATTCTAAACCTTCACCTCTCATCGCTGGGTTCGAATTACACTGGGAGCTCGATTTGTAAGTGAGGAAGTGTCGATTCTTACGGATGACGGGAGGTTTACAGTACTGGTTCTACCCAGGAAAAGTGTGTGGATGCCTCCAACACAAAAAAAATCGACCGTGATACTAGTATATAACCTTACATGTGTTGAAAATGATGTAAAACACCATACAAACAAACAAACTATGATAAAGATCGAGTTTGAGTTTACCACCTACCACAATTTAGAGGTGTGTCAAATGCCTAGGCCATTGCTTGGTCAGCTGATTTTGATGATCGAAATTATGAATAGTCAATTAATTTACTCATATGTTGATTGACAAGAAACATAAGATAGGTTAGTATTTTATCACAACAATATAGAATAATTATTAAGAGTAAAATATTTGGTTTACAAGTTAAATTTTATATGTGATCCGATATATCATGTGGGTGTTAATTTTAAGAGCTCTGCTCGGTCTTAGGCAGTGCCTAAAATTCATATTATTTAATGATTCATTCAAATTGTTATAGCTGGTTAAAATAAATCATAGTTTTTTCAAAAAACGTATTAATGACAGCAACGACTTAGACAACATGCACAAGCGTTGGTTACAAATCAAGCCAAATAAACGGCACAATTTTATCGTTTTTAAAACATTCAATATTCATAAAGTTGTGCGTCCTGTTTATTCCTGTGCTACTTAACATATTTTAAAACTTTGATATGTTTACTATATAATTTAACTTACCTTGTTGGGTGATTGACTACAGATAGTAATAATGACATTTGAGCGGTATTCTTCAGTATTTATACACTCTGTCCAGACTGGTTACATCACGCACATGTCAGGTTATAGATAGGTGTCAAAACTTTACTTCCGGTTTGCTGTATAACCTAATGACGGCTTTTTGCCGACAAATTAAAATGTTTTAAAAACTTGTTATCTATGACATTAAATTTTATGACATAAAAATGCTTTTTGACCAATCAGAATGGAAGGAAAAAAATCGATTTTTGTTTATTTTGTCTTTTGTACCCTCTTATTTTGTTTTATTTGGTTGAACAAGTTTGATATACAGGGCACCATTATACCAAAACATGGGAATTAGTGAGTGTTGCCTACTGACAACTGCAGCAGTCATTCCGGTATGATAAATAGTTTAGTGATGCGTGTGCTTGCTTCATATACTAGGCTCGTGGGCTGAGTTTATTAGCTCAGATTTACTTTTAAATGTGTGTACATTTGTTGATTATATATGAACAGAATGCGTCTTGTGATCTCAGGCCTTGAATTCACCAATTATTCTTGAGAATATTCTTAGTCTTAAGCCCAAGTATGCAAATTTCAATCACCTATATTTCTATAAGTTTAAAGGATAAACGTTCATAAGAAGCTGCTTTGTATAAATATGATTAATTCTAATGAATATCAACTTCATACGATTGTTTACCTATGAAGGTCAATGGAATATTTGTGAATGAAATTTTAGTATAGTCTATGAATAGTCGTAAGAATGGTTGGTGAATTCCAAGCCAGCAGAAGTCGTAAAATAAATAGACAGTTAATCGGTGTGATATTTTTTTAATTTGTATTTGCTAAATTAAAGCTAGTATGTCATCGGTTTAAAATTATTTTATTTGAAATAATAATAAAACAGTACAAATCTACATTATACAAAATGTGAAGAAGGATTGAAACGAAAGCAATTACAATTGCAATAGTGGGTGTGGGGGAGGCGGAGACAATACGACAGCATCAAAACCAAGAAACGTATATAGTAAATTCAATATGTCGTTGTACAGAATAGTATGACGAATGGCTACACATTATATTTGAGAGGAAACAGATATGAACATACGGAAAGAGGTGAAATAAGACATAATATCTAGAATTATATTTTAAGAAAGTATCGATCAACTACACCCATGACACATACTTCTTCCCATGTGAATACTGAAATATACTGAAAGGAAAAAGAAACGCCACACGGGAATTTCAGCTATATATTGTATGTACAATATGCTGCTGTTAATCGAATGGTACATGGCTACGTAAGATCTTTCTTTTCGGAAAAAGACTAAAACAACACGTAACACAGAAAATAGTATTCCTGCAAAGTTTCATTAATGACAGAGTACGCGTTTGGCGCAAACTCAGGATGCAAAAATTAGTTTGCAAACTCTCAACGTTAACCGGTTTATATTTTCAAAGAGGAACTTCAACATTTATGAATTTCTTGTTACAAGGTGTACTGTGATTAAAACGTCTACAACATCACAGTTGTGTCCTTTCTCTAACTAACTGCAACTTATTTTTTTTACAAAACATCTTGGGATTTTCCTTGGAATATATACGGAATTAAGTGTGCAGCATATACAATATATAGCGGCAATTCCCATGTCGCGTTTCTTTTTCCTTTCAGTATATGTTGAAACTGACAGTTTGTATCTTCCCCACGCCTACATCATCTGCTTCTTAAAGAGACACAGGGCAATCTTGAGATTTTGAAAAATCACGACGTTCAGTTAGTTTTTCTACATAACTCTTGCATTTGCTCAATCATTAATATTAATTAATATAAGAATAATATAAAACAAATTGTGTTTGCATACTAGTAACTGTTGATTATATTGCATCATTAATATATTTAAACCTATGGTAAACCAACTGAAAACTCAAAACAATATTTAATTATATGCAAGCAGGTTTAAAATCAAAATGATACTGCGTAAATAAATAGAAATGCTAATTTCAATGCTTGATAAACACGACAGGATTGCCTTGCGTCCCTTTAAAGAGCCACTGGATTTGCGCTCAGTAGTATGTTCTTGATGATATGGTGACAATGCTATGCCATTTTGAATCAATAAGGAGTATAACTCTGCTATGTGGTTTTGGCTCGGAAAAAGACGAACCACCCTGAGGAAATCCACATACCCGATCTACAATACCACCTCCGACCTGTGTTCGCACATGTATCTCAAGGACATGTCGTTGCTGTCTAAGTTTTGATGAAGTCTTAAAACTTAGTTTTATTTGTTTAAACTAGATATTTTCTTAACCACCTTGATCTAAGTCTTCTTTCAAGTAGCTCGCATTTTTTATAGTTAACTCAAATATGCGGGATAGCTCTATGTTTCGTAACTGTGCGTCCGTCAGTACTAAAACAGAGTGAAAACTAGAACTATCACTGACGGTGGTGAATACCCCCGTTGATTTCACATGTTATGTGTAACTGAAGTTTGGGAACAACCCATTTTAAAACTGTTTGAGAAATGCAAGTAATACAA
The DNA here is from genome assembly GCA_037043455.1 of Cyrtodaria siliqua. Lineage (NCBI taxonomy): Eukaryota > Metazoa > Mollusca > Bivalvia > Adapedonta > Hiatellidae > Cyrtodaria > Cyrtodaria siliqua. Next base: position 303,157 of record JAWPHD010000586.1, read on the forward strand.
ATGTAACGCGACGTGACGGGACAAAAATGTGTTACGCAACGTAGACTGGTCCTCTGTCGACTATTCACACTGTTCGTGTGTCAGAGAATCAGACTATACGTGAACCGGCGCCACGGGACGGGACGCGACGGGACGTTAGATTTACACCTCAGTTAATTTTCCCATAGGGTTACAGTACAGCCTTTTCCAACATCTGAGCTTTAAAGCTGGACAGCAGACTTCACATCACTTCTGGTTCCGGTTTCTATCAAGAAGGACGTCTCTAAAATAACTCTCTCGAAATCGTCGACTGTATAACGCAGAATCCAATCATCCCACCTCTAAAGCATCTATAATCTTGTCAACATCGATCAACAAACATTCAGGATGGCCTCTACCTGTTAATTTTTTTCAAAATAGAGAACTGTTTTGTTTTTCTAACTTTTGTTCAATTTTCAATATTGGATGACTGTTTACTTGTTTTTCTGCTAATGCATTCAATATATTTATTTTATCAATGGTGAACCTGTGCTAGTGACTTAGTCGGTATTTAATGTACTTTAAAAAAAGACAATTTCATAATTCAAATCGGAACCGGAAGTCAATTACCAGAACATTTAAAGGACTATCAAAATGGGCCTACGAAAGCAGGTCTCGAATGTGTACACTATATTGAACACCCAATACACTATATTGAACACTCAACTTAAAGTAATACAAATATGGAAAAAGTGAACTTTTAATAACCTTTCAATGTTATATGTTTTTAAATATGGTATGAACAATGTGTTGGTGGATATAGATCTACATTCAGTTCAACTTGTCAAGAGGTTCGCCTTTAAAGGCGGTCAAGAACAGACGTTGTAGTTTTAATATCTTCAGTATAGCCAAGACCAGTAATTTAAAACAATAAAATACATAAGTTAGCCAGTTTGTTTATTTGCGCCCATGTTTATGTGACCCCTATGGAAAATACAAAATTCATACACTATCTACTAGTAGCTGAATATGTGGTGCTTCACTATACACGATAAAAAATGTATTGCCATACACACAAACATTAACTATGAATAGCTATTGACCGACATACAGTAACAGGCAAGATAGCAATTTAAATAACACAATAGCATTAAAGCACCTATATGTCACACATTTAAAAGCATAATAAAATAATTTGGCATGCACAATTAGAATATTGACAATAACATCAGCAATTACACTCCCTGCTAATTCCCTCGATATGAATAGGCTCAAGGGTAATAATAAACTAATAATACCTCTATTTTTATGAATTCATTTATTCCATCAGCTATGAAACTCTGGAATGATTTACCTTTAGATATTAGAAATTCAGGCTCATTAAACATATTCAGAGGTCAGCTTATGCGAATAATGTTTACTAATTCAAAGGTTCCTAGTTTTTACTTTTGCTGGTGTACGTTTTTTTTCTGTTATGCATGCTAGGATAAGAAATTCATGTAGTAATCTCAATAATGATCTTTTTCAAAATCATTTACGCGAATCGCCTCAATGCATTTGCGGTCCGGGTAATGAAGTAGTCCCGTCACGTGACGTAGAGTTATCGTTCGTGCCTTTCTCCACACAACGTCACGATCCAGCCCATAGGAAAAACCCGGGATTTTTGCACAACAGCCGTTGTGCAAAGATTTAAAGTGCCTTATCGTTAATAACTGACCAAAATACGAGGAGATCCCACTGTAAAAAATCTTTGACTTCAAGAACATATGTTGTTTGACGCTGTGAAAATATGTATTAATTCATAAATGTGCTGTCTACTGAGGTATGTTCATATTTTTTTACCAATGAATGTTTTCTGTCAATGAAACTTCGCGTGATTTGACGAGATATTAAAAATATTTAAACGGTGTGGCAGTACATGTACTACCTTCTACTAAAACGGACGTATTTGAACTTTTATTGTCATTTATCGAGTCTAGATGAAGTGTGGTGGAAATGATTTGAGTTGCCGACGGGATTCGGAAAGCGAATGTTTTGTTTTACCGCCAATTTTCTACGAGCGCAAGAGGTATTAATTAGTCATTTCTGTATTCTGAAATTTGAAAACAACATGTCTGACACTGCATTTAATTTTAATGTTTTTACTATGTACTGCATTTAATGTTTTATATATAATGTATTGTGTGTCCTTTGGCGATTGTATCCGTACTCCAACTTAGCCTACGCCAAACCCCCAGGATTTTTTCTCTTCAAAATACCACCCCATGAAAACCGTTTCTTTTACCACCCAAGCCGGAAATTTTGCAGTATACTCCCCCTGGCATTCTGCAGTATACTCCCCGCCGCACTCTTAGTAAGTTTTTCTTCTCAAATCCAACCCCACACCCTGGAAATCCCTTCCTCACCCTCCACTAGAACACCACCTGGATTTTTTTTTTTAAAGTTTGGAATTACTTGATTCAACTCCCCAGGCACTTGCAGGGTCTGGAAATATTATTATTTTGGAAATATTTATATCAAAACTGGTTCAGAAATTACCAAAGCGTTCCAAAAAATCATCAGTATGGAAAGACAATGCAAATTGTTGTGGGAGTAGAATTTTACAATAACATATTCAAGCAGTTCCTTGTTGATAATAATATCGAAATGTATCATACGTTTAATTTTGGAAAAGCTGTAGCAATTGAACGATTTAACAGAACATTAAAACAGAGGATATTTCACAGCAAACAATACAAACACGTATTTAGACGTGTTGCAAGAAATGGTTGACAAGTATAATAACACAAAACATCGGAGTATTAACATGACACCGACTGAAGCAAGTGATAAAAATAATAAAGGAATGGTGTATTTCAACTTGTATGGAAAAATAAAAAGTAATCAAATTAAGCCAAAGTTTAAAATAGGGGATAGTGTTAGAATCATCAAATATAAAAGAACGTTTGAGAAAGGTTATACTCCAAATTGGACTGAAGAAATATTTGTTGTTGATGAAATTCAAAACACAAATCCTGTGACATACAAAATAAAAGATTTAAACAATCAAAACATTGATGGAAGCTTTTATGAATTAGAAATGATAAAAGCAGAGCAAGAAATATTCAGGATTAAAAAAGTAATACGGCGTGATTACAAAAAGAAACAAGAATTGATTAAATGGAAGGGTTATAATGAAGATTTCAATAGTTGGGTCCCATTTAAGGATATTGAAAATATTAAATAAGAACTCAACAATAAATTATGTATCGTAAGTTAATAGAGGGAGTATGGGTACAAGTTCAAGTTCTTCCTAAGCGAAGGGTAATCAAGCAGTTTGTACAGTTGCGAAGTGGGTGGGGGTGGGGGGGGGGGGGGGGGGGGGTTGGTCAGGGCAATAAGGGCAACTGGAGATAACTGATAACTGATGATGATTGTTTATCGCGAGGGGGGAAACTGGCCCTATACCCTCATTATCTATACCTCATTATCTATACTACTAGAATTCGCGAAAAAGTGTAAAAGTGAGATAATTCTGTCACTAACCTATGTAAAGTTATGGTTAATGCGTTCCCTTTCTCGTCCTTTATCATTGTACCAACTTTTATTTAATTCGAATGAGTGGTAGGACGGACAGAACGACAAAGCGGCAAAGCGGCAACTATAATTTATGGTCCTCGATCTTCGTTTCGGTGAGCAATCACAGCCATTCAGTTGAAAAATGTGTCACAGACATTCAGTTGAAAAATGTGGGACTTGATCGGTTTTGACGTTTAACGTTGCTATGTTAGACCGTATATAGCTCCCTCTGCATAACGCTCCCCGGGGAACATTATGCGTATCTTACATCCTCTTAAAGCTTCACAGGAGCTTTATGCGTACCCTTCTTCCGCATAGAGCTCCCCTGTAGCTTTATGCGGAAGACATGTACATATGATTTTGAGCTAGTCGGCAAACGTTCCGCATAAAGATCCCTAACTAGATGATGATCAACATCATCGAAATAAACAAGCAAAATATAATCATCATCATCATCATCTAAAGCAGCAGCAGCAGCAGCAGTCAGTCTTTTTTATTATCATCATCATCATCATAAACATCATCATCATCATCATCATCGTCATCATCATCATCATCAGCATCATCATCAAAAGCAGTAGCAGCAGCAATCAGTCTTCTTTATCATCTTTATCATCATCATCATCATCATAAACATCATAAACATCATCATCATCATTTTCAACTTCATCATCATCATCATCAACAACTTCATCATCATCATCATCATCATCATCAAATTATCATCATCATTGACCAAGGTACCTAAGGTACTCGTAATACGTAAAACAACAATTTATAGCTATATTTAAAGCTTTTATAAAGTTATATAAGAAAATTGCTTCAATATTTTTTAGAAGCACTTCACTTCACTGTACTGATGAAGCAATGTTATAGCAATCTGCATATATTTATTATTGTTTATGGTTATAATTTTTTGTACGTGATTTTAGACCACGTCTGTAAAGATAATATAGCTTTAAGTATATTATCTGGTTCCGACTAGTTTTTACCTGTTTTACCTGGTAAAAATAGTCGTGTATCTCACTTATGCACGTGCAAAGTGAGTAGATATGACAGGCAAAGTAGCGTGCTGCAGTTTACAACGTTTTCCCTCCCACCCACCCTTAATGATGATAATATGTATTAAGAGTGTATAATTAGATGCTGATATGTACTTTTGTATTTTGCAGTTTGATTCACTTTGAGAATGGTGTATTCAATGCGAGTGCGTACGTAATCTACAGTGATGTGTTCCGGACAATGAAGAGTTTTGAAGTTTCTCAATAAAGATATTATTATTATTATTATTACTAAAATGTCACTGATATGCAAGGAAAATAATCTATCATGGGTATTCGGTTCAGACAGGGAATTCCAACCCTCGGTATAAGTGTTTTAATCGGAACCTCGGCAGAGCCTCGGTTTCGATAAAAACAGTTATACCTAGTGTTGGAACCTATCTTAACCGGATACCCATACAATATTATTATAATCTACATTTTACTAGAATATCTATTATCACATAACTTACGGTGTGGAGTGGAATAACACCATTCTATATTTTCGATATACCACTAGTTATATAAGTATGCAAATAAGCCTAGTATACGCTGTCAAAAAAATCGATAATGTCTACGATCCAATTCCCACGATTTATGTCGGTTTCTTGTGTTAAAGCGACAGGCAAAGAAGTTTGCAATGAAAGTCGATATGTGAGTTATGTGATAAATAGGATCTATCATTCGTTTTCATTCATTATTGAATTTATTACACTCGTTAGCAAAAATGATATAGTGCTCGGCAAGAGCCTCGCATTATATCATTTAGCCAACTCGTTTAATAAATTCAATAATGAATGAGTACCCATGTAAGATCCTCTATATACATGATTAGTGTTATACCTTTATTGCCTTTTAATAATGCCTTGTTTGAGAGAATATAGCCTAGTGGCTATTTCTTTATTTACACTATCCCGTTTGTTTTGGATGATAATAGTGTAAGAGTGAGGTTTTGTGCACCCTAGAACCTGGTTTAAAACACTGAGCTACCTTTTGCCACAGCTCATTCCTAGGCCGTAGCCCTATTGTCAAACCGTTTGTGTTTGTGATGTCACAGCCTGGCCTTGTAATTGTTGTTTGTTATAATGCGTGTTTTGTTTGACTGTTTTTTCTGAAATTTACATTTCCTGTCCGACTTGTATACTTACTTTTCGAAACAATTAATGAGGCGTATCAGTACCTTTTACTTTAAACTTACACTATTTCTAATACAAAACATGTATCTTTTATAGATGCAAGAATGTCCAGAGAAAAACATTGCTGGAGTATTTACTTGTGTCAGTTTTTGTTTTTAAATAGTATCAAATTACTACTTTATGCCATGGAATGAAGTTGACGAAACCACAACATCCAGCCAGTAAAATCTGCAAAACCACAACATCCAGACAGTAAAATCTCCAAATCCACATCATCCAGGCAGTAAAATCTGCAAAACCACAACATCCAGACAGTAAAATCTCCAAAACCACAACATCCAGGCAGTAAAATCTCCAAATCCACAACATCCAGGCAGTAAAATCTGCAAAACCACAACATCCAGACAGTAAAATCTGCAAAACCACAACATCCAGACAGTAAAATCTGCAAAATCACAACATCAAGCCAGTAAAATCTGCAAAACCACAACATCCAGCCAGTAAAATCTGCAAAACCACAACATCCAGGCAGTAAAATCTGCAAAACCGCAACATCCAGGCAGTAAAATCTCCAAATCCACAACATCAAGACAGTAAAATCTCCAAAACCACACCTTTAGACAGTCCTATGACGGGAAGCTAACCCAAATTGCAGTAATTGCCATTTTAAAATAGGGAACAAATAAACAATGTAAAAGTTTCGTTTTTATTATATATATATTATTGTTTTTAATAAATAAATAAATTTATTTTAAGAACTTCATAATCCAAACACACTTTGTTTTGGTCCCAGGAATGGATGGAAGCTCGTTCTGAAAATAGATAGAAAACAAAGCTGACTTAGGTTTCAACTCCTACAGCCTTAACATTGAGATTATATACGTATATATATTAGCTGAACGGGAATGTTCAACTGAATTCGAAATGTGAAGTTAACCATTTAAAAAGGTAGGCAAGAATATTTTGATTAACACTAGGACAGAATACCTCAAAGACAATAGTGTATCCAGTGAAGTCCCTTTCTTTGAGGTATTGTGTGTGTTACATTACTAGTATATGTGTGTTTTAGCTTTAAAATTAGCAATTATAAAAAAAAAAAAGTCATTAATATGTAAATTACAAATTACCATCCTAAGGAAAATAATTATATAAGCAGTTTTGCTTTCGTTATAATCCGATGATATGTTTTGTACAATTACATATGTAAACTTTTGAAAAATAAATTATGCTTAAGCCGAAACAGATACAGGATGCAACAACTAATAAGGCCAACAAAAAAAACTGTGTTTCCGGTGGCCCGACCGACCCTATTTTTAAGGGGCCGACCCTAAAACTTTTTATGGAAAAAAAAATAAAAAATATATGTGTTCTGAACAATGATTTATTATAATATATCGAGGTAAACTTACATCACAGAGAAACTTTCAGCTGTATCATCAACTTGGATGTGGTTTATGTGATAATCTCACAATATCTTGCTCCAAAAAAAAAAGAAAAAAAAAAGCCTAACTACAGACTCTATTTTTTTAGAGCATGCAATAGGAAACAAACCTTCTTTTTTTTTTTTGGCCTAATATCTATATTCAGACAATGTAACGACAAATAAGAATATGACGCTAAACGTATAAGATGAAATGCGAAAAAGGCATTCAACACTGATGATGTCCCTCTGTGTTATCTATACATACGATACTATTTAAAGTGACACATGGCAATCTTAAGGTCTTTGTCAAGCATTAAATTTAGCCTCTCGATTTATTAATCCAGTATCATTTTGATTTTAAATCTGCTTGCATATATTTTAATTACAATTTTGAGTTTTCAACTTTTCTTCGTTATTCTACCATATGTTTAAATATATTATTGGAGAAATGTAATGAGCAGTTAGTAATATGCAATTACAATTTGCTTTATACTGCCCTTATGATTGAACAAATGCAATTTTTGTAGAAAAACTAACGGGACGCCGTGAGTTTCTAAAACATCAAGATTGCCATGTGTCCCTTTAGCATTAACATGTTGTTTATGGTATAACTAGCTATTGGTACTGAGGAAATAGAGAAAGTTGAGTTTAACTCTGTGGCGGAGTCAGAGGCGAGAGCCACTTGAAAAACAAAAGAAGTGAAATTAAGTTCCAATTAGCGGAGCTTAATACTATATTGGGATTGCTAATACTGTCAAAGATTGGAAGTACAATTGGTCGTGTAAAAACAAATTTGAATAATTCCGAATGCAATATACAAATCCGAAAAAAATAAAAACAGCAATCATTGTAAATTTGGGAAAGAAAACACTTACCAGTTTCGAATTCTTTAACCCTGGATGATTGTGACCGGTGTCGTGGCAGAGGCGGCGGAAGTGCGGTTAAACAAGCTGTTGTTGTTGAAGAGTAGGGTGCACAGGAATAACAGACCAATCAGCATCACTGAAATGCACACGTGACTGGTTCAGCATATGATGTAATACAATAAATAAAATATAGTATTGTACATGTTAAGTAAATTACTATAATATTAAGACACTTATGTGTTGATATTAATTGATTATATACATTTAGTTGATTTGTATTGATTTGTATATTAATACAATAAAAGACAAGTCAAACGCTTTTTAGAAAAAGGCGCTTACGTTTGAATAAATCAACTATTCATTCCGATATGAGACTACCTTATGTTGCAAAGGTATCTGCTGTATCATATATCGATATGGAATGCAGAAGTTAACTACTATAACCCTATACTGGATAGTAAAATGCATTAGTATGAATGAATGAATGGTGTGTTTTACGGCACGTCGACACATAAATAAGTCATACTGCGCACAAAAACCGATGAAAGATGAATAAATGAAGTAATAATTAAAAATTAATGTAAATGTATAAATATAAAACTATTTACAATTAAGGTGTGATATGCTAGTAATATAAACTATGTGCATTAGTAGGAACAATGTTGGGGAAATCATGTATTTATTGAATTAATCTATGATATATTATAATAATATAGAACTGAAAGAAACGAACCCGCCAAATAACAGCAAAATTACACAAAACAACAGTTGATAAACTCTATCCATGTGTTCAGGTCTTACAATAATGCATATGTGCCGATTAAAAGCAGAGGTTTATGCAGGGGTTCTTACAGTACCAGTGATTGAATATGCGTAAAATTTCCTATCTCATAATTCCACGCTCCAGTTTTGGGGTTTGGCCTGGCTGGTTAAAGCCGTTTATATTGTGTCTATAAAGTTCGGATTTTCAAAATATGTTATGTTAAATATTTACTTTGTCATCAGAAGGTATAGAAACGGTTTACATTTGTTGTAAAATGTGGCTGTTGTTGGCGGGATAGCTCCTTTAATTAATAATATACCGCTATAGTTATTATAGCGTACCGCTATAGTTATTATAGCGTACCGCTATAGTTATCATAGCGTACCGCTATAGTTATCATAGCGTACCGCTATAGTTATTATAGCGTACCGCTATAGTTATTATAGCGGAAAGATGAACTTAACTGAAACAACTTTAATAACTATAGCGATATAGTAATTAAATTACGATGCTATAGTTACAGTTGATTGCTGAACTTGACTGATATAGCGACGTGGTAGAATATTAAACTTTCCTAAGATATCTATAATATTTGGACATGTATAGGCTCTATAGTCTTTGGTTAGAGCATAAAACAAAACGCTACAGTACTACATGGTGGAAACCAACGGAAACCATAGCATGTCAGCATGAAATGTTTGATTGTATCACTTACAAACAATGTAATCATTTAAATTACCATTAAGTACTTACATATGCTGCTGTCCCCACCACCGCCGCCGCCGCCTCCATGTGGGACAAATGGCACGTATCCGTAACCACCACCGTAACCTCCGCTACCGTAGTCGGCCAGGGCCATACCGAGGGTCATGATTACGCACACAGCGGTCAAAATGGAGGTCTTCATTTTTGTGCTGTAAATATATGTTTAAATGTTAAAATAAGTATCTTTAAAGCATTCGATTACAAATAACATGTTTAAAACGTTCATATTCCCATGCGTTAAAGGGTCTATATACATGTATATATATACGTGATTAGAAGCCATGCTATATAATAAATTAACACCCATACATGCGCCATAAATGCACTAACAATTTTGGGTTTACACATTTATATCAAAAAATACTTTGTTACAAAGAATTGTAATAATATGTAAATACAATCCAATGTTTTATAAAATATGGCATTAAATTTATTTGGAATTTTCGAACACGGTATTCAATCGGGCGAATATGCCTCGGGTCAAAATATCAAATTGTTTGCGTGTATTATTAACCGTTGATTCTATTGCACTTAACATATATGTTAAACCTATGGTAGAATAAGACGAAATATAAAAACTGAACATTTTATTTAATTATATGCAAGCAGGTTTAAAGTCATAATGATAATGCATAAATAAATCGAGACGCTAATTTCAATGCTTGATAAACATTTCAAGATTGCCATGTGTCCATTTAATATTTAATGATTTATTCAAATTGTTATAGCTGGTTAAAATAAATCATAGTTTTTTGAAAAAAACGTATTAATGACAGCAACGACTTAGACAGCATTGCCCAAGCGTTGATTACAAATCAAGTCAAATAAACGGCACAATTTTATCGTTTTTAAAACATTCAATATTCATAAAGTTGTGCGTCCTGTTTATTCCTGTGCTACTTAACATATTTTAAAACTTTGATATGTTTACTATATAATTTAACTTACCTTGTTGGGTGATTGACTACAGATAGTAATAATGACATTTGAGCGGTATTCTTCAGTATTTATACACTCTGTCCAGACTGGTTACATCACGCACATGTCATGTTATAGATAGGTGTCAAAACTTTACTTCCGGTTTGCTGTATAACCTAATGACGGCTTTTTGCCGACAAATTAAAATGTTTTAAAAACTTGTTATCTATGACATTAAATTAGCGTGCTAAAATGCTTTTTGACCAATCAGAATGGAAGGAAAAAAATCGATTTTTGTTTATTTTGTCTTTTGTACCCTCTTATTTTGTTTTATTTGGTTGAACAAGTTTGATATACAGGGCACCATTATACCAAAACATGGGAATTAGTGAGTGTTGCCTACTGACAACTGCAGCAGTCATTCCGGTATGATAAATAGTTTAGTGATGCGTGTGCTTGCTTCGTATACTAGGCTCGTGGGCTGAGTTTATTAGCTCAATCTCAGATTTACTTTTAAATGTGTGTACATTTGTTGATTATATAAGAACAGAATGCGTCTTGTGATCTCAGGCCTTGAATTCACCAACTATTCTTGAGAATATTCTTAGACTTAAGCCCAAGTATGTAAATTTCAATCACACATATTTCTATAGGTTTAAAGGATAAACGTTCATAAGAAGCTGCTTTGTATAAATATGATTAATTCTAATGAATATCAACTTCATAGTATGACGAATGGCTACACATTATATTTGAGAGGAAACAGATATGAACATACGGAAAGGGGTGAAATAAGACATAATATCTACAATTATATTTTAAGAAAGTTTCGATCAACTACACCCATGACACATACTTCTTCCCATGTGAATACTGAAATATACTAAAAGGAAAAAGAAACGCGACACGGGAATTTCCGCTGTATAATGTATATACAATATTCTGCTGTTAATCGAACGGTACATGGCTAGTAAGATCTTTCCTTTCGGAAAAAGACTAAAACAACACGTAACACAGCAAATAATATTGCTGCAGAGTTTCATTAATGACAGAGTACGCGTTTGGCGCAAACTTAGGATGCAAAAATTAGTTTGCAAACTCTCAACTTTGAATACAGTACTGAACAAAGAGGAACTTCAACATTTATGAATTTCTTGTTACTAGGTGTACTGTGATTAAAACGTCTACAACATCACAGTTGTGTCCTTTCTCTAACTAACTGCAACTTCTTTTTTTGTACAAAACATCTTGGGATTTCCTTGGAATATATACGGTATATAGCGGCAATTCCAGTGTCGCGTTTCTTTTTCCTTTCAGTATATGTTGAAACTGACAGGTTGTATCTGCCCCACCCCTACATCATCTGCTTCTTAAAGAGACACAGGGCAATCTTGAGATTTTGAAAAATCACGACATTCATTTAGTTTTTCTACATAACTTTCATTTGCACAATCATTAATATTAATTATAACAATAATATAAAACAAATTGTGTTTGCATACTAGTAACTGTTGATTATATTGCACCAATAAGATATTTAAACCTATGGTAAAACAACTGAAAACTCAAAAAAATATTTAATTATATGCAAGCAGGTTAAATAGAAACGCTAATTTCAATGCATGATAAACACGACCAGATTGCCTTGCGTCCATTGGATTTGCGCTCAGTAGTATGTTCTTGATGATATGGTGACAATGCTATGCCATTTTGAATCAATCAGGAGATTTTGGCTCGGAAAAAGACGAAGTATCCTGAGGAAATCCACATATCCGATCTACAATACCACCTCCGACCTGTGTTCGCATATGTATCTCAAGGACATGTCGTTGCTGTCTAAGTTTTGATGAAGTCTTAAAACTTAGTTTTATTTGTTTAAACTAGATATTTTCTAAACCACCTTGATCTAAGTTTTCTTTCAAGAAGCTCGCCGTTTTTATATTTGACTCAAATATGCGGGATAGCTCTATGTTTCGTAGCTGTGCGTCCGTCCGTACTAAAACAGAGTGAAAACTAGAACTATCACTGACGGTGGTGAATACCCCCGTTTTTTTCACCAGTTATGTGTAAATAAAGTTTGGGAACAAACCATTTAAAACTGTTTGAGAAATGCAGGTAATACACATGTGTAACGCGACGCGACGGGACAAAAATGTGTTACGCAACGTAGACTGGTCCTCTGTCGACTATTCACAGAATAGGGACAAAGCGAGCATCGTGTGTCAGAGAATCAGACTATACGTGAACCGACGCCATGGGACGGGACGCGACGGGACGTTAGGTTTACACCTCAGTTAATGTTCCCATAGTGTTACTGTACAGCCTTTTCCAACATCTGAGCTTCAAAGCTGGATAGCAGAACACATCACTTCTGGTTCCGGTTTCTATCAAGAAGGACGTCTCTAAAATAACTCTCTCGAAATCGTCGACTGTATCAACGCAGAATCCAATCATCCCACCTCTAAAGCATCTATAATCAAGTCAACATCGATCAACAAACATTCAGAATGGCCTCTACCTGTTCATTTTTTTCAAAATAGGGAACTGTTTGGAGGACTGTTTACATGTTTCTCTTCTAATGCATTCAGTACATTTATTGTATCAATGGTGAACCTGTGCTAGTGACTTAGTCGGTATTAAATGTACTTTAAAAAAAAAGAAAATTTCATAATTCCAATCGGAACCGGAAGTCAATTACCAGAATATTTAAAGGACTATCAAAAGGGCCTACGAAAGCAGGTCTCGAATGAATTGAATTGAATTGGGGTTTTAAGGCGCACCAACACATGAAAAGTTATATGGCGCCTAACAGGAATGAACATGCCAGGCTCATCCTCCATAGCTTTCTCACTCTGAACTGCTGATGTGCTGCAAGTTCTATTGTAGACACTCCACTTACGCTGGAGCCACGTTATTGTTTTTCTGCCACTGATTAAAGGCGGTCAAGAACAGATGTTGCCAAGACCAGTAATTTAAAACAAAAAATACAAAAGTTAGCCAGGTTTTTTTTTCGCCCATGTTTATGTGACCCCTACGGAAAATACAAAATTCAACTATCTACTAGTAGCTGAATATGTGGTGCTTCAATATACACGATACAAAATGTATTTAAAGTCGGTATGCCATATATATATATGAATAGCTATTGACCGACAAACAGTAACAGGCAAGATAGCAATTGAAATAACACAATAGCATTTAAAGCACATGTATGTTATATATTTAAAAAGATATATGATAATAAAATAATTTGGCATGCACAATTGGAATATTGTCAATAACATCAACAATTACACTCCTTGCTAATTCCCTCGATATGAAGGGGCTCAAGGGTAATAATAAACTAATAATACACATGACAATAAAACATTGTAGCAGACACAATAGCACATAAATGGTTACACATATAAAGCTGATAAACTATTAAATGATAATACAATAAATTGGCGTATTATTAATAACATAGGCTAGACACTTTTACACTCAAAGCATACTCACAATGTGTCATAGAAAAGCTATAACGTGTAGGGAAATAAAGTTACTGAGGCATTTGTACAAATTCACAGATAAACGACATACAGATGGAGTCAATCCTACAGAGACTAGCCGAGACACATTTTGAGGATAAGTTCAAGGTAAATGTTAATTAAAATCGCGAAAGTAAAGTAAAATGCTGAAAGGCAGCCGACGATTAAAAAAGTGCTTAAGACACTTATCACATCATATCCGATATGAAATGAATTAATTGACTCCATCTGTATGCTTGAAACATGACATTTCAAAATGGGGACACATTGAATCTGGAACTGGGCATTATACAAGCAAAGCTGTACAGATTCGTGTGCACAAACTAACAAAAGCAACACAAAGCATAAGCAGAACTAAACAGCATTAGAGGCCTTATTAACAGCAGCTAAGAACCGCTAACACAGCAGGTGCAGTGGCAACTCGTCCCGCTCCAGGAGCCGAACAGACTCCGGAACTGATTGTAATTTGATTCATCACGGAAGTGTTGAGGCATCGAATTCCAGAGTTTGGCAGCCCCGTAACGGAACGAGTTGATGCCATAGTTTGTTGTCCTTACCTGTGGGACGACTGCAGTGTTCGGTCAAACAGTTCTGAAATTTGAATGAAACCTCATTTTGCTGTTTCATCTTTCTTTTACACTGCCTATGTATGCTAAAGCAAAGAAAAACTTCTTTTTTTTCAAATTAAAACTTGCCTAAAATTGAGAATCAGTGTACAGTGTTACTCAGTTAAAATAGGTTATTCCATAATTAAAAATAATTTAGAATAACTGTGCATATAAATCTGTACATAAAGTACATGACCGCATATTTACTGTTCTTCTTCTTCCAGTACTGTGCTGAACATCTTCGCACAACGGTGAATATTTACATGAGTGATGGAAAGTTCATGGTGCAGTTAAAAACAGGATAAAAAACATGTTGTCCTGGGTCTATGGTGCGGCCATCCGGGTCTTGAAGACCTCAAGGGATGGTGCAGTGATGACCTCGGCCGGCAGGCTGTTCCAGATGCGGATTCCAGCTGGGTAGAACGAGTACTTGTAGGCATTGATGCTGGTAAAAGGTACTAAGAACATATTGGCGTGGCCTCTTGTATGGACTCCGGCTGTTGCAAGCATACAGCCAACCTGGCTTTATTCATAACTACAGTATACATACAGCACACACAGACACTGCACATACAGCCCACAAGCTGCCTTTGAATAAAGTCAAACCAACCAACCGTCTACAGAATGAGGCCTCAGGTAATACGGAGACGGAGTTATCGCCCTTATTATTCGGTACGCCATTTATACTAACAAGAACAGATTGTCTGACAATGGGTTATATAGTTCATATTTAGTTTCTGCTATCAACTGATGACTGTATAATTGGTATGTAGGCATGGTTACGTGTTCATTTAATTGAAAACTACTTAGAACTTACAGCATATCTATAGTTTAATATGATTTCTGATTACGATGTCCGATTTTAATACTTTTATTAAAAAGGCGGGAATTTGAAGATGTTTTTCCGGGTGTCATGAAACCCCAAATCCACCCAAATCTACACCAAATCTACCACTAAACCTCCTAAATCCACACCAAATCTACATTATATGGTGGTACAATTATGTTTTTGTGCAACATACATATTACAAATAAAATAATCATTTGTGAAAAATGAAGTTATAATTTATTACCAAATTAACGATTTTTGCATTATCTTTACACATCGTGATAACAACATGCATTATTAACAAATAAATTTATACCAAATGTCTTCATTTTTCTCAAATGATTTTTGTTTGTTTGTGATATTTGGTACAATAACATCGTTGTGATACCATATAAGGTAGATTTTGAGTAGATTTTGGAGGTCTAGGGGTAGATTTGGGGGAAATAGGTAGATTTGGGTGTTTCGTGTAACCGTGTTTTTCCTGGATTCTTGAAATATTTTTTTTCTCACTGTCTCATAGTATTTCAGGTACGTATTGCCTTTGTAAATCACATTGAATAAAGTATGTGGAATTTGCAGGGATTTTAGCTCGACTGATCTAAGATGAACATAGTGCAGAAAATACACGTCCACAAACGGCGAGACGATTTTTGTCTCGCCTTTTCGAAGAAAAAAAAAGACAGGTGTTGCTATTCCGGCGGCGAAGGCATCAACATTCAAGTTTAGCGTTTAGGTCATTTTCTCGCAAACTGTATGCACTAGACCTTTCAAACTTTGCTTATATTTGTATCTTGGGTGGTACATGGCAACGTGACAAAGCAAATGTGGAAGTGACCTTGACCCTCAAAGCAAAGAGCAGATAACTTAATAATTTTTACCTTCAACTTTTGCATTGAGGTCAATTTCTTGCAAACTGTAAGCACTACACCTTTCAAACTTTGCTTATAGTTGTATCTTGGGTGGTACATCGCAACGTGACAAAGCAAATGTGGATGTGAACTTGACCCTCAAAAGCAACGAGCCGATAACTTAATAATTTTTACCTTCAACTTTTGCATTGAGGTCAATTTCTTGCAAACTGTATACACTACACCTTTCAAACTTTGCTTATAGTTGTATCTTGGGTGGTACATCGCAACGTGACAAAGCAAATGTGGATGTGACCTTGACCGTCCATGCAAAGGGCAGATAACTTTATAATTTTTGCCTTCAAATTTTATGTTTTGGTCAATTTTTCACAAACTATATGCACTAGATCTATAGTTGTATCTTGAGTGGTACATTGCAACGTGACAAAGCAAATACAGATGTGACCTTGACCCTCCAAGCAAGGGGCAAATAACTGTCGCTTAAAGGCATTATTGTTTCCTAGACACTGACATCTGTCTTGGCAACGATAACAGCATGATCAACACATGTTACATGACAAAGATGCACATGTGTTTGATATCTTCTTTGTGTCCATGACCTTTTTAATCAATGTAGATAAGACACATTTACGTGCACAGTCTTTATTGTTGTCAAAGTCGCGGAGTTTTCAAAAAACTGGACAAAAGAAGAGCTGTAGTTGCCAACTAGAATCATGAAATTAGACACTAAAATCGTGAAAGCTGGAATTATAATATCCGCAGATATATCGGTGACAAATGTCTACGAGGATGTGGAGAAAAAAACAACAACTTGTTTTTAATTAAAAAAATGAATATTGTATGGCGCACCAAAACATGACAGGTTATATGTCACCTAACAGGAATGAACATGCCAGACTAAGCCTCCATTGACATCAAGATAAAATATGGAGAATGGGCCTAGAACCTTTTAACCTTTTAACCCACAGAACTGCAGAGGTGTATATGTCAAAGATCTGCATTTTTAAATACAACTTCATTAAGATAATTTGATAAAAATTGATGTAATCTTTAAAAGATAGATGCTGGCGATGCAGAACACAATCATCTGCAGGGCTTTTCCTAGGTATTTTGGGAAAAAGGCTTCTAGATCGAATTGAGAATTTTTTATCGACAAATTGCCAAAATTGGGAAATTAGTACATTATGAACAATTATCATTTGAATAGTTATTTCAACCTGTTAGAGTGGTAACAACAATCAGTTACTGAAATTAGTGTGTGGAGTGACACCAACACAATAGACAATATCTCTAAAACTTTACAAAAAAAATTGTGGATCAGGATTTTTTTCTTCTTTAAATGAGGAAAAAAAGTGTTGTTTGTCATTGGGAAGGGGGCCGAATGGGGCCGTTATTCGGCCCTGTGGCACTCCTAGGAAAAGCCTTGATCTGAAATGATGTGATGTGATATTCAAATATTTTAGAATATTTTTCGCTGTTGTAAAAGTCTGTGGAGTATTGGACACATTTTTTCCCCTTATATACTGTATAATTCCTAATCAACGCCCGCGGGGCATAACATTTTTTAAAAAATGGGCATTTATTTGATATCAAAAATACATAATTTAACTTTTTTAATCAGACATTATTTAATGATTTTCTTTACCAAGAAAACCAAAGTCTGCATGTCAGTGAATCAATGCATCGGATTTTAAGTTTTCTAGTGATTTTGTGTGTTCCATTGTGAATGGAAATTGCATCTTTTGGTAAGTTTTAAAAAAAGTATTTCTGAAAAAATGATGGGGGAGGGTGTTTATTAGGCCTAACAAAAAAATATATGTCTGTTTCCGGTTTCCGGACCGACCCTACTTTTTCACCGCCGACCCTAAATATTTTAAGCGAAAAAAAAAATAAAAAAAAAAATATATATTACAATCAAACAACAAATATTTTTATTCAAATGATAATTTTATTAGTCAGAGTAGTTAAACATCTAATTTGGATGCAAACTGTTTGCAAAGGTTATCAAGAAGCTTGTTTTTTTTATGCCTAATTTTGGGCCGTTATTCGGCCCCATTCACAATGCCAAAAAGTATACTTTTTTCACAATTATATCCAAAAAAGTCACCTGAAAAAACAACAACAACAAAAAAAAAAACAACAGGCAGTAAGGATACTAGTTTTAATATAAGCTTGTGTCAAAACTAGTCTGTATTTACCAAAAACAAAACTTAAAACCAAGGGATATTAAACTGTGAAAATAAAAGTGAAAAAAGTTTCTTTTTCTTTTGTTATATTTCACAATTTCTAGAAAAATGCCGCTATTTTTCACAATGGCACAGGCACAGGCTGCATTCACAAAACACATAAAAAAAACACTGAGAAGTTGCCTTAGTACAAAAATGGCATAATATATGCGAACAATATATATAAAAAAATATCTAAAAAAACAACTTTTTCCTACCTACCTACCCTAACTTTTTGACGGTGAAACCAGAAACACACATTCTTTTTTAGGCCTTAGTGGAGGGGCGAAAAACGGTACCATTCTTTTTTTCACAAGTGCATTTCTTAACTGTTGTCTCCTGGATAATCCGCTTTTTTTTCTTCTATTTTTTAACTTTAATTGAATTAAAGTGCAATTTTACATTTTACTGATGAACAATTATAGGCTTTCACATCATTACGTACATGTAACTGATGATCGGTTGCAGTCGATTAATCAGTACATCACTACTTTCAGATACATAGTTTAGAGGACTCGCATAGATGAACTGGTATCTCCTCCCACATACACAATGGAGTCTACTATCAATGGGTACAGAGTTACACTAGCGGGTGGTGGAATATTTGAGGAGGGAGAGACCTACATGATACGTAGCAAACGTGGTAAATATATTGACCAGCCAATGTTGTGGAAGAATGGCAAGTTCCAAGGACCATGTCCAAGGTCAGTATTTCTTTTCGAAGGTTGATAAAATCATGTATTGACCAAATTGAAAAGGCAATAATAGTTTATAATGAGTTTATTATAAGATCTCTAAAAGAATGATTTTCACAGGTTCTGTTTATCACTGGCTGTTTTTAAGGCCAAAAAGAATGAATGAATGGTGTTTTATGGCATGTCGACACATAAATAGGTCATATTGTGCGCAAAAAACGATGAATCATGAAAGAATGAAAGGCCAAAAAGAATAGTAGGTGTGCTTCCTTTATTATGCTCTGAAATAATAGGTAAGGCATTTTTATTATACCCCCCGCAAAGTGGTGGGGGGTGTATTCTGGAATCACCTTGTCCGTCCGTCCGTCCGTAGATGCAATTCTTGTCCGGGCTATTTCTCAATAACTCTTTAGAATTTTGCGAAAATTGCTAGGAAGTATCAATATCGAGTGGACATGCGCATACGGTCATTACGTTTCAGTTTGATAATTTTTCAATGAGTTATGGCCCTTTATATTTCTATTATCTGTCCGTAGACGCAATTCTTGTCCGAGCTATTTCTAAATAACGCCTTCTTAGAATTTCACGAAACTTGCTAGGAAGTATCAATATCGAGTGGACATGCGCATACTGTCATGACGTTCCTGTTCAAGAATTGTCCACTGAGTTATGGCCTTTTGTATTTTCAATATAGTACAAATTCTTGTCTGGGCTATTTCTCTATAACTCCTTTTTAAAATTTAGCGAAACTTGCTAGGAAGTATCAATATCAAATGGAGATGTGCATACTGTCATGATGTTACGTTTCAATAATTTTCCACTGAGTTGTGGCCCTTTGTATTTTTAATGCATTTCATACTTGGTAGTGAAATAGAAAATTCTTGTCCGCGCTATTTCTCTAAAACTCCTTGTTAGAATTTATTGAAACTTGCTAGTAAGTATCAATATCAAGTGGAGATGTGCATACTTTCATGACGTTTTGGTTCATTCATTTTCCACTGAGTTATGGCCCTTTGTATTTTTAATGCATTTCATACTTGGTAGCCGAATAAAAAATTCTTGTTCGGGTTATTTCTCTAAAACCCCATGTTATAATTTCGTGAAACTTGCTACAAAGCATCAATATCAAGCGGAGATACGCATATTATCGTGATGATCCGGTTCGATAATTTTCCACAGAGTTATGGCCCTTTGTAATTCTAATATATATATATATAATACAATATACTTGTCCGGACTATTTCTCTAAAACAACTTGTTAGAATTTATTGAAACTTGCTAGGAAGTATCAATATCAAGTGTAGATTGCATACTGTCATGATGTTTCGGTTCAACATTTTCCACTGAGTTATGGCCCTTTATATTTTTAATGCATTTCATACTTTGTAGTCAAATAGAAAATTCTTGTCTGCGCTTTTTTGCTATAATATATGTCTATATATCTTATAGGAACAAAGTCTTGTATATTGTTTACCTACCCCACACCAAGTTGCCAGTAGGGGTATTTGTCCGCCTCCGTCAACAGTTCTATTTATTTTTTTTGCGAGATATTGTGAGGTTCTATTTATTACATAAATAAATTATTAGAAGATATAGAATAGTGTTATGTTTCACTTTCATGATGTACATGTATTATCCCCCGCTGAAGGCGGAGGGATATTAATTTGGCATTGTCCTTCCACCCGTCCGTCCGGAGACATATCTTCATAACTGCAGGTTGGATTTTCATTACATTTGGTAATAATGTTTATCCTGATAGTGGGATGAGACGCGGCTATTTTTTTCCGGAATCGCCCCAGTAACACCGGTGTTATTGCCCTTCAATTGATAAAAAAATCTTAATGCTGTCCGTCCACAGCCATATTCTTGATAACCGCTTGTCTAATTTTCATTTAACTTGATTATAATGTTTATCCCAACAGTGGGATGTGACGCGGCAAATTTATTTTGGAATCGTCTTATTAACGCCGGAGTTATTGCCCTTAAATTGATAAATATCCCCTTGAATATTCAAGTCGTGGGTTCAAATCTCACTGGAGGCATATTTTCTTTCTTTTTTTTAAATTATTTTCTTTTTTTAGCTCTACTGGTCCGTCCGTCTGTCGTTAACTTTTGTCTCGTTAAGAGGTCAATTTCGCACAAACTGTATGCACTACACCTTTCAAACTTTGTTTATACAGTACAGCTCACGCGAAACCCACACTTTACTCGATTCACCGAGTTTGGTCATATCGAGTTCTGCGCGTATCTATGCGACGCGGAGTCAGTTTTTGTACTCGGCGAATTCACGCGGCGAAAGTATGCCATTGTCGAGTCACTCACACTCAGAGTTACTCCGCGTAGAGTCCAATTAACCATGAGTGCACACCTGTGGTGATTTATTATTGGGAAAAAATCTAAAATTTCCTACAGCTTTTCAACTTGTTCGATATCGCGCTTGAAAAATCAATCATTCGCCAGAAAAAGTACAAACAATGAGACGCCGAGTGCATCTTTTATGTGCAAAGTTGACACCACTGATAAATACAATGAATAAATTTCGAAACAAATAAGTATTTCAAACTTTTAATGCATTTTATTACAAGTTTTGTTCGTTTTTGTAGTTTTCCAACCGACATATATACCCATTATCCTTGGCCGGCCATGTATGTATCTTTTAACAAGGTGGCACTACCGTAATAACGGGTTTATGACCCGGAGTTCTTTATCATTTTTTCTGATTATTTCTGACTAAAGAACCCATCGATGTAATAATAAACAGCAGAATAGCAAAATTTGTTACAAAGAACAACTATAATTAAAAATACAACTATAATTTCCAGTATAATGAATTTTATGTTCGTTCGCCGCGAAGCCGGTAATAGGAACCGCCATATAACTGTCGTGACCCAGTATACATAATCCGGGCATTCGAATTTTCCCACATCCGCTTTTCCAAAACAAAACAAAAGTCTTCTGCTTCGATTTTTTCTAAAGTTAAGGAATAATTATGCATTAAAATTACTGCAATTAGAAAAAGTTCACCTTTTACCTGAGCAGTTTCGACTCAGTAAAGTGTGGGTTTCACGTGAGCTGTACTGTAGTTGTATCTAGGGTGCAACGTGACAAAGCATATGTGGATGTGACCTTGACTCTCCAAGCAAAGGGCAGATAACCTTATAATTTTTACCTTCAAATTTGGCATTTAGGTCACTTTTTCACAAACTGTATGCACTAAGACTTTCAAACTTTGCTTATAGTTGTATCTTGAGTGGTACATTGCAACGTGACAAAGCAAATGTGGATGTGACCTTCACCATCCAAGCAAAGGGCAGATAACTTTAATTGTTACATTTACATCACTTTCTCGTGAACTATAATTATGCACTAGATGTTTTAAACCTAATTTATAGCTTAATCTTTGGAAGATTTTTTTTTCTATTTTGTCATAGTTGTGTCATGGGTAGTGCATCTTTTTGGACGCATGGATTTCATCTATGACCTTGTCCTACTTTTTGGAGCTGATGATATTTAGCTCTACTTACCAGGGGCCTTCAATTTTCGTCCGATCTTTACCAAACTTTAACAGATTGTTAATATCAATGAAAGCTCGGGCAGGTTTGAAAACCAGCCAGATCGGACCAGTAACAGCTGTGGCCCTTGATTTAGTTAAAACTGGCTTTCATTTTTCATCTGATCTTTACTAAACTTTATTTTTTTGTTGTTCAAATTTTTATTAGCTCGACTATTCGAAGAATAAGAGAGCTTATGTAATCACCACGGCGTCGGCATTGGCGTCGCCGTTGGCGTCCCACATCAAGGTTTGCGTGTAAGCTGTGTTTACAAGTCTATATCTCTTACATTTCTTATCCTAGCACAACCAAATTTGTTCATGGGCTTCCTTATAGCATTATCTTAAGGGCTGCATAAGCAATTTTGGTTCCTGTAACCCATGGGCTCCCATGAAACCCAAATTATGATAGCCCATAAAATGTGCCCCATTTCACATCAAATTTTGCGTGTAAGCTGAGTTTACAAGTCTATATCTCTTACGTTTCTTATCCTAGCAAAACCAAATTTGTTCATGGGCTTCCTTATAGCATTATCTTAAGGGCTGCATAAGCAATTTTGGTTCCTGTAACCCATGGGCTCCCATGAAACCCAAATTATGATAGCCCTTAAAATATGTCTGTTTCACATCAAATTTTGCGTGTAAGCTGTGTTTACAGGTCTATATCTCTTACATTTCTTGTCCTAGCTGAACTAAATTTTGGAATTGGTTTCCTTATAGTATGTTGTAAAGGGTTGGATAAGTAATTTTGTCTTCTGCAAATTCTGGGCTCCCATGGAATCCAAATGGTGATGGCCTATAAAATGTGCATTAAAGGCAGATCTAGGTTTGCATGTAAGCATGTTTATATCTATAATTTTGGTTTGGGATTTGTTATAGCATTATGCATCTTATTACTTCACCCCATACTGGGGCATGGGCTCCCTTCTCCCACCCCCCACCCCCCACCCCGACTCCTCTCCACATCTTTTTTTTTTTTTTTTTTTTTTACATATTTCTGTGTTGTTTTAGTCAATTCTTACACATATATGTTGCAACCCTCCACGCAACACCCCCCTCCTCCCCCTCCCCTCTCCCCCTCCCCCCCCCAGACTTTAAACTTTTTTTTTTTTTTTTCATATTTCTTTGTTGTTTTAGTCAATTCTTACACATATATGTTGCCCCATGTTTATGGTTTATTTTACATATATCTGTGTTGTTTTGGTTATTTCTTACACATAGCTTCTTACACATATATGTTGCCCTCCCCATCCCCCGCCTCTACCCCATCCCCACTCAAACTTGATTTTTTAATTATTTTTTTTCTTCATTTTTTTTGTGTTGTTTTGGTGTATTATTACATAGCTTCTTACACATATATGTTGCCCTCACCACCCCCACTCCCCCCACCATCCACCCCCGCCTTTTGTTACATATTTCTGTGTAGTTTTGGTCAATTCTTACACATAGTTATGTTGTGCTCCCAACCCGACCCCACAGCCTTGTTTTCTGATGGTATATACTAGTATACATTTATTATTCTCTGAAAAATCGAATAGTCGAGCTGTGCTGTTCTCCGACAGCTCTTGTTTTTTTATTTATTATTATTTTTTTTATTATTTGATTCATTTATTGATTTTTTTGTTTTTGTTTTTTATATTTTTTATTTCATTTTTTTTGTCAATCGCTTTTTTTTTTGTGTGTGTTAATGCCGTGTTAGCAGGAAGCATTGCTATGATTTCTAGTTGTGCCTATTGCGTTTTTTCCCCGGTTCGTTGATTTTTGATGGATTTACGGACGGCCCTTTCAGTGATTTTTTTACAATTTCACTTGTACGAGTCCTAGGACTCGCTGGGCCAAAAATCTAGGAGTCCCAAAACTAAAGGAGTGAGTCCCAGGTTTTAGTAGTAATTTATTTCAAATTCAAGCACTATTTTATAAGATGGTGTTGATAACTTTAATCAGGCATACATACGGTGAGAGCATAACAATCGCAGTCGCATAAAGAAGCATGTCGACCGAGAGTTGACTGTTGAAAGTTTGTGAAGTGTGCACTTTTAGTCATCCCATTACATTTGTTTGCGTTTGTACACAAAGTACAATACATGCTTTTTGTGGTATCGTCATACCCGAGCCAAATGAACAATTTCTCCCAACAACTGTTGTATTTGCGGATTTTGGTAGGTGGTTCAATTGCCGTAGATATACTGGCTGTTTGAGCGTCATTATTGGAGGATGTACTGGCCTTTTGAATGAAACTCGAGAGTGTTTGTTGCTTTGAGTCATTGTTTAGTTTTCTCTTTGGGCCCCATTTTGCAGACGAGGCATCGCCAACTCGTGGAATGTTTACTTCCGCTCCGTTTCGTGTTTTACCTCACGGCCGATTCCATTGGCTAATCGTATGACCATTATCCAATAATAATCGACGTTACAAAATTACGCGGAATGGTGCTAGTGTAAACTTAACCCTCATCGAATAGTCAAATATGGCGGTAGACGCGGAGAAAAAAGCGACGAATTGAATTCTTACAGGGGAAATATGGCGGTAGACGCGGAGAAAAAAGCGACGGATTGAATTCTTACAGGGAAAATATGAATTACGGAACTCTTTACTTGCAATTTATGTGCGTCCCAAGAACGCACATGTTCTGGTAATTTGCGTCCACGGAAATATTTGTGCGTCCTGGACGCAGGACGCAGAGGTAAAAAAATCACTGCCCTTTGACATTTTTTACTTTAAAATTTCTTGTCGGCGCTACTCCTCCTAGAGTTATGGCCCTTGATTTGTTGAAAAATGCTATATTGTATTTTCCTTTGTTAATCTGTAGTTACTTCATTTTTATGGTTTTGGGGGCATATAGTAATCGCACCATCTGTCCGTCCGACATTCCGCAGTTCGTGTCCGGACTGTACCTTCAAAACCCCTGCATGGATTTTTAATTAACTTGGCACAAGTGATCACCATAACAAGATGATGTGTCGTGCGCAAAACCCAGGTCCATACCTCAAAGGTCAAGGTCACACTTGCAGTTCATAGGTCAAAAACAGGTATGCGATTTCGTGTCCGGACCGTAATGTCACAACCCATGCAGGGATTTTTAAATAACTGGGCACAACTGATCACCATAACAAGATGATGTGTCTCGCGCAAAACCCAGGTCCGTACCTCAAAGGTCAAGGTTACACTTGCAGTTCATAGGTCAAAAACAGGTACGCAATTTCGTGTCCGGATCGTAACAGCACAACCCCTGCAGGGATTTTTAAATAACTTGCACAAGTGATCACCATAACAAGACCAATGTGTCGCGCGTAAAATCCAGGTCTTTTATGTCAAGGTCACACTTGGAGGTCAAAAGTCAAATCGTGTCCGGTCAATAACTCTGGCATTCTTGGACGGATTTTCAAATAACTTGGCACAAGTGCTTACCACAACAAGACAATGTGTCACGCACAAAATCCAGGTCTGTGGCCTCAAGTTCAAGGTCACACTTAGAGGTCAAAGGTCAAATCAGGACCGGTTAATAACTTTTGCATGCCTGGACGGATTTTCAAATAACTTGGCACAAGTGCTCACCACAAACAAACGACATGTCGCGCACAAAAGCCAGGTCCATGGCTCCAAGGTCATACTTAGAGGTCAAAGGTCACTTCGGGGGCATTTGTCACTTACAGTGATATTTCTTGTTTATGTGATCTTTACTATATTTTTTAGAATGTTAATATAACCCCCACCATCTCCCCCCACTGCCCAACGCATTTCATTCATAGCAGAAAGTGGGACAAATTAAAACTACCCATGCCATACTAGACACGGCAGACTTATTGCCCATGATTACCACGTGAGCTATCTAAGACCATCCAATCCCTGATGTTTTTGCAATGTTTTAAAAGAAGTACTGATGGGAATTTTATGGCGACAACCCTTGATATAAGAGCCGTTTTAGCCAGTAGAGCATCCACAGGCCTTCTTGGGTCTCTTGTTTTTAATAGAATGCACTTAAATGTCATCTCAGCAAACTGCAAACTCCATTGTTTTTAGTTACTAAAATGTTTACAAAATTTCATTTAAGCATCATTTACGTTTTTATTTTTAAGTCCCGCCCCCGTTAGGTGAGACATGTGACTCCACTGATTTCTTGTCTTTCAACCTGCGTCACTTGCTATGGTTTGCCGTGATAATAACACGAAAGCTTATTTGTTTTATTTATTATAATTAAGTACCGTCTATGAGCTCCTCATTGTCATATGTCAATTTCATATGCATCTCTACTGACACTGGTAAACTGAGAGCATTAAATAATTAACAACACATTGCTTTACAGCCAGCATACAAACTTATCATTAAATCGTGTATGCTAACTTTTGGCCAGTCGCAGATCTAATTAACACCTGTTGTCATTCAATTTGCCTCGGGCTTATATCTGTAACCGTGTCAATCAATTAGCAGTTGAAAAAGACAGGTAAATTTGACTTTCAGTATGCAATTAGCCAGATATTTGTTATGCAATTATCCGGAATTTGAAAAAAACCTATGCGATTATACGGGTTGTTTTACATGCAAAAGAATGGGAATGGTTTTGTGTTTCAAAACTTTATGCAATTAACCGGTATGCGATTATACGGAATCGATTTTGCAATTTTATACTTTGAATTTTTGTCTTCAGCATAACTTTAAAACTACTGGTGGGAATACAATGAAACTTCACGCAATGATAGCGGGCAATGAGATGATATGCAGAGTGCAAGAACCGTAACTATGTCATCATTCCAATTAGAGTTATTGCCCTTTGTAATTTTATACTTGGAATTTGTGTCCATAGCCTAATTTCAAAACAACTGATGGAACTACAATGAAACTTAGCACAATAATAGGGGGCAATGAGAGAAAGTGCAGAGTGCAAGAACCTTTCTTCATTCAACTTAGAGTTATTTTATTTTATACTTGGAACTTTTGTCCGGAGCATAACTTCAAAACTACAAATGGAACTGCAAATTGAAAACTACTGGCCGCTTATGCGATCACTTTTCGTCCGTCGTATGTCCGTCCTTCCGTCTGTTAGCAATTTTATAAAATCGACATCTCTGAAATCGCTCGAAGGATTTTGATGAAACTTTATCACAATGTTACTTTGGAGGCCTGACCTCTCAGATTTATGTTTTTCATGGCCGCCAGTCATCCAAGTTGGCCACTATGGCTAAAATAAGGTCAAATTTAGGGAAATTTCAAACAACATCTCCTCCGAAACCACTTGTTCCATTCTAGCGAAATATCATATACATGTTCCTTGGGTTGGCCTCTATCAACTTAATGTTTTTTGTTATTGTCGAATAATCAAAATGGCCACCACGTAAACCCAAAGTTTACATAGAGTTATATAGGAAAGGGCTAAAAATGACATCTTCTCTGAAACCTCTTGAAGGGTTTTGTTGAAGCTTTATCACAATGATTTTTGGGATAATGCGCCTCAGATTTATGTTTTTCGCAGCCGCCAGTTGCCCAAGATGGTCGCGATGGCTTAAACTAGGTCAAATTTAAGGAAATTTCAAATGACATCTCCGAAACCTTTTATTCCATTCTAATGAAATATCATATACCTGTTCCTTGAGTTGGTCTCTATCAAATTTGTGTAATTTGTTATCGTCAAATAATCAAAATGGTCGCAATGGTGACCCAAAGTTTACATAGAGTTATATAGGAAAAGGTTAAATATGACATCTTCTCTGAAACCTTTTGAAGGATTTTGTTGAAACTTTATCACAATGGTTGGCGTCTATTAAGTTTGTGTTTTTTGTTTTCTTCCAATAATCAAAATGGCAACCATGGCAACCCAAAGTTTATATAGGAAAAGGCTAAATATGACATCTTCTCTGAAACCGCTTGAAGGAGTTTGATAAAACTTAATCACAATGATCTTTAGGGAAGTTGCCTTCAGATTTGTGTTTCTCGTGGCCGCCAGTTTTGTAAGATGGCAACCATGTCTAAAACCAGGTAAAAATTAAGAAAACCACGTATCCATTCTCCACATGGCCACACACATAATTATTAGATTTGTGATGAATTGCATTATATTCACAGATTGAGAGGTTATGTTGACTAAAAAAGCAAGAAACACAAAAATTCAAGGCAATGCCTAACTATTAAAAATATTTTACCATGTATTTTATGTAAATGCTTGATACAAACTTCAAGATTAAGGTGTGTCCGTTTAAAAATGAATATAAAAACTACAAGATTTATAAGCAGAACATAAACTGCAATACGAGACGTACAATGGCCCGGGTAGGGAATGTCCAATGGCCACAGTACGAATCGCCTAGTTACCTGAGTACGAACCGTCAAAGGTACGATACATGCATAATTCAGCTTTTATCCCCAACCCATTTAACATGCGCATGCACAAAAGGAACACGCCATATCTATGTGCTTCATCATCAAATCTTTGCCAAACTTTTTATCCCCCACAACCACAACGTGAATATAGGATACCTTCTGTCCGTACGTCCATCCCATTTTGTGTATGTTTCATAATTCTTGCATGCATATATGTTAAAAAGCCATCCAGCTAGCTTACAGAACGTCTGTCGTTCTACCAGGATGCCTGCCCTTGTACGATAAGCCCATACACTGATTGTTAATATCAATGAATACTCAAACAAGTTCGAAATGAGTAACAGCACAGTTGTGGTCCCTTTAATCTTTAGTCCCTTTAATCTTTACCAAACTTGCACAGCTTGTTAATATCAATGAAAGCTCGGACGAGTTTGAAAACCAGCCAAATACAGTCAGTAACAGCAGAGTTTTGGCCCTTGTTTTTCTGAAAAAAAACTATATTCTGCCTTGTGAACACTCTAGCACCTTCATTTATAATTTAATATTTACCAAACTTACACAGATTGTAAATACATGTATCAATGTAAGCTAAGACAAGCTTGAAAACCAGGCAAATTCGTTTACTAACACTGCAGTTGCGGCCGTTCATTAGTTAAAAACGCTATATTTTGCCTCATTAAGAAGATCGGGCTTTCATTTGGCCAGATTTTAACTCCACGGATCATCAGTACCAAATCTAGTTATGTATATCATCACCGTGTTCCGCTTGAATGATTTTTGCCTGATTTGTGGCCCTTTAAAGGTTTTACTACACAAACTTTATCTGGACTATTTGTCTTGAACACTTGGTTGGATTTCAACAAAACTGCAGGGATGATTAGTTCCAAGTTAGTTATGCATATTGTCGCCATATTTCGGTTGAAAGATTTTTGGCAGAGTTTTGACCCTTTAAAGGTTTTTAACAAGTTTTGGCCGGACTACTTCTCCTGAACCCCTGGCCAGATTTCAGTGAAACCTTGCAGGAATGATCAGTAGTGTTGTTGATTTGATCGATCATCGATCAGTTATGCCTTTGATCTGATCAATCGATTACAATTTTTCATGATCAACTTGACTCGGTTGTTGATTAATTATTATGGCTTATTTCATTCTTTTGTGCTAAAATATACAAGAAAATAAAGCCAGTTACAGTTTTGCAACAAATCATCCCATGTTTATAGCGGTTAACACACGCTTAATGTACCGACTGCTTCTCCTGATCTCCTGATAAAAGCTGTTTTACACAGTAGAGCGTCTACAGGCCCTATTGGGCCTGTTTTTAATTTTATTTTAGCCTTTGTACTTGTACACTCAAGTGATATGAAAACGCAACACGGGAATTTCCGCTATATATTGTATGTACAATATGCTGCTTTTAATCGAATGGTACATGGCTACGTAAGACCTTTCCTTTTGGAAAAAATACTAAAACAACAAATAATACAGCAAATAGTATTCCTGCAATGTTTCATTATTCACAGAGTACGCGTTTGGCTCAATCATGTGAGCAAATTTAGGATGCAAAATTTTGCAAACTATTTACGTTAAATACAGTACTGAACTAGCTCAATTTTTCGAAGAGCAACTTCAACATTGATGAAGTTCTTGTTAAAAAGTGTAGTGTGATTAAAACGTCTACAACATCACAGTTGTGTCCTTTCTCTAGTTAACTGCAACTTGTTTTAAAAAAAACATCTTGGGATTTCTTTGGAATATTATGTGCAATGAAGTGTGCAGTATATACAATATATAGCGGAAATTCCCGTGTTGCGTTTTCATATCTCTTGAGTGTAGGTTTACTCTGGATAAATTTATTATCAAGACAGGAGGCGACACAAGTTTTGTGAAACACTCTTTTCTGTTTGTCTTAAGCATGACCAGTACCCCAGATAAGACAGTAACAGTCATGTATCTGCATACTTACGCATATATTTCTCCAAAAACGCATTTGAACTACAAGTAAGGCATGCAAAAATGTATTTAAAAAATCACTGATAGATATTGAGAACCAAATTCCCACGTACTTTTACAATCAGAGCTGTAGATAAGCTGAGTTTTTTACTCTTACCTTTTTTACAAAACACCTCAGTTTTTACAAAACCCCTCCGTTTTTACAAAACCCCTCAGTTTTAAAAATTGTGCATATCATTACTCATCAACTTACTATAAATACTCATAACTTTTAAAAATCATGAGTATTATATTTCTATGTATTGTCCTGTGGAACAGTTTATTCCATATTTACATGATGAAAATTGTTCCAAGCATGTGTCTAATATTAAGGTCATTCAGTGTTTCTTTTGGTTTTACTTACATGCAACTTCCATTCACTTAGCATTTTTTGTTTCTTTTAAAATGTATTAATTCACATCCATTTTGAAAGCACAAACTATTTAAAGAAATTGTTTACTCTCAACAAGTTCCTTTTACTCATTCATTTTGAATCTGATGAGTAAATACTCATTGCAGTAAAAAAATAACTACAGCTCTGCGTAAACACTTAACAGCTTGGAAAAATAGAGCGTGCCTGGTCATACTCAATAGATGCTTATTGAATTTTGAGGTACTGAATGACAGTCAAGTGCCTAAATCATACTCAATAGATGCTTATTGAATTTTGAGGTACTGAATGACAATCAAGTGCCTCCAGAATGTTTACTAGTAGCTGCTTGCAAGGAAAAAGAAATGGCCTTTTTGTCGACTGTTTGACACAAATTAATGCTGTTTAAGACAAGCAATGTTGACTGTAAGGGGAAGATGAAATTTGCAATATGGTAATGACTGAAGAGTAAACATTTTAAATGCCAAAGGCTTGTTTTTAGCTCGACTGGTCAAAAAACAGCAGAGCTTATGCCGTGGTGCGTCGTCCGTCCGTCTGTCTGTCCATCCGTAAACTTTTTTTGTGGCGACTACTCCTCTCAAACTACAAAGAATAGATATATCTTTAAATCTGATGATTTTGTTTCAGGCTGCGCTTGGGTGGGAAAAGAAAAGAAGTAGGAAGCACAGAAAACAACAATCATTATGGTAGTACACATTTCATAATAGTAGAATGTATGGTATACTGTATAACCCTTGTATTAAAGTGGCTATCCCACCAACAACAGTTCCTTTGTTATGCTCCCGAAGGGTGGCATATAGTAGTTGCACTGTCCGTCCGTAAATAACTTGGCACAATTGCTCGCCACAACAAGACGACGTCCGTGGCTCCAAAGTCAAGGTCACACTTAGAGGTCAAAGGTCAAAACAAAGTGATTTTGTGTCTGGTTAATAACTCTGACATTCATGGACAGATTTTCCGATAACTTGGCACAATTGCTCACCACAACAAGACGGCATGTCACGCACAAAACCCAGGTCCGTGGCTCCAAGATCAAGGTCACACTTAGATTTCAAATGTCAAATCGTGTTCGGTCTCTAACTCTGGCATTTCTGGACGGATTTTCAGATAACTCGGCGCAAGTGCTCACCTCAACAAGCAACATGTCACACACAAAACCCAGGTCCGTGGCTCCAAGATCAAGGTCACACTAAGAAGTCAAAGGTCAAATCGTGTCCAGTCAATAACTCTGGCATTCCTGGACGGATTTTCAAATAACTTGGCACAAGTGCTCAACACAACAAGACGACGTGTCGCGCACAAAACCCAGGTCCGTGGCTCCAAGGTCAAGATCACAATTAGAGGTCAAAAGTCAAATAGTGTCCAGTCAATAATTCTGGCATTCCTGGACCGATTTTCAAATAACTTGACAAAAGTGCTCACCACAACAAGACAACGTGTCTCGCACAAAATCCAGGTCCATGGCTCCAAGGTCAAGGTACCACTTAGAGGTCAAAAGTCAAATCGTGTCCGGTCAGTAACTGGCATTCCTAGACGGATTTTCCAATAACTTGGCACAAGTGCTTACCATAACAAGACAATGTGTTGGGCACAAAATCCAGGTCTGTGGCCCCAAGGTCAAGGTCACACTTAGAGGTCAAAGGTCAAATCATGTTCGGTCAATAACTATGGCATTCCTGGACGGATTTTCAAATAACTTGGCACAATTGCTCACCACAAGACGACATGTTGCGCACAAAATCCAGGTCCGTGGCTCCAAGGTCAAGGTCACACATAGAGGTCAAAAGTCAAATCCTATCCGGTCAATACCTCTGGCATTCCTAGACGGATTTTCAAATAACTTGACACAAGTGCTCACCACAACAAGACGACATGCCATGCACAAAATCCAGGTCCGTGACTCCAAGGTCAAGTCACACCTACTGGTCAAAGGTCACTTCGGGGGCATTTGTCACTTACTGTGACATTTCTTGTTTTGTTTTACATCATTTTCAACACATGTAAGGTTATATATGACGGTCGATTTTTTATGGTGGAGGCAGATCACCAACTTTTCCTGGGTAGAACCAGTTCTCCCGCCATCTGTAAGAATCTACACTTCCTCACAAGCCGAGGTCCGAGTGGGATTCGAACCCGCAGCAGTGAGAGGCAAAGGTTTATAGCGAACGTTGTTAACCATTCGGTGTTAAAGTAGCTATTCCACCAAAAGCAGAGATCTGGAAGAGAGCTTGCAGTGTTGTTTTGTTTTGTTTTAGGGGAATGGTGACGCCGGGTCCCATCCAAGGGGGGAAATTCGCGTTGTAAACCTTAAATTGGGGGAAAACATTTTGTTTGATATTTTTTATAAGTCTTTCATTTAATACTAAATTTAAATCAAGAACATGTTATGGGTGGTCAACAGCATTTAAAAGTAATAAAAAAAATTTTTGGAGGGGAATTTTGAAAAAAAACATATAATATTAATGTTTAGCAGGGGAATAAAAAACACTGGTTTGGTTTCAATCCAAACACAAATGAAAAACATGACAAGCTTCAGTTTCATATGAAATTGAGCCTATGTTACCTTAGGTTTATTATTGTTAATGAAAATGTTTATTCTGGTAAACTCGACAATTCAACAGGTTTTTGGTGTTAAATCAGAAATATTAATTCATTTGGAGCTCATAATGCTAACAGCTCTACCATGTCTACATATATTTCATAAGAAATGTAATTTGATCCAAAACGAGAATTTATAATTGCAACACTACGGCCACGCCACTGTACTTAACCTAATGGTTTATAAATGTAACAATTAGAGTTAAGGTACACCCCTGTTAATCCCTCTTAGAACTGGGATTACAATGGGAGTTTCCTAAATGTGTCCGCTAACTCCGTAGTTAATCATCTGAACACCTGTTATTGTTTACGTGCTCTAAATTTAGTTTCTCTGGAACTTTCTGGAAAACTATGAAGTCTGCGAGTTAACAGGTATTGCCATATTAGGGGAGACCATTTGCCGAAAGGTCTTGTGGGTAATGTATGCATACAATGAGGTAAACAACATGGTGTTAACCTGTAGTTACACAGGTCGATGTCCATATGTGGGGCATGACTAACTGCCGAAAGGTAGTCGGGCGGAATCTTTTAATATAATACTGAGCGCACGAAAAGTCTAAGAGAGTAGAGAGTTGAGAGTCGTGGGTTCAGGAGTGGAGAGTCAGCCAGTCTTGTATCCACAAGATGGATCCCCGCAGTCTAAGACAGGATGTGGGATAAGTTAAATTATACTATGGAAGCTAGTATAGTAGGGCAGAGGATTTGAACATTTGAAAGTTTCTAAATACTATTATACTTTGCGAACCTAAGACATTTAAAATAGGGACTATTTAAGTAGTTAACAAATGGAAGTATTGAAAACCACTATTCGAAATGGAAATGTATATATATAACAGGATATTATTATGAATGTGTAATTGTTCGGACTGTTTTAAATGTACCAATAAATTATGATTGGTATATATTGGTATACAACAAAACTAGTTGAGTCGTCGAGTTTTCCATAACAATTTGTTGTTATCCATATTGATTCTGGCTTCAGGTTTTCATAAGATTGTTTTATAGGTCATTGATGGCCCTATGCTTTTTGATGCTGTGTCTTAAATGTTCTCGCCTCTCACCGCTGTGGGTCGAATCCCATTGGGAGCTCAACATGTCAAGTGAGAAAGTGCTGATTCTTACAGATGGCGGGAGGTATACAGTACTAGTTCTACCGAGGAAAAACGAGGTGGTCTGCCTTGACCACCAAAAAATGTACAGTCATATATGGCCTAACATGTGCTAAAAATGACATAAAACACCACTCAAACAAACACCACTCAAACAAACACCACTCAAACAAGTATACTTTTCATTATTCATACTCAGAATGAGATAGATCTAGAGGAGTAATATCAATTTATACCAAAAGTAGGTCAACATGATTTGAACAACCATTTTCTATTGATTAACTTTTCCCAGTTATTCATTAGTTACACCTCTTTACGCGTTATACGATAAACCTAGATGATTACAGTTTTTGTCCAAGTAATTGTTCAGACCAATCACTAATATTTAATCATTTATTTTGAAAACTAATGAGTATTAAGCATTCTACATTCATGGGGTAAACATTTCAATAATATTTATGGTATCACATGTGTCACATTGCATAACATGGTGTCACATGGCATCATCTAAAGTCATGGTGTCACATAGTGTCACATGGCACATGGCATCGCATAGTGTCGCATGGCATCGCCTGGAGTCATGGTGTCACATAGTGTCACCACAAGGCACATGGCATCGCATAGTGTCACATGGTGTGCCATGGCATCAATTGGTATCACATGATGTGACATTGCATCACATGGCATCACATGATGTCACATGGTGTCACATGGCATCTCATTATGTCACATGGCATCCCGTGAATGTGACATGGTGTCACATGGCATCACATGGTGTAACATCGTGCCAGATGTCATCACATGATGTGTCACATGGCATCACTTGGTGTCACATGACATGACATGGTGTCACATGACATCACATGTGACATGGTGTAAAATGGAATCACATGGCATTATATGGTGTTACATGTACATAGAGTCACTTGTCATATTGATTTTTTTTTTTTTTGATTTATTTATTATTATTTTTTAAAGCCCGTTGGCACCAGGTCTGGGTACTGGAAACACAATTATTATATCCCCGCTTTCACAAAGTGAAATGTTGGCTATATAGGTATCACGTCCATAATGTCCCATCCCATAACACATTTTTGTCCCGTCCCGTTGCGTCTCGTTACACATGTTTAATACTTGCATATTTCAAACACTTTTGAATGGGTTGGTCCCAATGCCCCTCTACATCACCCATCATTGATTTCCTAATTTATTACAGAATTATGGCCCTTTGTTTGACTTAAACTTTTCCACTCTAATATTGTATAATGACCTGTTAACACATTTTTTCTCAAACATTTTTGAATTCAGGGCTGTCTTTCTACCATGGGGGAATGGGTCCGGGTCCCTCAGAGGGGGGAATTTTAGCGTCAATTTCAGTAAAAGGGGGAATTTTGCATGAAAGTTCAAACATCCATAACACATTATGATATCATCAATATAAAATGAAATCATGCTGATTAAATAGATATATAACACTAAATAGACAAATAAAGAAAGGACTTAAGCATACAATAACACAATTTTATTGTTGTTTATGCCAACCAATATACATTTAACAATAAATGGGTTCAAAACAGACTTGAAAAATATGTATGTTGACTAGCTGTAAGAGTTAGACTTTGTTCAAAAAGTACCAATGACAATTATGTCATTTACTTTGTTCTACTTTCTTCAACACAAGGACAATTAACACTTAGTTCTCTTAAAATTCTAGCCTTCTGTCTTTCAGTTTATTTATTTATTTTTTTTAATTTTTTTTTCAAGGGGGGAATTTTGACACTGAGGTGGGGGAAAAAAGATACTTTTCAGGTGGGGGACTGGGGCCGAATAACGGCCCCAAAAACAGCCAAAAGACAGCCCTGGAATTGATTGTTCCCGAACTTAATATACACATAACAACTGATGGCTTATGTCCCTGAGTGTACATCAACCATCATTGATTGCCTGACTTACTAAAGAAATTATGGCCCTTTGTTTGACTTAGTATTTTCCACTCTAATATTGTATAATGACCTTCATGTGGCTTTCACTTTAAAACTTTTCATGGATTGTTATTAAACATACAGATCACCCTTTTTTTTTACAGAATTATGGACCTTTGTTTTACTTAGACTTTTTTTCACATTAAAAATTAACAAATATTTTAGACATTTATTAATCTTGATTTTGCACATCCTCATCGGCTATTGCAAAAAAGCGGGGGTATTCATCACCTTCAGTGATAGTTCTAGTTGTTTCTGGGGTGGGGGTCTATATTTTGTGTTTTCACTATTAAAGAAGATTAGCTTTAATACAGACATATGAATTATAATGTCATCTATTTGACTATTCACCAGCCTTAGAAGAAAGTGAGCAGAGTTCCAGTCATGGAGGGACTACTTCCAACAGTGTTGGTGTCAAAACTCACACCCCACTGAACCAAGAGCAAAAGGGGGTAAAAGGCGCAACATCAAATCCCTCTAATCAACTCGTCAATCAGAACAACACTAAAGCTGTACCTGCCATCATGGAAGAGTAAGTATTGTTAGAATGGTGTTTTACCTAATTTTTAGCACATGTTAGGCCATATTTGACGGTCGTTTTTAGCTCTGCGAGTTGTTCGTCGTCCGTCCATGACGCCTTGCACAACAGGTTAGAGAAACTCCACTTTGCGGCGAATCAAAAGTTTGTTTGCATACTGTCTTGACCTTTCTCGCCCTGTTGAAAATGACAAGCGTTTACCTGGACATGATCAATTTAAAGCTCATCAAGACCCTGATCAAACGTGGCCTTTTAAGAGCCTGCTTCATTTCGTGTCACGCAGAAAAAATTGGGTAGCTAGGAAAACATTGTCATAAGGTGGGTTGGAGCAGTGTAAATGGTATTCTATGGGATATGACTTTTTTCTCAGTGAAAAAATACTGCAACTGTCACGATTTTGTGTAATAAGCTTTCTGGATGATGAAAATACACATATTTAGATCTTAGGAACTACGAGCTTTTGCAACATTAATTTAGGCAGGCACTATAGGTAGACGTGTGTACACAAACAATACTAGTAAGTCAAGTCCTATGTACATTTTATACACCGCGTGTAGGTAGTTACACACATTTTTCCCCAGCCGTGTCAAAATGGATTGACAGCAGCGTCTCACGAGGTGAACCGTCGATAGAGGTCAGTTTGTGCAGAAATGTGATGTCGCTACCGACTTCGCTTGTCACAAAGTGGGGAAACTCTAAACTGTTGTGCAAGGCTTAGTAAGGTGGGTTGGAGCGGTGTGCCTCGATAGATATTGAATACCATTTATATTGAATACATAAATGGTATTCAATGGAATATGACTTTTTTCTCAGTGAAAAAATACCGCAACTGTCACGATTTTGTGTAATAATATATATGTATTATAGGTGTTCTGGCTCAAAACCCAAATCACCCCAAATAATCTAAAATCACCACGCAAAAATTTTCAGTTTACTGAAAATTAAGTCAATTAAACTGGTTATTTAGCATGTCCCAGGCGCTAAATAACCCAAGATTTTAAGATTGAATTGTGAAAATGTTTTAAATTTGGATGTTTAAATTTTATTGCAAAATAGAGGTTAAACATTAAAACTTAGGTTGAATACAAAGGTGGTGGATCGTACTCATACACATTACTAAAACAATTTATTACACACTTTTTAGACTTTTTTTGTAAGGTTGCCATTGCTTCCTTTCTTCCCTGCTCTACTAGTTCTTTTTTTTGAGC
The DNA here is from genome assembly GCA_037043455.1 of Cyrtodaria siliqua. NCBI lineage: Eukaryota > Metazoa > Mollusca > Bivalvia > Adapedonta > Hiatellidae > Cyrtodaria > Cyrtodaria siliqua. The sequence goes on from JAWPHD010000586.1 coordinate 342,012, forward strand.
TTCACTTATTTTAGCCTTTTTTTGTTTGGTGTCTTCTTTTAAACTATAATATTTATCTAACTCATCTAAAATCATCTTAAACTCTTGATCAGATATTTGTGCATCACTCAACGCTTTTGATATTAACTGCTTTATACTATTTAACTTAGACTCCGCCAAAGTTTTTATTTCATGATGTTTTTGAGCTTTTACATGAAGCTTGCGTCTGATAAAATTAATACAAACACCTGTAGCTCCACATACTATTGCTGCTATTTCTAAAGGTAACAAAACTGGAACAACAAATCCAATCCCAGCCATAATAACACCTGCAGATATCAAGGTAGTGTCAATTCCATCTGTAATATTAATACCACGTTTATATTTTTTATAAAGTGACTGACGTATATCTCGTTCTGTAATTAACTTTTTTTCAATTTCTGAAATCTTTTGTAATCTATAATTTTGTCCGTCTTCCACTGGCAACTCAGGATATATACTTGGTGCTGTTGGTTGCTTCATTTTTTATTAATAAATAAAAAATTAAATTAATTCAATTAATAATGATGCCACCGTATTTACAGCTGTAGCGTTGGCAACCTTGCATACAAAGTTAACAACAGAACCAGCACCAATCTCTAAAGGTTTATCAAAGTTATCATGATTGCGTTATACCAAAATTTGGTTGTTCAACACCATTGACAGAAACTATTACAGTTACGTCACCAACTAATCGTTCACATGCTAAACCTATTCCCATAATCCGTCCACGACGTGTCATTACATGCCCCACATTTTTTTCTGCCCCGCCGTTACCAAATGAGAGTATTCTGTTTGATACAAGTGGGCCCTTAGCCTCTGCAAATATTGTTATAATCCCATATTTAAAATTATCAACTCTATTTTTTAAATGATTAAACTGGTCAACAAAAGGCACAATTCGCCTATATAAATTTTGAACATCATTTATCAAAGCCTCTAAGTCTTTTGTTTTTTTAGGTCTTGTTGGTCCATATATACTCATTGTTTTTTTTATAAAAATATATTTTTTAAATAATTTCTAAAACACAACTCATAGGCAAATCGCGATTATCTATCTTGTTGCCATACTCATCTCTGACTTCTGTTTTTAATTCAGAAATTGCACCATTCATAAGACAGTGATATTCAGGATAAAAACTTGTATATACAATATCTCCAAACTGTTTACTACAGGCACAACCCCTATAATAGTGCTTGGTGCGCCATTGAAATAATTACTACTCGTATTAACTTGTTCCAGATGAACATATAGCTGTTTATAAGGAGCTAAATTAATTGGGTAATCTCCCATATTAGTACCTGTCAACCATTTTCTGTCCTTGAATCCCAGCATATGTGAAAGACCGCTTGACATTCGTGTCTCTATCGGCGTATGTATAATGGCTGCGCCAATTTGGGCAATATTGTCCAGGATAATCTTTTCATTTAGCACTTTAAACTTTTCTACCAAGTCTTGAAAGTTATAAAGTCCACCTAGTACATGTTCAATTTTATCTGGGTTTCGTGTCTTTATGGTTTCATGAATAATATTATACCAACCGATAGTGTATGTAAAACTTTTTAATCCAACGCGCTTAGTTCCATTTCTATTATCGATATACTGTTGTAAATTAATAGAGTTGTCTATGTTTGAAATTGTATGAAACATTTTTTTTAATATATATATATAAAACATAAATAAAAATGATTTCTAAAGAATTAAATATAACCCAGATGCTCACTATTCAAATACTTTTAGCAAGAAAGTGATAGATATAATAAATCAAAACATAGTCATAACATCAGACGGTAAAGACTTTAAAGCATCATTTCCCAATGTCTTTGAAAAATACAAACTTCCATACGTCAAATCAGATGCTATAGTCCAACGTTGGGGAACAGATTGGATGTTATTTTGGCAGAATCAGTTAAACTTTGCTATTTGGTGTGCGACAACTGGATGTGGTATTGATTTCAACAACCATCTAAAAGCTGATACTTTGGTTGGTTCGTTATTTCGATTTCATGTCTATTACCAAGTCAGAAGAATATTATTTGAGATGAGTGTAGCAATGCCGCAAGACTCAAATTGGAATGCGTTTAATAACACATATAACCGAAACGCGTACGAAAGAATATGTAAGGAGTTTAACGTTGACTTATATTCAGACTGGAGACAGAAACAAAGCTATAATGATGGTCTAGGAACAATTTATAATTACTGGACACATATTGGTTATCATCCTTTGGAAAATACTGTATACGACAACAAAACGATGAGTTTTACAGTCTATGAGAGTGATAAAACATATCACATTGATTACATCGCCCAAGGATCTGAGGCTGACAACAGCTGGTCTACTTTTATACTAGATAATTCTGCGGGATTTACAAGAGCTGGAGTAGAAAGAATCAATGACAGCATAAGAACATACTGCTGGGCAATTCTTGGTTCACAATCACAAACAAGAACAGATATACTTGGAACTGGAACAGCATTTGATGCACAGAAACAATTTTTAGCAAATGTAGAGGACCCAATAAATAGCCCCATCGACTTGCCCAGTCAAATTTCAAGATATGAAAACACCTTAAAATATGCAAGAAGTAAAGTAAATTTTGTCTATGGAAGTGGATTGTACATGTCTCCAAGTGACATGGAATTAAGAATCGGAATAATACAAGACTACAATAATGAAATTGTAATAGCAACCGATGCACAAGCATTAGGATTGAATAATAATGTAAATGTAAAACCGGTGCCACCAAAAAATGTTCAACCTTTTCAAGGCACCGCAACAAAAATATTTTTACCGGAACATTCTGACTTTGATAAATCATCAATACATAAAACTGTGGAGCATAACCCACCAGAAATACAAAAAATAGCGATTGAACACGAAGATAACAAAACAACTATAATTGTTGGTACTATAGTAATAGGTCTTGCTGCATTACTTATTTACGAGATTTACTGAACCACTCTTTGGCTGCCACATACAACAACCCGGAAACAAACACAAGCAAAGCCCATAGATTGTTACCAAGCCAATTAATAACATTACCTGTTGCAGATAAAAGCCATGATACTATTGCACCAATAACTCCTGGAAGTGCTGCAGCAGCTTTACCAGCTAGGTTGGCAAGAAGTTTACCAAGATTAAATAGTTGTTTTTTTATCCAGTCTTTTACACTTGATGGATCAGGCTTTGGGGTTGGAGTTGGAGTTGGAGTTGGAGCAGCACTTGATGTGGGAATAATAGAATTAATTATCACCCCAAGAATCATACCAAACGCAGTCAGGATACTAACAATAGTAATACCTTGCTCCCTAAACAAGGTTTTAATCCTCTCACCAAGAGTTGTATCCTCATTTAACATTTTGTTTATTGTCTCTTTTATCCTGCTTACTTGATTACAAAAAGCTTTTCTATTTTCATTAATGACATCCATTCTTGCACCTCTCTCATCTTCAAGGTTTTTGATGCGATCGCTAATTCTTCTTATCTGGAATTCATCATTATCAGTCTTAGCTTGTTCTAACTTTTGTTTTTCTCTTGTTATGTCTTTATCAAGTTGTGTGAGTTTTGGCACGTTATTGGTAAGTTCTTCCTTGACAGTTGTCATTGCTTTTACTATTCCATCCATTTCACGCTTGTCTATATTTGTTTGTGTTTCAGCATCAGGACGCTCAATCACATCCCAGTCATAAAGAGCACTTTCCATTGACTGTGCTGTGTCATTTGCAACACTTGATAAATCTTGTAATGGAATAACATCCACATTATCTGGTAAATCGTTTATTGTGCTCTCCAATACTTGTCTAAATTTTTGTGATACTTTTGTTTTACTGTCATACTCCGGCAAATTTAAAAATTGTCTTATCGCCCTTGTTCCCCCAGAGCCAATAACCCTGTTATATTCATTTGCCAAAGAACCAAGAGCAAGAAATGTAAAAGAGCCTTGCCTGTCAGTTATTCTTATTTCTTTATCACCAACAATCCAGTATAATGTTTTACCATCATTTGATACTTTAAACTGGTCATAATCCATTTTGTCCGGTGCCATCTTATATCGTTTTCCTATTTCATTATAAAAGGATTTTACAAGATTTTTTTTGTATGTTTCAAGTGTGATTTCTGACAGCTCTCCTCGAAGGCCAGCAAGATGGTTGCTTTGATTAAGAAGATTTCTTTGAATAGGTTCATCAGGCACCATTGGTAAATCATCATCATAATATTCATCATAATCACCTGGATCGAACGTAGGATTGTCATATTCAAATCCTCCTTCAGCCATTGTTTATTTTATTTAATTTTAAAAAATATATTTAAAAATAAAAACAATGTCGGCTTACGGAAACAAACTCAACCCTCATAGAAAACTAAGAGAACCTCATGGTGCCAAAGGCATCCGCACAAGTGTAGTAATAACTAATAATCCCTCAACAATAGACCATAACCAGCAACTGCTTGTGAGATTTCCAAATCTAAGTACTAATGATGTGATAGTTCCAAGTACTGCTCGTCTTGCCTTTGAAATAGAACTTAAAAGCAGAACAGACGCCAACCGTACTTTATACCAGAATCTGGGTAGAACAATTGTAAAAAAAATGACAATAAGAATAAGTGGCAATGAAGTCATGTCAATAGATGACAGTGATATATATCATTGTTATGTAGATTTATGGAAAAGCCCTACTGAACGATTAAACACAGCTTACCAAGGTATTGGTAAATCAAACATGCTAAAACATACAGTTAGCGCGGGAGATGCTTCCTCTGAAACCGGAGATGAAGCTATAGCAGCAGCTTATGGAAATAGATTTTGTATTCCACTGGACTTTGAAATGTTAGAAAGTCATATGCCATTTTATCAAGCGGGGCTTGGTGATAGGTTAGAATATGAATTAACGTTTAACGATTATAACAAAGTTATCAAAAGCACTGATGCTGATGCATCTTATGTAATAAGCATCTTATGTAATAAAAAATATCTGCTTGGAATTTGATACGGTTAGTGATGTTGAATTAGCCAGACAAATAAGACAGCAAATCAATGGTAAGATGTCATTTATGTATGATCGTATCTTGCGACATAGAAAAATAATAGCAAACAAATCTGAAACCCTTAGGAACATCAACATTAATGTACCAGCACGGAGCATGAAAGGTATTCTAATGCTGTTTGAAGACCCAGAAAGAACAAGCGCAGAATCCTTTTACAACCCAAAGATTGAAAAAGTTGAAATGACAATAGAAGGCGTATCAAATCAGTTGTATAGTCAGGGCATGAAGGCATATCAACATTGGGATGAAATCAACAAATATTTTGCCTTGACATCAAAAAGAAACAAAGAGACAGAAATAGCAGCGAGGGACTTAAACTTTACCAGTGTTTCTCTTGAGACCTATTTGACAAAATCATATGCTTTGTGGCTTGACCTTAGAACATGTAATGACAATTTATTACACGGCAGTGGAAGAAGAATAGAAAACGGCAGTGAAGGCATAACGATATTAATAAATAAAAAAGCAGATGCAGATCAAACTTTAAATATTTATATATATATAATACAAGATGCGCAAATCAATTTCGAAGATGGAAGATTCAAAGAAGCAGGATACTAGTTTGCAACAAAAATATCCTAAATATTCACACAGTGCCATTATTTGTGGTCAGACAGGCTGTGGTAAAACAGAGTTTGTTCTTGACATACTTGAACAAGAGTATGTTGGAGTTTTTAAACATATAATTATATTGTGTCCAACCATAGAGTGGAACGAGGCTTATAAAAATAGATCCTGGATAGGAGATGTAAAAAACCCAAAAGATAAAAAAATAATAATTGTCAATCCCGTGAGCAACGGTAAAGAAATGTTTCAAGAACTGTTGCGTTTATTTTTCAAAAGATATGCTGGCCAGCCCACATTATACATTATTGACGATTGCTCAGCCACAAAAGAATTAACAAAGAAAAAAGATATGTTATCAGAGTTGGCATTTTCTGGTCGCCACGCCAAACAATCAGTATGGGTAATTTCACAGAGATATAATTCTGTATTGAAAGATTTGAGAGAGCAAGCAAAATGGTTGTGTATATTTTACACCAAGGACAGAGATAGTTATGAAAATTGTTTGAGAGAGAATGATGTTATTCCAACGCTGGAAGAGAGAACCAGAATAAGAAAAGCTTTAGCTAAGACTAAATATTCGAAGTTAATTTTGAGGACTGACCAACCAACTGGTTATTGGGTTGAATAATTTTTTCAAAAATAAAAACTAGAGTGTCCCATATAACCCATACACTCAATGCACTAGCCAATATCGGTACAACAGCACTACTCATGTTTTCCGGGGCTTGTAAAACATACCCTCTTGGCTCACATATAAAATATTCTACGCCGTCCTTTGTCACAGAAATTACAGGCGTTTCCTGTGCACCTTTTTCGTACGTTTGTAAAAAATCACTTTCTGAAACACATATACAACATTTTACGTCATCTCTTGTCATAACATCCAGTGCTATTTTATTTTTGTTATAATCACTAATCTCACCGTCTGTTATTTTCAAATCCATTTTTTCTTATATAATATTTTTTTATTATTACAAAATATATTTATTTTACGCAGGTATAATACCTTTTTTTACAACTGTTGCTAATAGTAATACTAACAGCAAAGTAGCAATGTTAATAGCAATACTGACCATGAATATAGTATTGCTAATAGCATTGCTCATAGCAAAGTAGCAATGTTAATAGCAATGCTTGCAGCAAATTAATAATGTTAATAGAAAAAATAGCAATGTTAATAACAATGCTATTAACAATACTAACAATTACTAGTTGCATGAATATCGCAGTTAGTTGTTTTGTATTTTATATTTATTTCAAGATAAAAAATAAGATTAATAATATAAAAATGAATGCGGAAGAACTATTACAAAATATATCGGAACAGACGGAACCAGATGAATCAAAGCAACAAGAAACAAAAAAAGAAAGATTATCAGCCATAGTGGCTGGCGGTGGTAGTCGTCAATATTTGGGTAAGGACATACAACTTACGAATATAGATGGCATGCCACCGGATGAAATTAACAAACTTTACTGCAGATATGAAGCAAGGCTTGGGGCAAGCATGACTAAAACTTTAGGCAAATCTTTTATTAACTTGTATGTGATGGGAGTATCAAAATATTTTAATGTAACCAATCCACCAAAGCTGATAGAAGATTTGGAGGAAGACCCATTTATTAATCATGCTTTGACAAGCGCTTGTTGTGAGTTGTATTACAGGTATGGAATGTGCTTAGCACCATTTACAGCAATACTGACAACTGTTAGACATATTGATTTTAATAAAAATAAAAATATAGATAATATAAATGGAGAACCAAGAGAGTGAAGTTATACCTGTTGTTACACAACCTATTGAACAACAAAAAGTAAAAAATCCAAAAAGAATAGAAGCTGGAAAAAAAGGAGCAGCGGCAAGAAAGGCAAAGCGTTTGCTTCAGGATGCAAATCAAGATGCTGCAAAGCAAGATGAAATAACAAAAATAACAATAGGTGAAGAAGAACCAGAAAAAATCAAAATAAACGTATACAAAAATTATATTCCACCGTGTCTGGTTTTATTAGGCATTGCTGGGTTGGGTTTGTTTATTTATAACAAGAAATCTGCTACGCAACCTGTAGCTGTGCAACCTGTTCATGTTGCACCAAAAGACCCGTTTGATTTTTAATAATTTATTTTAAAAAAATAATCATATAAAAAAAATGGCAGCAAGTATTGACGGAAAACAAATTGTAAATATGATGTATCATGCAGGAGTGGAAACACTTCTAACTGTTGGATATTCTGAGATTGGCAGAAAACTACTAAAAAGACCAGCACCTAAAGTGGATTTTAATATGACAGATTTTGGAATGCTGTCTGTGGATATAATGTTAGCAATGGCTACGAGGGATATGTTGATTAAGCAAGGTATTATTCCTGCGGATATTATGAAATAATTTCAAAAAATATATATATAAAAAAAAATGGCAAGTGCAGTAGCAATGATGATAGGTGGAGCATTAACAAATGCATTAGCGTTTAGCGGTTCAAATTATTTCTTTTCAAAAATGGGAAGTCATTCAGATGAGGAAAGACAAAGACATGACAAAGCAGAGGAACAATTAAACGCAGCACAAGCGGAGTGGAATAAAAAAAGAACAGAGAGATTAGATTTTATTAATAAGCAACTGCAAAAAGAGCATCATGCAGAGCAGACTTTTGATGATGTAGACAAAGCTATGAAACAGTATTATTATACAACTGGCAAACATTTGCTTTTGGAACCGGAGCCCAAGTTGAGTGATTTTTATACACCATCTCCGGATCAACAGAATAGAGAAATTACGTTTATTTTGGTGGGCATGGCTGCAACTGGATTTGTGGCGTATAAATTGAGTTCATAAAAAAAAAAAATAGTTTAAAACTATAATTACTTTAGATTTGGAATGACTAAGTATGTTTACTTTGAAAAGACTAAGTCATATGCATGATACCTATTTTTGTTGTTGTTTTTACATGGTTTCAATCCAAGTAGTCGAATATAATATGGTGGTTTAGCACTCTTCTCTAATTTATTTTTGAGATGATCAGGCGCCCATACTTCACCGTTGTTTAATAATGTCAATACCATGGATGGACCATATTCAGTTTCTACTATTTTCGTATCTGTAATAGTGTATATTTTATTTAGTTCCAAGTCTGTCCATTTCTTTGTGCTATTTTGATATTGTTCTTCGAGCAGTTCATCGAATCGTGCAGTTGTGATATCCATTTTTTCTTTATAGTTATATAAAGTTTAATCTTTAGTAGAAAAAATGGAAAAGATTTATTACAGCCCAAAAGGATTTTGGAGAGGTTACACAGCAGTTAAAAAAATAGCAAAAGAGGCTGGTGTCAGTGAAAAAAAGGCATTAGTATTTTTAAAGAAACAAGCTGTGTGGCAGATTTATTTACCTGCGCCAAAGAAAATAGTTAGACCCAGGTTTGATGTTTCTGCTAAGAATGGAGTGCATCAAGCTGATTTGTTATTTTTACCGCATGATACTTTTGGTTTTGGTCGTGGACGCAAGACATATAAATATGCATTGACTGTTGTTGATATTGCGAGTAGATACAAAGAAGCAGAGCCGCTGACTTCCAAGGATAGCAAAGAAGTTGCCAAAGCATTTGAGAAAAGATACAGTCGACATTTGAAATATCCAAAATTATTACAAGTGGATCCAGGCAGAGAATTTATGGGTGCAGTATCGCAGTTAATGGTCAAACACAAAGTAAATATCAGACGAGGCAGAACAGAAATACACAGGGACCAAGCTTCAGTGGAAAGATTTAACAGAACATTAGCTGAAAGATTGTTTGGCTATCAGTATGCTAAGGAAATAGATTCGCAAAAACGTTATAGAGAATGGGTAAAGAGATTACCAGAAGTTGTTAAAGCCATAAATGCGGAGACAAAAAAGCCCCCTCCTGTTGAAACAAAAATATTAAAAGATGATCCTATCTGTATGAATGCAAGTGTAAGATATTTATATCAACCCGGGGAACAAGAAGGTGGAAGACGCAGAGCAACTGATCCAATGTGGAGTGTAGATATTCACAAGATTAAAAGTTATATGGTGACGCAAGATATAAGAGTTTATTATTTGAAAGCACCAGTGCCACAGAGAGGATTTGTCAAAGAAGAATTGCTTATTGTTCCGGCTGATACCCAAATTCATAAGTTTTTATAGAAACCATGTGCATCAGTTGTAATTCCATCTTCTCGGATATATCTTTTTGAGTAGAATGGTGATAGTGTAACTTTGTTTACTGTTATGTCATATATTTGATGCTTTATTGATCGCATCAAATTCATTTCATGGGTGTATTTTTTCTTGTTAAACAATGCATCTTTATAGTTTTCAAAGTTGATATGTTTTTTGACTACATAAGTTTTTACACCCTTTGCTTTCTTAATAATCTGCTCATTCACTTTCAAAATAGAATCTTGTTTGGATCGTAATCCAATATTTTCATCTTCCATTGCTTTCTTAACAATCTGCACATCCGCTCTCAACATCGAATATAGTTCGGATTTTATTCCAATATTCTTAGCTATATACTCATCTATAGAATCACCATCATCTTTTGTTTTATTTATTATTGTATCTACTACTTTCTCAATCGTCTGCTCATCCGCTCCCAAAATAGAACATAGTTTGGATTCAACTATAGGAACACATTCATCTTTTATTTTGTCTGTTACTTTCTCAATCATCTGCACATCCGCTCCCAAAATAGAATATAGTTCGGGTCTTGATTCAATATACTCAACTATCGAAACACCAGGACATTCATCTTTCATTTTATCTATTACTTTCTTAATCATCTGCTCATCCGCTCTCAAAATAGAATATAGCTTGGGTCTTAATCCAACATACTCAGCTATAGCAACACCATTACATTCGTCTTTCATTTTACCTAATACTTTTTTGTTTGTATCATCATGCATTGGATGGTATTTCGGATAATCACTTAAGTCATATTCATCTTTCATTTCAACCATATCTTTGTATGCATCATCTGTTTTGATGTTTACCAGTAGGCTGTCAGTGTCTGTGTATAATAAAGTACAGTCATTTCCGTACCTTTTCTTTAGGGTATTATAATACCAATCATACATCATATACTTTGATAAATCCAATACTGACATCCCAACATAGATTGGTTTGTTTAATGTTAATTTTGTTTTGTTTACATGTACTGCTGATAATTCATCTGAAAATTTTATACGCCTGTTAAAGTTGGGTTTGGCTATTATTTTTCTTATCTTTTCATTTTCAGAGCCGTTAGTTTTGACTAGTTTTATATCTGTCCGCTTGCGTAAATTTTCCATTGTCTTGCCAAACACAGAGTTGTTCATAAGTTTGTAAAAATCTTTTTCAAATTGTGATTTAGCTTTTTTTCTAAGTTCTGTATTTTAGCAAATATGATTTCATCCATGGTTTTTCATTAAATTCTAATACTCTGTGTACTTTCTTTAGTTTCATGCCTAAAGATAAATACAGTTGCAGGTTTTTGTAATGTATCACATATTTTTCTTTGTCCCTAAGATTGGGAACTAGTTGTTCTGTATTTATCATGCCATTATTTTCTAACAGATCTGTTTGGTATTCAGACAACCATTCTTTTTTCACTGCTAATCTTTCCGGTGCAAGCGGATAGTCATTGTGAGCTTCATGAAGTTCTTTAGGATATTCCAAATCAACTTCTAGAAAATATCCTTTTCCTTCTTTTGGCTCTGGCAAGGTTTCTGATTCCACCCACTTAAAGCCAGAATATGGAAGTGGCTGACTCATTGCCCAACCATAGAGGTTACAGGCATCATAATACATTAAAAAGTTGTTTTCCTTGTTAGGGTTATAATCAACTACATGTGGATTGTTTGCTTTGGCATATCGTTTTGATACCATACTAATTCCACCACGCATACCTTTTTCTATAAATAAGTGCATGTCAATGTCTGTCAAAAATTCCAATTCTATTTTTGAATGTTTGAGTAAAGCATCCCAAGATAATCCAGGTGCTGTGTAGTAATGCAAAGGATCGAGTTTATATGCATTCATGCATGTTTTTCTGAAAGTTTGAAATACATCTGCTAACAAAGTTACATCAGTTTTTAGATATAAATCATGATAGTCTCCAAGAGTTTTACAGTTAAACTCTTTCCATATTTTTTGAGCGTATTCGTAATCTTTGAAACTTATACTTTCATCTGAAAGACTACTGTAAAACTCTTCTATAGGTGGTAATTGCGTTTCCTTAAATCTTTCCATACTGTCCATATATTCGTATGGATAAACACCTTTCCATAAAAGTAAATCTGTTTGTTCTCCAAACTGATTTTTGGTAATTTTGAAATCAGATTTGTCTGTTGCTTTAACCAATTTTTCCAGAGACGAAGCGATAAATTGGAAACTGTCTAAAAATCTAAGTTGTCCGGCACTAAATGAAATATACTTTTCAGCGTTGTTTGGAATGCATGTAATATTACCTGTCATTTTATGTATTTTTTGCATGATGAGATGACTATCATATCCTTTGAGGTTGTGAAATATAACAGGAATGATTGTTTTATTTGGTTTTATTTTTAGTTTTAGGTTGCAGTTTTTATGTGCTGCACCTCTGTATTCTCCTGTAAAATGACAGTGATCTCTTACTTTACAGTTTTTGCCACATTTCCTACCTATTTCATTTTCGCATATCCAGCAGTGTGTTGCTTTTTCATAATCTTCCTCATTTTGTTGTGTCATAATTAAGGGTTTTGGGTGAGCAAATATTTTATTAATGTTGCTCTTCTCACATTCTAAGTGATTTAAAAACTTTTCAACAACATCTTCACCTCTGTAAATAATAGGTTCTTTAGCTTTTCCATCATATCTGACAACCTGGTATCCAAAACCACAAGCTTCGTGTACATTTGTGATTTCAGATTTCTTTCCAAATTTGATTGATTGAGGTTTGATTATACTCTCAAAATCAGCATATATTGCATAAGGCACAGGCATCTGATTTTGATGATTTTTAAATTTTACAGTATTTTTACCTTCTTTTGGCATTTCTATTCTGCAAGAATTTTTGTTGATACCATCACAGTCTTCTTTGTGTTTGGTAAGTAGATCTTCTCTTGAAAAGCCGTAAAGACAACGATCACAGAAATAAGTTTTACCGTGATATTTGTTTTGATCATAAAGTAATCTATTTAAATTTTTAATCCAGCAATAGTGATATTTTGTTGTTATTGTTTTTGGTTCGTTGGAATAATCATCAGGGTTATAATTGTCATCTATAATTCCTTCTTCATTATTTGGATCATCTTCGTTCTCTGATTCAACCTCAGTGTCTTCAGATATTAAGATCAAATTAATTCGCTCGGTATCTTTTGGTTGTTCTGATATTTTATATGGAAAAACAGATACCTTTTTATTTTTTCCTGTTATGGTATATCCATAAACGTTGATAGCAAGGTTGTTTTGTTTCTCTACTTTGGAAATTTGAGAAATTGGAGTGGGAAAATCAATACCCTCTTTCTTTAAGAACTCTGTACTAGGATAATTTGATAATCTATCAGAATTCTTTTTAGCTGGATTTAAAGCTGAATTTATTGCATGAAACAAACACTGATCATCATTGTTTTTCACATTTATAATTGCTTTCTTATCAGCTACTGCTTTGGGTAAAGGAATATATGAAGAACCTTTTAACGGCTCGTACTTTGCAATATTTAAGTAAAACGTAACACAGTAATCAATTTCTAATCCGGATGCTGTGTTTGTAAATCTTTCAAGACTCTCTTGTATATTTGCAGATGATTTATCGTACAACTCATTTATTTTTTCAGAGTTTAAGATTGCATTTTGCTCGCTGTGTAATACTGCTGTGGTATATTTTTTGGTATCACCATCATCTTTGAAAAAATTTACAGTAAGACCTAATTGAAACTTTAATCCATTCATCTTTGTCAGCTCTTTGCTTATTTGTTTTGTAATAATGGATTTCTTATCACAAAATAGTTTTTGAGGGTCTTTGTATTTCTCGGCAGATATTTCGTATGCTTTAAAATAGCCACACATTGGTTTGTCAACCAGTTTTAATTCTTCTTTAGATTTTCTATCATTAAGCTCTTTCAATTCATTTATAACATTGTCTCGTGATTTAGCATATTTCTGATTTTGCTCATCTTGTAATTTATCATATTTTTGCTTTTCTCGTTTACGTTGTTTTTTAGCACGTCGTCTCTTGAGTAAATTTTCTAATGTTTGAAAATTAACCTCTTTTGGAGTTTCCTTTGGTTTTAATGCATTTATACCCTTAGATAGCGTTTGCTTATCTATTACACCTGTTTTAAACAGAAGTATTAATTCTTTTATAGTCTCCTCGTTTTCCATACTTTATTTGTTATATATTAAAAATATTTTTTCTTAAATATAAAATAATTATATGCAAAAAAGACAATGGAAAGTAATGTTTGTCAATTTCTTAAAATTGGATTACATAATCCATGTAAAAGCAAGCCAACAAAAGATTCCGATTATTGCAGTTTGCATAAAGATAGATTAAAAACAAGTCATGTGTTACCGTGCCTAAAATGTAAAAAAGGCACTTCTGCAAGATATCAAGTATGTGTTGGTTGTGGTGCTCATTCGATTAGAATGAAACATGAATACTGGAAGTTAAAGTCGTACAACGCTGAGTGTCTTCGATTTAGATGTATTGAGGTTTAAAACATATTTTGTTAATTTCTAATAACAAATTTGTTTTGTATTAAAGAAACATTTTATAATATTACAAAAAATTTAAACTTGTGTTCTTCACTACCCCTATTTTAAAAAAGTTTGTTAACCTAAGTTTTAATGTTTAACCTCTATTTTGCAATAAAATTTAAACATCCAAATTTAAAACATTTGTACAATTCAATCTTAAAATCTTGGGTTATTTAGCGCCTGGGACATGCTAAATAACCAGTTTAATTGACTTAATTTTCAGTAAACTGAAAATTTTTGTGTGGTGATTTTAGATTATTTGGGGTGATTTGGGTTTTGAGCCAGAACACCTATAATACATATATATTAATAAGCTTTCTGGATGATGAAAATACACATATTTAGATCTAAGGAACTAAGAGCTTTTGCAACATTAATTTACAAGTAGGCAGGCACTGTAGGTAGACGTGTAATATAAACGAGTCCTGATTAAAGTACCCCGGGGAAATGTACCACCACTTTCGGTCACGTGTTTTATTAATCCGAGCCTTCTCTGACTTTACTTCTTGTATACTGGGAAGCTTGGGCTTTGGATGCGTTTTTTCTTTTGTTAATTTTTCTAAAGTTTGTATATGAAGATTTTGCATGTTTTACAGACTTATATAGGGAAAACTTAAAAAATCTTCTTTTAAATTGTTAGCATGGAGTTGTGGGTTTAAATTTCAGTTGAGGGTGTCGTTGTGTTTTGCACTTGTAAAAAGGTATTGAAAGGAATTTAATGATGAAACCCCTTGATATAAGAGCCATTTTAGCTTGTAGAGCATCCACATGCCCTCTTGTTCTTTATTATTATTAATGATCGCTAACCGTCTATCGTCTATCTGAAGTCCCTGGGGTCAAAGATGGCTGCAACCCCTGGGTCCAAAGTTTGTATGAAGATTTTGCATGTTTTTACATAGACTTACATAAGGAAAGACTTAAAAACATCTTCAATCAGCATTTGCGAGAGGACAATTTTTTTTATCATTGCAAAGATCCTCAGGAGATCGATTTAGGGCCATTTGACAGGCATTTGTTGAAACAGGTACTTGATAGGGATGCATCATTAGCCAAAAAACCGTGTGTGCTCGGAGGTGCGCTCTATATTTTTAGGATCAAAATTTTGCCCAGAAAGGTCCAAAATCTACAAAATACAACAAAATTACCAACAATACCATTTTTTGAGACCTATTAAATCTTCTAGATAAATAAAATTAATAAAAATATATTTTGAAGATAGAATATGATCAATTTACTTCAATATGCACAACAGATTATATGTAAATATTATTTTGTTGCATTTTGAATATATTGGGGGCCAAAATACCCCCTTATCATACCTTGTCCTTTGTGATTAAACCTCTGATAGAATACTGATTTGAAAAAAGGCCATGTTGGAGTTTTTATACTAAAACCTGGCCTTTTATTGCATCACAAGAAGATACCAGCATTAATTTGTTGACCCTACAGAAATATTCCTGATACTTTTTGCCGACGACGTCGCTTTAATTTCTGACACAATACATGGTTTGCAAAAACAACTTGATGTACTATATGATTATTGTTCGACATGGAAGTTGAAGGTTAATGTAAAGAAAACAAAAATTGTTGTTTTCAAAACTGGTGGGCAGCAGTCAAGAGCTGAAAAATGGTATTATGATGGTAAACAGATTGACACTGTTAATGGGTTTAGCTATGTTGGATTACATTTTTTCGTCCCGATTGTCAATGTTTCAAATGAAGGAAAATCTTGCGATAAAAGCAAAACCAGTTTTAATTTCTTTATTGTCTTCGCTACGAAGTTTATGTCTAGTGCCTAAGCATGTGTATTTTAAATTGTTTGAAACAAAAATAAGACCAATACTATTATATGGTGCAGAGATAGGGGGACTGGATTATATAGAATCAATTGAACGGATGCATATTTATGCATGCAAACGATTTATGTCAGCTTCACTAAAAGCATGTAATGCTGTAGTTGTAGGTGATTGTGAAAGGTATCCTATGTATATAACAGCGCACAAAAAAATCATCAAGTATTGGATTAAAATATTAAACATGCCAGACGATAGTGCTTAGAAACATAGATAGTTATGGTTATAGCAATTGGGTTACAAAGCTGAAAATGAATCTATATTCAAATAGTTTTGGATATATTTGGGAGTGGCAAAGTGTGGAAAATGAACAGTTGTTTATAAGCCGATATGAAACAAGACTAAAAGATCAATACTTACAAACATGGTCTCAGATGGTACAAGGCAGTAAAAAACTGTTTTATTATAACCATTTTAAGAATGATTTTAAATTCGAAAACTATCTAAATGTTCTAACATACATACAGTTTAGAGCTGCGTATAATGTGTCTTTAGGAACATCATCCCATTGTTTATTTAAAAAGGAAGGGATATGAAATTGCCTAGAGAGCAGCGTATTTGTATATATTGTAAAGATGATATTCATGATATTGAAACAGAATACCATTTTCTTAAGAGTATTGTATTTGCAAAGGAAATATTATGAACATCCTAATATGCACAAATTTTATTTACTTATGTCTTCGACAAAAAGAAATGTCATTATTAATTTAGCAATGTTTATATATTATGCATTTGAGAAAACATATTTTTATATATATATATATAGTGTCATATGCATGAATGAATGGTGTTTTACGGCACGTCGACACATAAATAGGTCATATTTTGTGCAACTAACATAATCTCGGAAGAAAACAGAATAATCATCAATGTGCATTACAAAATAATGTCAACATTAACTGATCTAGAGATGCATGACTACAAATAATAGATATATCTTTACATCTGATGATTTTGTTTCAGGCCGCATTTGGGTGGGAAAAGAAAAAAAGTAGGAAGCACAGAAAACAACAATGGTAGTACACATTTCATAATAGTAGAATGTAAGGTATACTGTATAACCCTTGTATTAACCCCCTACATATATATAATGGACTGTTCTTTCTTTGAATTAAGATCATTCCATTTATGTGACAAAGGAGTGTATTGGGGGAAATGACTGATCAGCAGCCAGACATTGTAAACCCTGATCAGTCTGCAGTTATACTCTGGGGTTACAATGGACACAAAGGCTATTATAGTCGTGTTTAGCGGGTTACGGGTTAAAGTAGCTATCCCACCAACAACAGAGATCTGGAAGGGAGCTTGGTTTCAATCCAAACACAAAAACGACCAGTTTCAGTTTCATATGAAATTGAGCTTATGTTACCTTAATTATTGTTAATGAAAATGTTTTTTTTCTGGTAAACTCGACAACTCAACAAGTTTTTGGTGTTAAATCATAAATATTAATTCATTTGGAGTTCATAATGCTAACAGCTCTACATATATTTGATTAGAAATTAATTTGATCCAAAACGAGAATTTATAATAGCCTTAAATTAAAGCCTCTCAAGAACACATATTATTTATACAACAAAACTAGTTGAGTCGTCGAGTTTTCCATAAAAAAATTAAACCATTTCATTGACAATAATTAAGTCAGGTGGATCATAGGACCTGTATGATAACAGGTGGATCATAGGACCTGTATGATAACGTTGACCTATGTTTTACACTTCTCTGAATCTGGTTTGTTTTTATCCTATCCTATCATCCCCATGTGGTTCTCGGGGGCCCCGTTTGGTCACGGGGCAAAGAATAGGGCCACTGCAGATCCCTTTGGAGGGATAGGCAGAGGGGTAGAATCCCCCAAATTCATGTTCATTTTATCATTTTTTAGCTCTACTGGCCAAAGGCCAGCAGAGCTTATGGGATGGCCAGTTGTCCGTCGTCCGTCCGTCGTCAGTCGTCCGTCCGTCTGTTTACTTTTGCCTTGTGAACACTCTAGGGCCTTTATTATTAATCGAATCTTTACGAAACTTTGCCAGTGTCTTTATATCAATGAAAGCTCGGACAAGTTCGAAAACCAGCCGGATCGGATAAATTTCACCGGAGTTATGGCCCTTGTTTTGCTGAAAAATGCCATATTAAGCCTTGTGAACACTCTAGCACCTTCATTTATTATTTGATCTTTACCAAACTTGCACAGATTGTTAATATCAATGAAAGCTCGGACAAGTTTGAAAAACCAGCCAAATCGGATCAGTAACACCGGAGTTATGGCCCTTGTTTTTTCAGAAAATTGCTATCTTCTGCCTTGTGAACGCTCTAACACCTTCATTTATTATTTGATCGTTACCAAACTTGCACAGATTGTTAATACCAATGATAGCTTGGACAAGTTCGAAAATCAGCTAAATTAGGTCGGTAACACCAGAGTTATGGCCCTTGTTTTTTCTGAAAAATGCCATTTTCTGCCTTGTGAACACTCTAGGGCCTTCAATATTAATCAGACCTTTACTTAACTATGCCAGTGTCTTTATATCAATGAAAGCTCGGACAAGTTCGAAAAATTGCAAGACCGAAATAATTTCACCGGAGTTATGGCCTTTGTTTTGTTGAAAAATGCCATATTAAGGTTGTGAACACTCTAGCACCTTCATTTATTATTTGATCTTTACCAAACTTGCACAGATTGGTAATATCAATTAAAACTCGGACAAGTTCGAAAACCAGCTAGTTCGGACCATTAACACCAGAGTTATTGCCCTTGATTTAGTTAAAAATGCTATATTTTGCCTCATTAAGACGATAGGACCTTCATCTTTCATCCAATCTTTACCAAACTTTACCAGATTGTTTATATAAATGAAAGCTCGGAAAATTTCGAAAACCAGCTAGATCGGACCATTAACAGCGGAGTTATGGCCCTTGATTTAGTTAAAAATGCTATATTTTGACACGTTAAGACGATAGGGCCTTTATCTTTCATTCGATCTTTACCAAACTTTACCAGATTGTTTATATAAATGAAAGCTCGGACACTTTCGAAGACCAGCCAAATCGGACCAGTAACAGCGGAATTATGACCCTTGATTTAGTTAAAAATGCTATATTTTGCCTCGTTAATTCGATAGGGCCTTCATCTTTCATCTGATCTTTACAAAACTTTACACGATTTTTTATATCAATGACAGCTCAGACAGTTTCGAAAACCAGCCAGATCGGACCAGTAACAGATGAGTTATGGGTCTAGATTTAGTCAAAAATCCTATATTTTGCCTCGTTAAGATGATAGGGCCTTCATTTTTCATGCGATCTTTATGAAACTTTACTAGATTGTTAATATCAATGACAGCTCAGTCAAGTTCGAATACCAGCCAGATCGGACCTGTAACAGTGGAGTTATGGCCCTTGATATAGTTAAAAATCCTATATTTTCGATAGGGCCTTCATCTTTCATCCGATCTTTAAGAACCTTTACCAGATTGTTAATATCAATGAAAGCTTGGACAAGTTCGAAAGCCAGCCAGATCGGACCTGTAACAGTGGAGTTATGGCCCTTGATTTAGTTAAAAATCCTATATTTTCGATAGGGCCTTCATCTTTCATCCGATCTTTAAGAAACTTTACCAGGTTGTTAATATCAATGAAAGCTTGGACAAGTTCGAAAACCATCTAGATTGGACCACATGGTCCTTGATTTTCTGAAATATGCTATATCTTGGCCTTATTGAGACGAAAGGGCCTTCGTTTGGCCGGATTTCATTGAAACTTTGCAGGGATGATCAGTACCAAGCCTAGTTGTACATAGTCACTGTGTTCCAGTTGAAGGATTTTGGCGGAGTTATAGCCCTTAAAGGTTTTAATACACAAACTTTGTTCTGATTAGTTCTCCTGAACCCCTGGCCGGATTAAAAAAAACTTTTTAGGGATGATTGATTCTATGTCTAGTTGTGCAAATCATCGCCGTGTTCCGGTTGAATGATTTTTGGCAGAGTTATGGCCCTTTAAAGGTTTTAATACACAAATTTGTTCTGACTAGTTCTCCTGAACCCCTGGCCAGATTTAAACGAAGCTCTTTAGGGATGATCAGTTCTATGTGTAGTTGTGCAAATCATTGCCTTATTCCGGTTGAATGATTTTTTTAGGCAGAATTATGACCCTTTAAAGGTTTTAATACACACACTTTGTCTGATCTACTTCTCCTGAACCCCTCGCCAGATTTCAGTGAAACATTGCAGGATTGATCAGCACCAAGCCTAGTGGTGCATGTCATCGTCACGTTCCGGTTTACAGATATTTGGCAGAGTTATGGCCCTTTAAAGGATTTTGATACCACAATTGTTTTCGGGCTAGTTCTCCTGAATCCCTTGCTAGATATAGACGAAACTTGACAAGGATGATCAGTATCAAGCCTAGTTGTGCATATCATCGCTATATTTGGGTTGAATGATTTTTGGCAGGGTTGTGACCCTTTAAATGTTTTATTACACAGACTTTGTCCAGATTAGTCTCTTCTGAACTCTTTGCCAGATTTCAGCGAATCTTGGCGAGAATGATTAGTACTAAGCCTAGTTGCACCTGTCATTGCCATGTTCTGGTTGAATGATTTTTGAAAGACTTATGGCCCCTTATACATAAACTTTATCTTGAGCCAGTAGAGCGTCCACAGGCCCTCTTGTTGTTCATGTTCATTAAAGGTCTTCATCATGATCCCTGCATTGTTTCAGGTGCTATCTCGCTCGCATCAAAAGAGCAGTGGCAGAAAAACAAAAACGTGGCTCCAGCGTAAATGGAGTTCCTACGATAGAATTTGCAGCAACTCTGCAGTTCAGGGTGAGAAGGTTCTAGGCCCATTTTCCATATTTTATCTCAATGTACATGGAAAATGAGCCTGGCATGTTCATGCCTTTTAGGTGCCATATAACCTTTTCATGTGTTGGTGCGCCTTAAAACCCCAATTCAATTCAATTTTATCCTATCGATTCTGGCTTAGGTTTTTAGATCACCTGAGCCGAAGGCTCAAGGTGATCTATTGGGATCACTCTTCGTCCGTCGTCGTCCGTCGTCGTCCGTCGTTAACTTTTCTTCAAACAACTTCTCCTCAGAAACCACTTGGCTAATTTTGACCAAACTTCACCTGGATGATCCTTAGATGAATGCTTTTTAGATTTGTTAAAATTAGATCAGCGCGACATACAAGATGGCTGCCATTACCATATATGGTCAAAACCTTAAAAAATCTTCTTCTCCAGAACCGCTGGACAGATTTCAACAGTTTTTCTTTTAAAATGATCACCAATGTCTAGACTATCAATTGTGTTCAAATGAAGTCCTCGGGGTCAAAAATGACTGTGCCCCGGGGTTCCAAAGTTTGTATATTGACATTTTGCATGTTTTTCATATAGACATATAGGACAAAACTTTAAAAAATCTTCTTCTCTGAAACCACAAGGCACAGAGCTCTCATGTACTACGTGTAACATCTGCTTATGGTCCTCTACTAAGTTTGTTCAAATGATGACCCTGGGGTCAAATTCATCCCCACCCCGGGGGTCTAAGTTTTACATAGACTTATATAGGAAAGAAAATTAAAAAATCTTCTTTCCTGAAACTACAAGAGCCAGAGGTTTGATATTTTGCATTTACTATAAGCTTATGGTCCTTTACCAAGTTTGTTCAAATGAAGTCCCCGGGGTCAAAAATGACTGTGCCCCGGGGTTCCAAAGCTTGTATATTGAGATTTTGCATGTTTTTCATATAGACATATAGGCAAAAACTTTAAAAAATCTTCTCTGAAACCACAAGGCACAGAGCTCTCATGTACTACGTGTAGCATCTGCTTATGGTCCTCTACTAAGTTTGTTCAAATGGTGACCCTGTGGTCAAATTCGTCCCCACCCCGGGGGTCTAAGTTATACATAGACTTATATAGGAAAACAAATTAAAAAATCTTCTCCTCTGAAACTACAAGAGCCAGAGGTTTGATATTTTGCATTTATTATAAACTTATGGTCCTTTACCAAGTTTGTTCAAATGGTGACCCTCGGGTCACATTTGACCCCGCCCCAAGGGTCACATGTTTTACATAGACATGTATAGAGAAAAACTTAAAAAATCTTCTTCCCTGAAACTGCAAGAGCCAGAGGTTTAGTATTTTGCATTTGCAATAAGCTTATGGTCCTTTACCAAGTTTGTTCTAATGGTGACCCTGGGGTTACATTTGGCCCCACCCCAGGGGTCACATGTTTTATATAGACTTGTATAGGGAAAAACTTAAAAAATCTTCTTCTCTGAAACTACAAGAGCCAGAGGTTTAATATTTGCATTTACTATAAGATTATGGTCCTTTACCAAGTTTGTTCTAATGGTGACCCTGGGGTTACATTTGGCCCCACCCCAGGGGTCACATGTTTTATATAGACTTGTATAGGGAAAAACTTAAAAAATCTTCTTCTCTGAAACTACAAGAGCCAGAGGTTTAATATTTTGCATTTACTATAAGATTATGGTCCTTTACCAAGTTTGTTCAAATGGTGACGCAAGGGTCACATGTTTTACATAGACTTGTATAGGGAAAAACTTAAAAAATCTTCTCCTCTGAAACTGCTTGAGCCAGATGTTCAATATTTTGCCTTTGCTATAAGCTTATGATCCTCTACCAAGTTTATTCAAATGGTGACCCTGGTATCAAATTTGGCCCCGCCCCAGGGGTCACAGTTTTAAATAGACTTATGTAGGAAAAAAATAAAAAAAAATCTCTGAAACTACAAGAGCCAGAGGTTTAATATTTTGCATTTACTATAAGATTATGGTCCTTTACCAAGTTTGTATAAATGGGGTCATATTTGGCCCCGCCCCGGGGGTCACAGTTTTGCATAGACTTGTATAGGGAAAATTTAAAAAAATCTTCTTCCCTGAAACTGCAAGAGCCAGAGGTTTAATATTTTGCATTTACTATGAGCTTATGGTCCTTTACCAAGTTTATTAAAATGATGACCCTGGGGTCACATTTGGCTCTGCCCCAGGGGTCAAATGTTTTACATAGACTTGTAAAGGGAAAAACTTAAAAAATCTTCTCTGAAACCACAAGGCACACAGCTCTCATATATTACATGTAGCCCTGGGGTCACATTTGACCATGCCCCAGAGGTTACACTCTAGCACCTTCATTTTGTCTTTGATCTTTACCTAACTTTGTCAGTGTCTTTATATCAGTGTTGGTAAACAACAGAGGCCTTTCTTGGACAATCTAAACCAAACTTGCACAGATTGTATATGATCATAAGATTTCGAAGAAGTTCGATAATGGACCATTACTCAGGTGATCGATATAGGGCCATCTTGGCCCTCTTGTTCATTAGCTTGTCTTATATTTCATTGATGGCCCTAGACTTTTCGATACTGCGTCTTAAATGTTCTCGCCTCTCACCGTTCGAATTCCATTGGGAGCTCAACTTGTCAAGTGAGAAAAGAAAGTGTTGATTCTTACAGATGGCGGGAGGTATACAGTACTAGTTCTGCCAAGGAAAAACGGGGAGGTCCGCCTCCCCCATCAAAAAATTGTCAGTCATATATGGCCTAACATGTTCTAAAAATGACATAAAATACTCAAACAAGTATACTTTTCATACTTCATACTCAGAATGAGATAGATCTAGAGGAGTAATATAACTTCATACCAAAAATAGGTCAACATGATTCGAACAACCATTTTCTATTGATTAACGTTACCCAGTTATTCATTAGTCACACCTCTTTACTCATTATACGATAAACCTAGATGATTACCGTTGTTGTCCAGATAAGTATTCACACCAATCAGGCTTGAAAGAAAAAAGTGTTTGTTTCCGCTAACCCAACCGACCCTATTTAGCCGCCGAGCCTAACTTTTTTTATTGCCAAAAAAAAAAGAATAATAATTTAAAACAATTTTAAAAAAAAAAATATATAAAAAAAAAATAATATAAAGTTGAGCCCATGAACCAATTTTTAAAAAAAAAAATGTTTTACATGCTTATGTAGAAAAAAAAAAATGCCTCCAGTGCGATTTGAACCCACGAACCCTGGGGTTTCCAGTGTACATTAACAAATATTAAAAAAGGGCCATAACCATGTATTATCTAGGTATTAATACCTTCCCCAGTATTTTTATCATATTAAAAGTGTTTTTCATTGACAAAAATAAGGTCATTAATAATAAGAAAAAAAAGAAGAAAAAAAAGTTTTTGCAACCTACCTACCCTATTTTTTTTGAAGCCGTTAGCGGCAACAAACCATTTTTTTTTTGGTCTCACTAATATTTAATCATTTAGTTTGAAAACTAATGAGTAATAAGCATTCATCATGTTCATGGGGTAAACATTTCAATAATATTTATGCTATCACATGTGTCACATGGCATCACATGGTGTCACATGGCACATGACATTGCATAGTGTCACATGGCATCACCTGGAGTCATGGTGTCACATAGTGTTACAAGGCACATGGCATCGCATAGTGTCACATGGCAACACCTGGTGTCACATGGGTGTCATGCATGGCATCTCATTATGTCACATGGCATCCCACAATGTGACGTGGTGTTACAAGGCATCACATGGCGTAACATCGTGTCACATGGCATCACATGTGATATGGTGTCAAATGGAATCACGTGGCATTATATGGTGTAACATGGCATCACTTGAAATACTGATTTCATTAAAACCAACGTACGCAAAATCGTAAGTTATGCAAAAAAACTGACGTAAGTTTTTGCGTAAGTACTCTCTAGCGTCGAAGGTAAGTACAATTAGCGCGCATCGCTGTCAAATCCGCATCCGCGAGCCTGGATGTGATGACAGACGATGACAGACGACAATATGACAGCCGCAAGAAAAGCAAATTGGACTGAAGATCAAACGAATGCGTCGATCGTCGAGAATGGCAAATTCTTGAACGCAAGTTTTAGTTCAGCCGTAACAGCCAAACAAAAATACAAAATATTTCTGGACATTTTAGAAAGGTATGTATACAATAGGCACTGAACAGTGAACCATACTTTTTCCTGTTTATTTATCTGTGTTTAATAATTGCATTCTGCTACGTCTATATAAACGAAGCATTTTATGTTCAGTTATTCAAAGCATACAGCGAAGATTTAGAACACAGCTCAAGATCTACATGTTTTCAGAGTTATCTCCCATTTACGTTTCTCCGCCATTTATTGATGGATGCAAAACTGGCCGAGATGACCATGTTTATTGTGCATTGGCCATATTTAGAGTCTACATTTTGGCGACCGAACTACAAAGGGCCATGTTTTATTTTTATGTTGTATCTTGAAGACTACCAGAAGATTAATCCAAGCTTTCCCTAACCAGTCTTTTTTCACGGTTGTGATATTTCATCTGGCTTTGACTAGAAAACCACAAATAAAACGGAATAAAAATAAAGACTTTTACGTTCAGAGAAATCTCGGATTACCAGAAGATGGTAGATTGGTCGAGCATGTTTTCTGTGACAATGAATCAAATGTAGTTTTAAATTAAAGAGTCATTGTATTTGGCAGAATACACTCTAATGTATCCCCGCTACATGTCCGTGCAAATTATGGCCAGGCCAGCCTTAGCAAAATTATTGTTGATGTGCAGTACTCTGACCATACATGTGATTTCCTGGATAAGGTTACCAACGTTTTACATCGCGGATGGAAAGTATTAACTTACACATGTATGGGGGAAGATAAAAGTCATAAAAGTCACGAGCTTGATTGTTATTATTTGTGATGTTATCAAGTATAACATGTCAATGATCAGCCACAAATTGTATCAAACCGTGTAGTGTAGCGAGAAATAATAACCAATATTTAATAATTACGAACCTCTATATATTTCTTTTCATTTTGATCTAAAAACTCTTATATGACATTTACCCCAATTTTATTTTATCAAATGCTTTAAAAAACATAAAGGTATGAACATATTTTATTAAACATCACTTATACCAGAGATCTAAGAAATTGTTTCTTATAGAATCTCACATTTTTTAGACAAATCTCCCTTAACAAATTCTTAAATCTCCCATCATTACGTCATTTTCAACACATGTCGGGTTATATACACTCAAGAGATATGAAAACGCAACACGGGAATTTCCGCTATATATTGTATGTACAATATGCTGCTTTTAATCGAATGGTACATGGCTACGTAAGACCTTTCCTTTTGGAAAAAATACTAAAACAACAAATAATACAGCAAATAGTATTCCTTCAATGTTTCATTATTCACAGAGTACGCGTTTGGTTCAATCATGTGAGCAAACTTAGGATGCAACATTTTGCAAACTATTTACGTTAAATACAGTACTGAACTAGCTCAATTTTTCAAAGAGCAACTTCAACATTTAAGAAGTTCTTGTTACAAAGTGTAGTGTGATTAAAACGTCTACAACATCACAGTTGTGTCCTTTCTCTAGTTAACTGCAACTTTTTTTTTAAAAAACATCTTGGGATTTCTTTGGAATATTATGTGCAATTAAGTGTGCAGTATATACAATATATAGTGGAAATTCCCGTGTTGCGTTTTCATATCTCTTCAGTGTATGATGGTCGATATTTTTGTGGTGGAGAAACCCAATTTTCCTGGGTAGAAGCAGTACTGTACACTTCCCGCCATTCGTAAGAATCGACACTTCCTCACAAGTCGAGCTCCCATTGGGATTCAAACCCACAGCGGTGAGAGGCGAGAAGGTTAACAACGCAGCGTCATTAACCACTCGGCCACGGAGATGCTAGAAGGTATACTGGTTTCACCTTGTGCGTCTGTCCGTCCACCTGTATACACCACATTCTCCGCTTTGTAACTTCTCTACCCCGATACAAAAAATCTCAGAACATTTCATGAGTGGACTGTCTGTGATGAAAGGACGACTGCTATTGATTTTGAGGTCAGAAGGTCAAGGTCACCATTACCCCGGATCATGAAAATCTTTGTCCGCTCTATATCTCAAAATCTTCATAGGTGAACTGCCTGTGGTAAGGAGATGACGCTTTTGGGATCTTTTTGGGTCAGTAGGATAAAATATGTTGGAAGAAATTCAATAAATATATTTGGGGAAAAGTTGATGATTTATCTTTACTCAAGTAGTAGTAAGCAGGATTATATTAGTAGCCCCTCAATAGTTGAAGTACTGGTACACATGACCATTCACTTTGACCTTTGATTTAAATTCTGTAAACCTTAATGTCTTATACATATCTTCCAACTCAATACTTTCAAAATAGTTATGCCCCCACCACCGAGGGGGGCATATAGCGCTGGCCAAGTTTGTCTGTTGTCTGTCTATTTATAGAAAATGTTTCGACAAGAAGTCAGAAGATACAGTGTCAGAAGATACAATAACATTTATTTAGACAGCACTTTAAAACAAAGTCAAAGGATAGTAATTAAATATGTGTTAATATTTTAAATAATCATGAATCATGCAATCAACCTTTCTTCAGTTCATTGTACAATAATCAAAATTAAAGAAGTAATGCTTTTAAACAGTACTTTTCTTTCTAACAATATTGTGTGACCACTGTAGCTGACATGTCATAAAGCATAAATTATTCATCCTTAACTTTTAGGTATGGTAAATTCTAGAGACACCACTCTCACATACAATCAGGGCGTCCCGACTTCTGGTAGTAGCAGACAGAAAGGTACACACGTTTAAACATTTTTTCCATGACATTTTATTTGCGTCCATTGTAATCAGAGGTTGATCAGGGTTTACAATGTCCAGCTGCTCAAGAGTCATTTCCCCTAAAACAGCCATTTTAAAGTCAGATTTTGCTTTAACCTTAACAGAGATGATAGAAACTTTGTGTCAAGTATTTGTGTATAATATCACCGTCGAATTACCCAGCCGTTAATAGAAACAGCTGATTAGAAACGTACGCTTCGTTAAAAAGGCACGCTGACTTTTTAACTCTTATGTTTACATAAACATTACCGGTGCTATAAATAATCCATTTGTATCTGCACTTCCTGTGTTGTGCTTGGGATACAGCGTAATTAGTACACAAATATTTATTCGGCTAGTGTACAATTTAATTTTATTCAGTTTATTTGTTAAATTCCCTAAGTTGTAACGCTTCCGAGTGCTGCGTCAACTGTGTTTGTTTATGTGTTAATAAGCATATTCTGCCTTTAACATAAATGGAATGGTCTAAACTCAAGTAAGAACAGTCCATTATATATATGTGGCAGGTTAAGGATTAATCTTTCTTTGTTTTTTGTTGAAAACTCGCCATGTTTCAGAAACTATGTTATAATTCAAAACTGCCCCGTGTGGTTACAGGGAGGCCCATTCTCCATATTTATCTTGATGTAAATGGAGGATGAGCCTGGCATGTTCGTTCCTGTTAGGCGCCATATAACTTTTCATGTGTGTTGATGTGCTGTTAAACCCAATCCAATTAAAAAACTCATAATGATAAAGAATAAAGACATTGATATCATACTTGTGTGTGACCACTGTAGCTGATATATCAGAAAGCATAATTTATTCATTATTAACTTTTAGGTATGACAAATTCTGGAGTCCGTACTCTCACATACAACGAGCGTGTCACGAGTTCTGGCAGTAGCAGAAAGAAAGGTACACACATTTTTAAACTGTTTTTATGGCATGTTTACATGCCTGTTTGAAATATTTATGTCAGGTATCCGCTACGACAAGATTTTCCAATATAACTATATGTAACAAAAATGGTCAGCCATGTTTGACAATGAATCAACATGAATTTTGTTGCATGTCATGGCAGTCATTTTGTTAACGGCTCCAACCACTTATGACTTTTAAAAAGTAGTCTCCACAGAATTGTATTTTCAAAATCTATTTTTAACTATGGTGGCCATCTTGGGATTTCACATCAACCTGAATTTTTGCTAAGATCAACTAGACATCAAGAGCAACATTCCTGTGAAGTTTCATGAAAATCTGTCAAGTAGTTCCAGAGGAGTAGTCGCCACAAAAAAAGTTTACAGAAAGAACGGATGGACGCTGCATCACGGCATAAGGTCTGCTGATCTTTGATCTGTAGAGCTTTAACATGTTCATTTCTAGCCTGTAATCAGGTTTGATCTTGTGCCATTTGAAAACAAGAGGTAAATGACCTTGAAGCTCTACTGGCAGGTTCTGAAAGCTAGATCAGCATTCCTGTGAAGTTTCATGAAAATCAGTCAAATAGTTTCAGAGCAGTCGTTACAAGTTTTTATATATAACTCTATGTAAACAAAGATTGCCGCTGGCAACCATGTTTAATGTTGAATCAAAATAATTTGACAAGGACCAACATCATTTCATGCTGATCATTTTAGAAAAAGTCCCATATCAATATCACTTACAGTTTTCAAGAAGTAGTCGCTACAAACTTGTCTTTTAAAAACCTATTTTTAGCCGTGGCAGCCATCTTGAATTTCGGGCCAACCTGAAATTTTGTTAGGATCAACTAGACACCAAGAGCAACATTCATGTGAAGTTTCATGAAAGTCCGTCAAGTAGTTGCAGAGGAGTAGTCGCTACAAGTTTTTACTACACAACTCTATATGTAAACAAAGATGGCCGAACCAAAATGATATTTCGACAAGGACCAACATCATGTCATGCTGATCATCTTAGAAAAAGTCCCATATCAATATCACTTATAGTTTTCAAGAAGTAGTCGCTACAAACTGGTTTTTAGCTCTACTGGCCAAGGGCCAGCAGAGCTTATGGGATGCTGTGTTGTCCGTCGTCCGTCGTCTGTCGTCTGTCTGTCTGTCTGTCGTCTGTCGTCCGTTAACTTTTCTTCAAACGACTTCTTCTCAGAAACCACTTGGCTAATTTTGACCAAACTTCACGTGGATGATCTTTAGTTGAATGCTTTTTAGATTTGTTAAAATTAGGTCAGTGCTACATCCAAGATGGCTGCCATTACCATATATGGTTGAAACCTTAAAAAATCTTCTTCTCCAGAACCGCTGGACAGATTTCAACAGTTTTTCTTTTAAAATGATCGCCAACGCCTAGACTATCAAGTTTGTTCAAATAAAGTCCCCGGGGTCAAAAATGGCCGTGCCCCGGGGGTCCAAAATTTGTATATTGAGGTTTTGCATGTTTTTCATATAGACATATAGGAAAAAACTTTAAAAAATCTTCTTCTCTGAAACCACAAGGCACAGAGCTCTCATGTATTACATGTAGCATCAGCTTATGGTCCTCTACTAAGTTTGTTCAAATGGTGACCCTGGGGTCAAATTTGTCCCTGCCCCGGGGGTCACAGTTTTACATAGACTTATATAGGATTTTTTTTAAAAAAATCTTCTTCTCGGAAACTACAAGAGCCAGAGGTTTGATATTTTGCATTTACTATAAGCTTATGGTCCTTTACCAAGTTTGTTCAAATGGTGACCCTCGGGTCACTTTTGGCCCCGCCCCAAGGGTCACATGTTTTACATAGACATGTATAGGGAAAAACTTAAAAAATCTTCTTCTCTGAAACTGCAAGAGCCAGAGGTTTAATATTTTGCATTTGCTATAAGCTTGTGGTCCTCTATCAAGTTTGTTCAAATGGTGACCCAGGGGTCACATTTGGCCCCACCCCGAGGGTCACAGTTTTACATAGGCTTGTATAGGGAAAAACTGAAAAAAATCTTCTTCTCTGGAACCACATGGCACAGAGCTCTCATGTAATACATGTAGCATCAGCTTATGGTCCTCTACTAAGTTTGTTCAAATGGTGACCTGGGGGTCAAATTTGTCCCCGCCCCGAGGGTCACAGTTTTACATAGACTTATATAGGATTTTTTTTTTTAAATCTTCTTCTCGCCAACTACAAGAGTCAGAGGTTTGATATGTTACATTTATTATAAGCTTATGGTCCTTTACCAAGTTTGTTCAAATAGTGACAATAGTGACCCTGGGGTCACATTTGGTCCCGCCCCAAGGGTCACATGTTTTACATAGACATGTATAGGGAAAAACTTAAAAAATCTTCTTCTCTGAAACTGCAAGAGCCAGAGGTTTAATATTTTGGTGTTGCTATAAGCTTATGGTCCTTTACCTATTTTGTTCAAATGGACCCTGGGGTCACATCTGGCCCTGCCCCGGGGATTCACAGTTTTACATAAATGCTTGTAGAGGGAAAAACTGAAGAAAAAAAATCTTCTCTGGAACTGCAAGAGCCAGAGGTTTAATATTTTGCATTTGCTAAAAGCTTATGATCCTTTACCAAGTTTGTTCAAATGGTGACCCTGGGGTCACATTTGGCCCCGCCCCAAGGGTCACATGTTTTACATAGACATGTATAGGGAAAAACTTAAAAAATCTTCTTCTCTGAAACTGCAAGAGCCAGAGGTTTAATATTTTGCTGTTGCTATAAGCTTATGGTCCTTTACCAATTTTGTTTAAATGGGGACCCTGGGGTCACATCTGGCCCCGCCCCGGGGGTCACAGTTTTACATAAATGCTTGTGAAGGGAAAAACTGAAAAAAATCTTCTTCTCTGGAACTGCAAGAGCCAGAGGTTTAATATTTTGCATTTGCTGTAAGTTTATGGTCCTTTACCAAGTTTGTTCAAATGGTAACCCTCGGGTCACATGTTTTACATAGACATGTATAGAGATTATTTTTTTTGATTTTTTTTTTTTTTTTGATTTTTTTTTTTTAGATTTTTTTTTTTTTTGAAATATCTTCTCTTTTTTTTTGAAATGTTTTGCAATTTTTTTTTTTTTTTGCATTTTTTTTTTTTTTTTTGCAATTTTTTTTTGCATTTTAGCTCTGTTCGACCAGTCGGACCAGTAACAGAGGTGTTCTTGATTTAGTTAAACATGCTATATGTTGATACAGTTGGGCCTTCATTTTTCATCTGATCTTTACCAAACTTTACCAGATTCTTTAGTTATGGCCTTTGATTTAGTTAAAAAGCTGTTTTTTGCCCGAAACTTTCAAAAAAACGTAAATGGCAGTCACTCACTTCATTGATGTTATAAGAGCCATGTTAGCCAGTAGAGCGTCCACAGGCCCTCTTGGGCCTCTTGTTTAAAAATCTATTTGTAGCTGAGGCGGCCATCTTGGATTTCACATCAACATGAATTTTTGATAGGATCAACTAGACTTCATGGGCAACATTTTTGTAAAGTTTCATGAAAATCCATCATGTAGTTCCAGAGGAGTAGTCGCTACAAACAATGTTTACGGACGGGCACTGCACCACGGCATAAGCTCTCCTGATCTTTGATCAGTAGAGATAAAAACATATAACCGAAAAGGTTGATTCGAATTTTCAGAATATACTAAACCCAAAAGCAATAGGGTTCATCCTCCTACGAAGGGCAATGTACCTTTGAAGTTTCATGAGTTTATTCTATATATAGATCGAGATCATCAGACGGTTTATCTAAACCTCCAGACAGAAAGGCTAGAGATGGAAAAAGAAAAATTAGACATGGAGAGGGAAAAGATGAAAATAAAAAGAGAACGGCTTGAGATAGAGAAAGAAAAGATTGCCTTGAAGAAAAGAAAACTCGAACTTGTTAGCGAACTTGTTGGTATTGTGAGGGAGAAAAGGATCCAAGCTATGACGGACGAAATATTAAATGGGAATGTTTTTTTTGAATGAATGTGATGTATGTAAATGCAAAATAGTTCACTGAGACATCTTTATAAATACCAGGGAGTAAGTATACAGGGAGGAGACTTGGGTTCATAAACGCTCTAGTTTATCGATTTATGTTGTCGCGCTAAAACGCCGCCATTTTATTGATACAGGTAAGTCGATCGTAAACGCATTATATTTGAAAAGATAAAATTTCAGCCAACATCTCAAAATAGGCAGTTCTGTTATAAAATTACCTTCTTGACAAAGGACTTCTATTCATTCTTTGTTATTATTAATGCCTAATATAACCCGTACTTCGTATCTCGTTTGCAATAGCTCTGCACCATTTTCAATTTGAAAATTTTTAAATTTCACACGAGTTCTCAAAAGAGGCATTTTCATCACCTTTTTTAGGCTTTGTCTTATAATCACCACCATGAAATTAACTTCTTGACAAAGATAAATATGTCTACTATTCACTTGTTATTATTATTAATGCCTAATATAACCCGTAGTCTCGTATCTCGTTTGCAATAGCTATACACAGTCACCATTTTTCATCTTTGTTACAAGGAACCGTCTGGTAAAATGTGCTTTTATACATGCAAACAGAATGGTCGGTGGCTCCTTCCTGTATACTTTACTCCCTGTAAATAAAATCTCAACATTCATATTCTGACTCCTTTTCTAGTATTAATCAAAGGGGTCGGCACGATGTTGGGATGGTGTTCAAATGGATTGGTATAGAGTCCTAATGCCCGGATGGTGTTCAAATGGTTTGTTATAAAATGGTTTGTTATAGAGTCCTAAAGCCCCAAATATCCAAAACCCATGTATACTTAGTAACATAGGTTTTGGTTATTTGGAGCCTAAGGACTCTATACCAAACCATTTGAACACCAGATCAATATGTATACTTAGTAACATGGGTTTTGGATATTTGGGTTTACGACTCTATACCAAACCATTTGAACACCAGATCAATATGTATACTTAGTAACATGGGTTTTGGATATTTGGGGTTTAGGACTCTATACCAAACCATTTGAACACCATCCCAACACCGTGCCGACCCCCTTTGGTATTAATGAATACAATTACAAATTCTTTATTACATAGTGTAGATTTGTTGAAGAAACCTCAACAACAAATTGGAGTTAGTTCTGAAAACAACTGTATTATGTTAAATACCAAATTATTGACATATCAATGTGATGTCATGGAAACAAAGAATGCAACTACATTTAAAGAGGCTCTACCTATATATTTTTGTCCACCAATTGATATAAACTTTACTAAATTATAAAGAGGACTATGAAAAAGGTAAATGGCAATAATTTCACCCGATGTAAAATGCGTTTTGCTGGGGAAAAACAGGATTGAAAAGATCGGATTTTTGAAATTGTATTCGTAACTGTTTCAGACAAGCCGATTGCGGATTTTCCGATCTTTTTCGTTTACAATCGGAACTGCCTCGTCGGATTGGCGAAGAGTTCCGATCGATTTGTTTACTATCGGAACTGCCCTGAATAGTTTGTTTTCATTCAACTGAATCGCATTGCACATATCCGAGAAAATCGTAAAAACTCGTAGTTCTCCGGCAGGAATAAACGGCAGGGCAGCATTTTATTCAAGATATTGTTTTGATCATAATTAATAATTTACAGAACTGGAATACGAACCATATTTCTTCTTAGAATACTCATAAAATAGCTTTGTATACATATAAATGCAGTTATATTGAGTATTTAATATTTTACATTAAAAATCGCGTAGATATAGGTAGTGCCTCTTTAACATCTTTAATAGTATGAATCAGATGTATATAAATGTGTTGGAACATAAATCTATTGAAAGCACAAGTTTATGATATGCCCATTTGATACAGTACTTATTAATAGAGACACTTGATATTAAAGTGATTTTGCTTCTGTACAATCCTATTTTTGTCAAATGTGTTTAGATCGCCTAAGCCGAAGGCTCAATGTGATCTATTGGGATCACTCTTTGTCCTTCCGTCGTTCACTTTTGCTCAAACGACTTTTGCTCAGAAACCGCTTGGTCAGTTCGACCAAATTTCACATTGGTGAACCTTAGGTCAGTGCTTTTCAAATTTGTAATTTGTTAAAAAGAGGTCCACATGTCATCCAAGATGGCCACTGTTACTAAAAATAGTTTAAAAACTTCTTAAGAACCTCACAACAAATTTTGGTAATTCTTTTTTAGAAATGATCAACCACTGGATTAACAAGTTTTTAGCACGACTATTCGAAGAATAAGAGAGATTATGTAATCACCCCGGGGTCGGCGTCGGCTTCCCACATCAAGGTTTGCGTGTAAGCTGTGTTTACAAGTCTATATCTCTTACATTTCTTATCCTAGCACAACCAAATTTGTTCATTGGCTTCCTTGTAGCATTATCTTAAGGGCTGCATAAGCAATTTTGGTTCCTGTAACCCATGGGCTCCCATGGAACCCAAATTATGATAGCCCATAAAATGTGGCCCATTTCACATCAAATTTTGCGTGTAAGCTGTGTTTACAAGTCTATATCTCTTACAATTCTTACCCTAGCACAACCAAATTTGGCCATTAGCTTCCTTATAGCATTATCATAAGGGCTGCTTAAGTTATTGGTTCCTGTAACCCGTGGGCTCCCATGGAACCCAAATTCTGATAGCCCTTAAAATATGTCTGTTTCACATCAAATTTTGTGTGTAAGCTGTGTTTACAGGTCTATATCTCTTACATTTCTTGTCCTAGCTGAACTAAATTTTGGAATTGGTTTCCTTATAGTATGTTGTAAAGGGTTGGATAAGTAATTTTGTCTTCTGCAAATTCTGGGCTCCCATGGAACCCAAATTGTGATGGCCCATAAAATGTGAAATAAAGGCAGATTTAGGTTTGCATGTAAGAATGTATATATCTATAATTTTGGTTTGGGATTTGTTATAGCATTATGGATCTTATTACTTCACCCATATTGGGGCATGGGCTCCCTCCTCCCCCCCCACCCCCTTACACCCGCCCCCACTCCCCTCCACACTTTTTTTTTCTTCTTTTTTAATTTTTTTTACATATTTCTGTCTTGTTTTAGTCAATTCTTACACATATGTTGCAAACCCTCTCCCCCCCCCTCCCCCGCCTCTCACCCCCTCCCCCCACCCAGACTTGAAACTTTTTTTTTTATTCTTTTTTTTTACATATTTCTTTGTTGTTTAGGTCAATTCTTACACATCACATTTATGTTGCCCCCTCTCCCCCACCCTACCCACTCCTGCCTCTCACCCCCCCACCCCCCCCACACCCACCTCACCCCCACTTGAAACTATTTTTTTTTTACATATTTCTGTGTTGCTTTTGTAAATTCTTACACATATATGTTGCCCCACCCCCCGCTACTACCCACCACCCAACCCCCACTTGAAAATCATATATTTACACATATATGTTGCCCCACCTATGTTGCCCCACCCCCGCTACCCCCCCCCCCCCCCCCCCCCCCCCCCCCCCCCCCCCCCCCCCCCCCCCCCCCCCCACCCACACACACACACACACACACACACCCGCCTGGATGATTTTCCCCATCGTAAATATTGTCCATGTCCTCTTCATTCACTTCCAAGATTGGTTTTGGAACGCTTTCATCTATGCACTTGTTATGCAACTTCATACATGCCAATATTACCTTGGCACACTTTTCAGGCTTGAAAGGAAGGCAGCCTCCTGTCTTGTGCAAGCACCTGTTACATAATATAAAAAACCCAAAACATTTTATAATTTAGTATTGATCTACAATTTTTTTTTGAGTTATTATGTCAAAGAACAACTAAGGTCATGAAATTGTCAAGAAAATCACTTCCTGCCTCTTCATGTACCTAACTACAGTTATGAAACTTTTCACAAATACTTACCTGATTACATGCAGAAATCATTTTTGATAATTCACTATGATTTCAATAACAGGAAATACTTGCCATAATGGCATATATAATGTTGTTAGAAACTTTGACATGTTTGGACACAAATGCCGTCGCTGTACAATATCAACCCCAATACTGCCTTTCGAATATTATAACTAGAGGATCTTACAGGAGTGCCTATTTAATATTGAATTTATTAAACGAGTTGGATAAAGTTATATGATGCAAGGCTGAGCTGAGCATTATATCAATTTTATCTGAGTTTAATAAATTCAGTATTAAATAGGCACGAATGTGAGATTCTATCACATAAATAAAAAAAAGCATCGTAAACAACATTTATTTTTGTAGCTGTCTATAAATAACGTTGTCGTATGATGACTTCATATGCTTCCGTACAACACCGAACAGCGGAACTACCACGTCGATTTCCATAATTTAGTATTTTGAGTGGTTAAGGAAATTGACGAGGCAATACCGATGAAATCCAAGCTGAACGGAAAAGACCGAATGATGATTCGGTCCTCATTTGCGTGTTTATTTCACCAGTGTAATATGATAAATACATCATGGCTTTATTACACTCCCACACCGTCAGTTATGTGATGAAATATTAAAGTGCCATAATCAAAAGTCAGTGGACCGGAATAGTGTTAAAATATGGGCAGCTAATCTTCATATTCATTATTGATACTTCTTAAAAGTATGTCAAGGAGATTTAAAAGGAGTAGTCCAGTATTTCCTTATACAACCTTCTGATGACATTCTTTAATACCAAGTTCCAGCAAAATCTGTTAAGAAGTTTAGAAGTAGTCAGGACAAGAAAGTGTGATGTACATGTATAGGTACATTATGGCCACACTTTATCCAGATAATTCTATGTGTCACTGAGTCTTCCTGTCTTAAGTACCCCTCAATATGTACTGACCTAAATCTTGACTATAACAAGCCAAACGCCATCCTGGATTTTGAATGGGCATTGTTGAACGCTAGTTCTGCTGGAGTTGCTGGATTTGGCAATGGTGTTACTAGGTATGGCCTTAAGGGGTATCCGGAGTCGCCTAAAAGCCAGCCAATACTATTAGAGCTAATTTAGTCTTTGACGCAGCTGTCATGAAATACAGATGCATCGTGTTGTGATCCTGGCCATTTTGATACAACGTTGGTAAATCTGTAATTATGAGAAATAGACAAAATATATGACAGGGTTAAATGTTTGTTTTGTTTTTAGCTCTACTGGCCAAAGGCCAGCAGAGCTTATGGAATGCCGAGTTGTCCGTCGTCCGTCCTTCGTCCGTCGTCGGCGTTAACTTTTGGCTCGTTAAGACGATAGGGCCATCATTTTTAATCCGATCTTTACCAAACTTTAACAGGTTGTTAATATTAATGAAAGCTCGGATGAGTTCGAAAACCAGCCAGATCTGACAAGTAAAAGCGGAGTTAAGGCCCTTGATTTAGTTAAAAATGCTATATTGCTATATTTTGCCTCGTTAAGACGATAGGGCCTTCATTTTTCATCCTGTCTTTACCAAACTTTTCCACATTGTTAATATTAATGAAAGCTCGGACAAGTTCGAAAACCAGCCATATCGGACCAGTAACAGCAGAGTTATGGTCCTTGATTTAGTTAAAAATGATATAGTGTTATTTTTGCCTCGTTAAGACGATAGGGCCTTCGTTTTTCATCCTATCTTTACCAAACTTTACCACATTGTTAATATCAATGAAAGCTCGGACAAGTTCGGAAACCAGCCATATCGGACTAGTAACAGCGGAGTTATGGCCCTTGATTTAGTTTAAAATGCTATATTTTGTATCGTTAAGACGATAGAGGCTTCATTGTTCATCCGATCTTTACCAATCTTTATCAGATTGTTAATGTTGTTGAAAGCTGGAACAATTTCGAAAACAGCCATATCGGACCAGTAACAGCGGAGTTATGGCCCTTGATTTTGTTAAAAATGCTATATTTTGCCTCGTTAAGACGATAGGGCCTTCATTTTTCATCCGATCTTTACCAAACTTTGTCAGATTGTTAATGGTGATAAAAGCTCGGACCAGTAACAGCGGAGTTATGGCCCTTGATTTAGTTAAAAAGGCTATATTTTGCCTCGTTAAGACGATAGGGTCTTCATTGTTCATCTGATCTTTACCAAACTTTACCAGATTGTTAATATCAATGAAAGCTTGGACAAGTTCGAAAACCAGCGAGATCGGACCAGCAACAGCGGAGTTATGGCCCTTGATTTAGTTAAAAATGCTATATTACGATAGGGCCTTCGTTTTTCGTCCGATCTTTACCAAACTTTACCAGATTGTTAATATAAATGAAAGCTCGGACAAATTCGAAAACCAACCAGATCGGACCAGAACAGCGGAGTTATGGCCCTTGATTTAGGTAAATATGCTATATTTTGCCTCGTTAATAGGATAGGGCTTTCATTTTTCATCCGATCTTTACCAAACTTTACCAGATTGTTACTATCAATGAAAGCTCCAACAAATTCCAATACCAGCCAGATTGGACCATTTACACCGGAGTTATGGCCCTTGATTTTCTGAAATATGCTATATTTTGGCCTCATTAAGAAGAAAGGGCCTTCATTTGGCCAGATTTCAGTAAAACTTTTCAAGAATGATCAGTACCAAGACTAGTTGTACATGTCGTCACCGTGTTCTGGTTGAATGATTTTGGCGGAGTTATGTCCCTTTAAAGGTTTTAATACACAAACTTTGTCTGGACTAGTTTTCCTGAATGTCTCCTCACATTTCAACCAAACTTAACAGGGATGATCAGCATAGTTGTGCATAACATCGTCGCGTTCCAGTTAACAGATTTTTGCTAGAGTTATGGCCCTTTAAAAGTTTCTGATACACAAACATTTTCCGGACTAGTTCTCCTGAACCCCTGTCTGGATTTTAAGGAAACTTGACAAGGATGATCAGTATCAGGTCTAGTTGTGCAAATCATTGCCGTGTTCCGGTTGAATGATTTTTGGCAGAGTTATGGCCCTTTAAAGGATTTAATACACAAACTTTGTCTGGACTAGTTCTCCTGAACGCCTTCCCACATTTCAACGAAACTTTACAGAGATGATCAGCAGCAAGCACAGTTGTGCATATCATCGTGGCATTCCGGTTAACAGATTTTTGATGGAGTTATGGCCCTTTAAAGGTTTTTGATACACAAATATTTTCCGGGCTAGTTCTCCTGAACCCCTGACTGGATTTTAACGCAACTTGAAAATGATGATCAGTATCAAGCCTAGTTGTGCATATCGTCGCCATATTCGGGTTGAATGATTTTTGGCAGAGTTATGGCCCTTTAAAGGTTTTAATAGCCAAACATTGTCCAGATTAGTCTCTTCTGAACTCCTTGCTGCATTTCAACGAATCTTGATAGGGATGATCAGTACCAAGCCTAGTTGCACCTGTCATTGCCGTATTTTGGTTGAATGAATTTTGGCAGAGTTATGACCCCTTAAAGGTTTTAATACACTAACTTTGTACAGACTAGTTCTCCTGAACCTCTGGCTGGATTTCAGCGAAACTTGTCAGGGACAATCAGTACCAAGCCTAGTTGCGTATATCTTCACCATGTTCTGGTTGAACGATATTTGAAAGAGTTATGGCCCCTTATACATAAACTTTATCTAGAGCCAGTAGAGCGTCCACAGGCCCTCTTGGGCCTCTTGTTTCGGGCTGTTTTTAAAGCCGAAATTCGGTCATATTCCCAATGCCAAAACATATATTTTTTTCCCCAATTAAGAGGAAAAAATTCCCAATTTCCAATTTTTTTTTTAAGTGTGCCAATCAAATGATTGGGGTTCAAAGGCTTAAATAAATGCTTCTGTTTATCTTGGTGTACAAAAAACAGTATTAAAGATATAATTATGAAAGGAATGCTTTACTTTATATTTTTCCGAATTTTATTAAAAATCGTGCTAATATTCCCAATTTTATGAAAAATCACGCTAAAATTCCCAATTCCAGGGGTATGGGTCATGTTTCCAAAATCATGAAACAAAGCCCTGGGATTTGAGGAACATCGACAAGAGCTTAGTAACGTACTGGTCAAGGTCACACTGAAGGTCATTATATGGGTTAAATACTTTTTTTATTCCCGAAAACTTAGTCAGGCCATTTTGTCAAGGTCATTTATCTGGTTCCAAAAAACCTTGTAATACTGACAAAGTGCTGATAGAGGACACACATGTTCCGCGGAACATCCGTCTAGTTTACATCCGTCTGGTTTACATCCGTCTGATTTACATCCGTCTAGTTTACATCCGTCTGGTTTACATCCGTCTGATTTACATCCGTCTAGTTTACATCCGTCTGGTTTACATCCGTCTGGTTTACATCCGTCTGGTTTACATCCGTCTGATTTACATCCGTCTGGTTTACATCCGTCTGGTTTACATCCGTCTGGTTTACATCCGTCTGATTTACATCCGTCTGGTTTACATCCGTCTGGTTTACATCCGTCTGATTTACATCCGTCTGGTTTACATCCGTCTGGTTTACATCCGTCTGGTTTACATCCGTCTGATTTACATCCGTCTAGTTTACATCCGTCTAGTTTACATCCGTCTAGTTTACATCCGTCTAGTTTACATCCGTCTAGTTTACATCCGTCTAGTTTACATCCGTCTGGTTTACATCCGTCTGGTTTACATCCGTCTGGTTTACATCCGTCTGGTTTACATCCGTCTGGTTTACATCCGTCTGGTTTACATCCGTCTAGTTTACATCCGTCTAGTTTACATCCGTCTAGTTTACATCCGTCTAGTTTACATCCGTCTAGTTTACATCCGTCTAGTTTATTTTTTAAAGCCTGTTGGCACCAGGTCTGGTTACTGGTAACACAATTATTGTTTTTGGGGTGGTGATGGGGGCCTATAGTTTGTGTGTTCCCTATTAAAGAAGATTAGCTTTAATACAGACACATGAATGATAAAATCATCTATTTGACTATTCACCAGCCTTAGAAGAAAGTGAGCAGAGTTCCAGTCATGGAGGGACTACTTCCAACAGTGCTGGTGTGAAAACTCACACCCCACTGAACCAAGAGCAGGAGAAGGTAAAAGGTGCAACATCAAATCCCTCTCATCAACTCATCAATCAGACCAACACTACAGCTGTACCTGCCATCATGGAAGAGTAAGTAGTGTTTAAATGGTGTTTTACGTCATTTTTAGCACATTTTAGGTCATATATGAAGGTCGTTTGCAGAGCTTATGGGCTGGCGAGGTGTCGGTCGTTTTAAGTTTTCCATCTGATATCCATGAAACTTCATAGGAAGTATCATTATTCTTTCTAGTAGCCTATATTGTCTGGATGTTTTGGTTAAAAAATATTGGGCAGAGTTACAGGACTTTGCAATTTGTTAAAAAATATAAAGTTTGTAAGCTCAGCTCGTCCTACATTTTCCATCCGATTGTAATTCACATGTGTACCTTTCGGGGAGCATCCATCGGCTCTACCGATTTCTTATTTAAATATGCAATATGCTATTTTGGGAACTTGGGTCAAACTCATGGTTTCCGCTCAGTAACTTTTATTAGGAATGGGGTATTGCGAAAATGAAACTTGCAGTGTTGAAGCTTATATGGAAAGGAAGATTGGGGTTGCATTTGTGGCCACTAGGGTCAAGGTCAAGGTTGCTGTTACTAAAAATAAAAAAATGGCTTCCGCTCAATAACTGTTGTTTGGGGTGAGGTATTGTGACGAAACTTGCTGGGTATGTAGCTTCTGTGAAAAG
This sequence comes from Cyrtodaria siliqua, assembly GCA_037043455.1. Lineage (NCBI taxonomy): Eukaryota > Metazoa > Mollusca > Bivalvia > Adapedonta > Hiatellidae > Cyrtodaria > Cyrtodaria siliqua. Next base: position 384,520 of record JAWPHD010000586.1, read on the forward strand.
AAAGGTTGGGATTGCAATTGGGGTCACTGGGTTCAAGGTCAAGGTCACTTTACTAAAAATAGAAAAATGGTTTATGCTCAATAACGTTTGTTAGTCCTGAATGAGGTATTGCAATGAAACTTGCAGGGTATATAGCTGATACGGAAAGAAGGATAAGGACTGCATTTGGGGCCACTGGGATCAAGGTTAACTTTTACTAAAAATAGAAAAATGGTTTCGGCTCAATAACTTTCGTTAGGAGTGTGATACTGCTGTGAAACTCGCTGGGTTGGTTTAAGGTCAAGGTCGCTGTTACTAAAAGTAGAAAAAATGGTTTCTGCTCAGTAACTTTTGTTATGAGTACGGTATCGCAATATTTGTTGAACCCGTTCGTCCGTCCGTTAGTCTTTTCGTCAATGCGTCCGATTTTCGTTACAATTAATTTCCCGATTTTTACTAATCTCCACCAATGTGTTCATTATATGGATCCATCATCACATGCACAATTTCGGGACCCATTTGACGAAATATAGGTCACGTCTGGTCTCCGCCAAGACATGTGATCTTGCTTCTTTCTGACAGGATTTTCAACAAACTTCACCACAATGTTTCTTATATGCATCTAACATCATGTGCAAAATTTCAGATCATTTGGACCTGCTTTTGACGAAATATAGATAAAGTCCAGACTCTCCTTCGACATGTTTCTCGCAGGATTTTCACCAAACTTCACCAGAATGTTCCTTATTTGCATCTAACATCATTGCAAAATTTCAGTTCGATGTGACCTACTTTTGATGAAATATGGGTCACGTCTGCTCTCCGCTATGACATTTGTATCTTGTTCCTTATATGCATCTAACATGTGCAGAATTTCTGGTCTGTGACCTACTTTTTACAAAATATAGGTCACGTACGGTCTTCTTTCTTCCAGGATTTTCACCAAACTTCACCAGAATGTTCCTTATTTGCATATAATGTCATGTGCAAAATTTCAGGTCACGTATGGTCTACGACATGCTTATCTTACTTCTTTCTTCAGGATTTTCACCAAACTTCAGCAGAATGTTATATGCATCTTAAATGTGCAAAATTTCAGCTGACTGACCTACTTTCGACGAAAGTAATAGGTCACGTCTGGTCTCGACTACAACACGCATCTCCCACTGTTAATGACATTAACTTTAATATCTTTTGGGATTGACATCGGTGTTGGTCAAATAAAAAATCTAGACCCTTATAATAGGGCTCAACGTATAGGCTGTGGCCTTCTTGTTTAAGGAAGTAATGATGGGAAATTTTATGCTGACAGCCCTAGATAAAGAGACATTTTAGAAAGTAGAATGTCCACAGGCCCTCTTTGGCCTCTTGTTCTTGTGGTCTAGAAGCAGAACTGGGTAGAACCAGTACTGTATACCTCCCGCCATCTGTACGAATCAACGCTTCCTCACTTGACAAGTCAAACACCCAATGGGATTCGAACCCACAGCCGTGAGAGGCAAGAAAGTAAAGACATTTAAAGAAATGCACATACATATATCAGAAGCCATATTGATAAAAGTGTAAGAATGTATTTTATTGCATTTACAAGCTCCGTTTCAATCTCCATGCAGAGTTATCATTCCTTGCACTCACATATATCTCTGTTAACTACTAAATTACAAGATTTTGGTAAAACCTGTTAAATTGGAATATGTTTGCCTGAAACTTATTTATTTCTTGTGTAAATATAATTTTCAGAATATCTGCAAATTAGATGTTGCAAGATTTGAAATAATGCATGAAAACAATTTAGTTTTAATCGGGGGACTATTTTACTACAGAAATAATATGTACTTAGGTCTCCTCAATCGAAACGCATATGTAAACATTTCAAACCGAAGCTCGATAGCAGAAATTTGCTAAAAAAAATGAAAGGTTATTAGATTTATATTGGGATATATGCACTCCTAAAGTCGCGCAATATTGATACGCAGAAGAACTCGTGCATATATCCCAATACAAATCTTATAACCTATAAATATGTCCAGTAAAAGATTTTGCATTCATTTGCAGTGGTTTCTGTGTCACCTTTTCGAAGAAAAATGCGATACATTGGGATCACTTTGTCGTCTGTCAGTCAGTCCGTCACGAAAACTTAACATCAATTTGGCTATAACTTTCTCAGTTAAAAAAGCCTTGTTAGGACCATCTTCAAATGGTCATACCGGTACCTTCTTTATTTATCATCCAATGTTGATAATTCTTACACCTTTTATCAGAACTCTCAATAATAATAAAGACTGTTTGGCTGAATGAATACATTTCTTTAAAGTAGCTATCCCACCATCAACAGGTATTTTGTACAACAGATGTTTGTTTGTTTTTGTTTGTATGGTGTTTTACGTCAATTTCAACACATATATGATAGTTGATTTTTTTGTGGTGGAGGCAGACCACCCACTATTCCTGGGTATGACAAATATTGTAAGAATCAACTTCCATACGTACAAGTCGAGCTCCCAGTGAGATTCGAACACTGTAAACCATTTATAAACCTACTGATGACGAGTCGAGATATAACTTACACATTTTGAGAATCCAAACTCTATAGACAAAATATAAACTGCTTTAACCAGCCAAGCCAAACCCCAAAACTGGAGCATCGAAATAAGAGTTACCAACTCATAATTCATTTAATGTTTATTCAGTCAGGGGTATTTTAAAAAACAGTGAATAAACCTATACTTTTATTTGGCACAAACACCTGGACAAAGTTATATGTTGTTATTTACGTAAATATGCCGTTATTTAAGTTCTTTAAAGTTATGTCATAGAAATGGCATCCAGATTACCTCCAGTCCATTTAACAAAATGTCTTAAATGGTCTTGTTTTTCTGTCATGTAGGGAGGCAACATTTGAACAAGAAAATGTGAATGTCAGACAAGGTCATCCAGCTACGCAGCAACAACAACAACAGCAACAACAACAAACAGGTAATTTTGGTCCTGAGACAGACGTGCAGACACCCCATCAAGTTCAAACTGTTATTAAAGGTGATCACGTAGATCAGAAATTGTATCAGACTGCAAAACCATTCCAGAGAGGTTGGGTAAATAAAGCACGGGAGCACATAATTGATAGAAACAGACAGTTATCCACTATAGAAACATTAGACAGTTATCCGCTATAGAAACATTAGACAGTTATCCGCTATAGAAACATTAGACAGTTATCCGCTATAGAAACATTAGACAGTTATCCGCTATAGAAACATTAGACAGTTATCCGCTATAGAAACATTAGACAGTTTTCCGCTATAGAAACATTAGACGGTTATCCGCTATAGAAACATTAGACAGTTATCCGCTATAGAAACATTAGACAGTTATCCGCTATAGAAACATGAGACTAGTTTATTTTTTAAAGCCTGTTGGCACCAGGTCTGGTTACTGGTAACACAATTATTGTTTTTGGGGTGGTGATGGGGGCCTATAGTTTGTGTGTTCCCTATTAAAAAAGGATAGCTTTAATACAGACACATGAATGATAAAATCATCTATTTGACTATTCACCAGCCTTAGAAGAAAGTGAGCAGAGTTCCAGTCATGGAGGGACTACTTCCAACAGTGTTGGTGTGAAAACTCACACCCCACTGAACCAAGAGCAGGAGGAGGTAAAAGGTGCAACATCAAATCCCTCTCATCAACTCATCAATCAGACCAACACTACAGCTGTACCTGCCATCATGGAAGAGTAAGTAGTGTTTAAATGGTGTTTTACGTCATTTTTAGCACATTTTAGGTCATATATGAAGGTCGTTTGCAGAGCTTATGGGCTGGCGAGGTGTCGGTCGTTTTAAGTTTTCCATCTGATATCCATGAAACTTCATAGGAAGTATCATTATTCTTTCTAGTAGCATATATTGTCTGGATGTTTTGGTTAAAAAATATTGGGCAGAGTTACAGGACTTTGCAATTTGTTAAAAAATATAAAGTTTGTAAGCTCAGCTCGTCCTACATTTTCCATCCGATTGTAATTCACATGTGTAACTTTCGGGGAGCATCCATCGGCTCTACCGATTTCTTATTTAAATATGCAATATGCTATTTTGGGAACTTGGGTCAAACTCATGGTTTCCGCTCAGTAACTTTTATTAGGAATGGGGTATTGCGAAAATGAAACTTGCAGTGTTGAAGCTTATATGGAAAGGAAGATTGGGGTTGCATTTGGGGCCACTAGGGTCAAGGTCAAGGTTGCTGTTACTAAAAATAAAAAAATGGCTTCCGCTCAATAACTGTTGTTTGGGGTGAGGTATTGTGACGAAACTTGCTGTGTATGTAGCTTCTGTGAAAAGAAAGGTTGGGATTGCAATTGGGGTCACTGGGTTCAAGGTCAAAGTCACTTTACTAAAAATAGAAAAATGGTTTATGCTCAATAACGTTTGTTAGTCCTGAATGAGGTATTGCAATGAAACTTGCAGGGTATATAGCTGATACGGAAAGAAGGATTAGGACTGCATTTGGGGCCACTGGGATCAAGGTTAACTTTTACTAAAAATAGATAAATGGTTTCGGCTCAATAACTTTCGTTAGGAGTGTGATACTGCTGTGAAACTCGCTGGGTTGATTTAAGGTCAAGGTCGCTGTTACTAAAAGTAGAAAAAATGGTTTCTGCTCAGTAACTTTTGTTATGAGTACGGTATTGCAATATTTGTTGAACCCGTTCGTCCGTCCGTTAGTCTTTTCGTCAATGCGTCCGATTTTCGTTACAATTAATTCCCGATTTTTACTAATCTCCACCAATGTGTTCATTATATGGATCCATCATCACATGCACAATTTCGGGACCCATTTGACGAAATATAGGTCACGTCTGGTCTCCGCCAAGACATGTGATCTTGCTTCTTTCTGACAGGATTTTCAACAAACTTCACCAGAATGTTTCTTATATGCATCTAACATCATGTGCAAAATTTCAGATCATTTTGACCTGCTTTCGAAGAAATATAGATAAAGTCCAGACTCTCCTTCGACATGTTTCTCGCAGGATTTTCACCAAACTTCACCAGAATGTTCCTTATTTGCATCTAACATCATTGCAAAATTTCAGTTCGATGTGACCTACTTTTGATGAAATATGGGTCACGTCTGCTCTCCGCTATGACATTTGTATTTTGTTCCTTATATGCATCTAACATGTGCAGAATTTCTGGTCTGTGACCTACTTTTTACAAAATATAGGTCACGTACGGTCTTCTTTCTTCCAGGATTTTCACCAAACTTCACCAGAATGTTCCTTATTTGCATGTAATGTCATGTGCAAAATTTCAGGTCACGTATGGTCTACGACATGCTTATCTTACTTCTTTCTTCAGGATTTTCACCAAACTTCAGCAGAATGTTCCTTATATGCATCTTAAATGTGCAATATTTCAGCTGACTGACCTACTTTCGACGAAGTATAGGTCACGTCTGGTCTCGACTACAACACGCATCTCCCACTGTTAATGACATTAATTTAATATCTTTTGGGATTGACATCGGTGTTGGTCAAATAAAAAATCTAGACCTTTATAATAGGGCTCAACGTATAGGCTGTGGCCTTCTTGTTTGAAGGAAGTAATGATGGGAATTTTATGCTGACAGCCCTAGATAAAAGAGACATTTTAGAAAGTAGAATGTCCACAGGCCCTCTTTGGCCTCTTGTTCTTGTGGTAGAAGCAGAACTGGGTAGAACCAGTACTGTATACCTCCCGCCATCTGTACGAATCAACGCTTCCTCACTTGACAAGTCAAACACCCAATGGGATTCGAACCCACAGCCGTGAGAGGCAAGAAAGTAAAGACATTTAAAGAAATGCACATACATATATCAGAAGCCATATTGATAAAAGTGTAAGAATGTATTTTATTGCATTTACAAGCTCCGTTTCAATCTCCACGCAGAGTTATCATTCCTTGCACTCACATATATCTCTGTTAACTACTAAATTACAAGATTTTGGTAAAACCTGTTAAATTGGAATATGTTTGCCTGAAACTTATTTATTTCTTGTGTAAATATAATTTTCAGAATATCTGCAAATTAGATGTTGCAAGATTTGAAATAATGCATGAAAACAATTTAGTTTTAATCGGGGGACTATTTTACTACAGAAATAATACGTACTTAGGTCTCCTCAATCGAAACGCATATGTAAACATTTCAAACCGAAGCTCGATAGCAGAAATTTGCTAAAAAAAAATGAAAGGTTATTAGATTTATATTGGGATATAATTATGCACTCCTAAAGTCGCGCAATATTGATACGCAGAAGAACTCGTGCATATATCCCAATACAAATCTTATAACCTATAAATATGTCCAGTAAAAGATTTTGCATTCATTTGCAGTGGTTTCTATGTCACCTTTTCAAAGAAAAATGCGATACATTGGGATCACTTTGTCGTCCGTCAGTCAGTCCGTCACGAAAACTTAACATGAATTTGGCTATAACTTTCTCAGTTAAAAAAGCCTTGTTATACTGACAAAACGCTGACACCCGTTACGCAGAACACTCATCTAGTCGTTGCTGTAAATAATATTTAGCACTATCAGTATGCAGTATATGTCAGATTACAACACTGACGTCCTATTTCTCAAAATGGCAGTTCCCATATTCCATTTTAGGACCATCTTCAAATGGTCATACCGGTACCTTCTTTATTTATCATCCAATGTTGATAATTCTTACACCTTTTATCAGAACTCTCAATAATAATAAAGACTGTTTGGCTGAATGAATACATTTCTTTAAAGTAGCTATCCCACCATCAACAGGTATTTTGTACAACAGATGTTTGTTTGTTTTTGTTTGTATGGTGTTTTACGTCAATTTCAACACATATATGATAGTTGATTTTTTTGTGGTGGAGGCAGACCACCCACTATTCCTGGGTAGAACCAATATTGTAAGAATCAACTTCCATACTTACAAGTCGAGCTCCCAGTGAGATTCGAACACTGTAAACCATTTATAAACCTACTGATGACGAGTCGAGATATAACACACATTTTGAGAATCCAAACTCTATAGACACAATATAAACTGCTTTCACCAGCCAAGCCAAACCCCAAAACTGGAGCATCGAAATAAGAGTTACCAACCCATAATTCATTTAATGTTTATTCAGTCAGGGGTATTTTAAAAAACAGTGAATAAACCTATACTTTTATTTGGCACAAACACCTGGACAAAGTTATATGTTGTTATTTACGTAAATTTGCCGTTATTTAAGTTCTTTAAAGTTATGTCAAAGAAATGGCATCCAGATTACCTCCAGTCCATTTAACAAAATGTCTTAAATGGTCTTGTTTTTCTGTCATGTAGGGAGGCAACATTTGAACAAGAAAATGTGAATGTCAGACAAGGTCATCCAGCTACGCAGCAACAACAACAACAGCAACAACAACAAACAGGTAATTTTGGTCCTGAGACAAACGTGCAGACATTCCAAAATAAAACACTCCATCAAGTTCAAACTGTTATTAAAGGTGATCACGTAGATCAGAAATTGTATCAGACTGCAAAACCATTCCAGAGAGGTTGGGTAAATAAAGCACGGGAGCACATAATTGATAGAAACAGACAGTTATCCACTATAGAAACATTAGACAGTTATCCGCTATAGAAACATTAGACAGTTATCCGCTATAGAAACATTAGACAGTTATCCGCTATAGAAACATTAGACAGTTATCCGCTATAGAAACATTAGACAGTTATCCGCTATAGAAACATTAGACAGTTATCCGCTATAGAAACATTAGACAGTTATCCGCTATAGAAACATTAGACAGTTATCCGCTATAGAAACAGACAGTTATCCGCTATAGAAACATTAGACAGTTATCCGCTATAGAAACATTAGACAGTTATCCGCTATAGAAACATTAGACAGTTATCCGCTATAGAAACATTAGACAGTTATCCGCTATAGAAACATTAGACAGTTATCCGCTATAGAAACATTAGACAGTTATCCGCTATAGAAACATTAGACAGTTATCCGCTATAGAAACAGACAGTTATCCGCTATAGAAACATTAGACAGTTATCCGCTATAGAAACATTAGACAGTTATCCCCTATAGAAACATTAGACAGTTATCCGCTATAGAAACATTAGACAGTTATCCGCTATAGAAACATTAGACAGTTATCCACTATAGAAACATTAGACAGTTATCCGCTATAGAAACATTAGACAGTTATCCGCTATAGAAACATTAGACAGTTATCCGCTATAGAAACAGACAGTTATCCGCTATAGAAACATTAGACAGTTATCCGCTATAGAAACATTAGACAGTTATCCGCTATAGAAACATTAGACAGTTATCCACTATAGAAACATTAGACAGTTATCCGCTATAGAAACATTAGACAGTTATCCGCTATAGAAACATTAGACAGTTATCCGCTATAGAAACATTAGACAGTTATCCGCTATAGAAACAGACAGTTATCCGCTATAGAAACATTAGACAGTTATCCGCTATAGAAACATTAGACAGTTATCCGCTATAGAAACATTAGACAGTTATCCGCTATAGAAACATTAGACAGTTATCCGCTATAGAAACATGAGACAGTCTAGTTTATTTTTTAAAGCCTGTTGGCACCAGGTCTGGTTACTGGTAACACAATTATTGTTTTTGGGGTGGTGATGGGGGCCTATAGTTTGTGTGTTCCCTATTAAGAAGATTAGCTTTAATACAGACACATGAATGATAATATCATCTATTTGACTATTCACCAGCCTTAGAAGAAAGTGAGCAGAGTTCCAGTCATGGAGTGACTACTTCCAACAGTGTTGGTGTGAAAACTCACACCCCACTGAACCAAGAGCAGAAGGAGGTAAAAGGTGCAACATCAAATCCCTCTCATCAACTCATCAATCAGACCAACACTACAGCTGTACCTGCCATCATGGAAGAGTAAGTAGTGTTTAAATGGTGTTTTACGTCATTTTTAGCACATTTTAGGTCATATATGAAGGTCGTTTGCAGAGCTTATGGGCTGGCGAGGTGTCGGTCGTTTTAAGTTTTCCATCTGATATCCATGAAACTTCATAGGAAGTATCATTATTCTTTCTAGTAGCATATATTGTCTGGATGTTTTGGTTAAAAAATATTGGGCAGAGTTACAGGACTTTGCAATTTGTTAAAAAATATAAAGTTTGTAAGCTCAGCTCGTCCTACATTTTCCATCCGATTGTAATTCACATGTGTACCTTTCGGGGAGCATCCATCGGCTCTACCGATTTCTTATTTAAATATGCAATATGCTATTTTGGGAACTTGGGTCAAACTCATGGTTTCCGCTCAGTAACTTTTATTAGGAATGGGGTATTGCGAAAATGAAACTTGCAGTGATGAAGCTTATATGGAAAGGATGATTGGGGTTGCATTTGGGGCCACTAGGGTCAAGGTCAAGGTTGCTGTTACTAAAAATAAAAAAATGGCTTCCGCTCAATAACTGTTGTTTGGGGTGAGGTATTGTGACGAAACTTGCTGGGAATGTAGCTTCTGTGAAAAGAAAGGTTGGGATTGCAATTGGGGTCACTGGGTTCAAGGTCAAGGTCACTTTACTAAAAATAGAAAAATGGTTTATGCTCAATAACGTATGTAGTCCTGAATGAGGTATTGCAATGAAACTTGCAGGGTATATAGCTGATACGGAAAGAAGGATTAGGACTGCATTTGGGGCCACTGGGATCAAGGTTAACTTTTACTAAAAATAGAAAAATGGTTTCGGCTCAATAACTTTCGTTAGGAGTGTGATACTGCTGTGAAACTCGCTGGGTTGGTTTAAGGTCAAGGTCGCTGTTACTAAAAGTAGAAAAAATGGTTTCTGCTCAGTAACTTTTGTTATGAGTACGGTATCGCAATATTTGTTGAACCCGTTCGTCCGTCCGTTAGTCTTTTTGTCAATGCGTCCGATTTTCGTTACAATTAATTGCCCGATTTTTACTAATCTCCACCAATGTGTTCATTATATTGATCCATCATCACATGCACAATTTCGGGACCCATTTGACGAAATATAGGTCACGTCTGGTCTCCGCCAAGACATGTGATCTTGCTTCTTTCTGACAGGATTTTCAACAAACTTCACCAGAATGTTTCTTATATGCATCTAACATCATGTGCAAAATTTCAGATCATTTTGACCTGCTTTCGACGAAATATAGATACAGTCCAGACTCTCCTTCGACATGTTTCTCGCAGGATTTTCACCAAACTTCACCAGAATGTTCCTTATTTGCATCTAACATCATTGCAAAATTTCAGTTCGATGTGACCTACTTTTGATGAAATATGGGTCACGTCTGCTCTCCGCTATGACATTTGTATCTTGTTCCTTATATGCATCTAACATGTGCAGAATTTCTGGTCTGTGACCTACTTTTTACAAAATATAGGTCACGTACGGTCTTCTTTCTTCCAGGATTTTCACCAAACTTCACCAGAATGTTCCTTATTTGCATATAATGTCATGTGCAAAATTTCAGGTCACGTATGGTCTACGACATGCTTATCTTACTTCTTTCTTCAGGATTTTCACCAAACTTCAGCAGAATGTTCCTTATATGCATCTTAAATGTGCAAAATTTCAGCTGACTGACCTACTTTCGACGAAGTATAGGTCACGTCTGGTCTCGACTACAACACGCATCTCCCACTGTTAATGACATTAATTTAATATCTTTTGGGATTGACATCGGTGTTGGTCAAATAAAAAATCTAGACCTTTATAATAGGACTCAACGTAAAGGCTGTGGCCTTCTTGTTTGAAGGAAGTAATGATGGGAATTTTATGCTGACAGCCCTAGATAAAAGAGACATTTTAGAAAGTAGAATGTCCACAGGCCCTCTTTGGCCTCTTGTTCTTGTGGTAGAAGCAGAACTGGGTAGAACCAGTACTGTATACCTCCCGCCATCTGTACGAATCAACGCTTCCTCACTTGACAAGTCAAACACCCAATGGGATTCGAACCCACACCCGTGAGAGGCAAGAAAGTAAAGACATTTAAAGAAATGCACATACATATATCAGAAGCCATATTGATAAAAGTGTAAGAATGTATTTTATTGCATTTACAAGCTCCGTTTCAATCTCCACGCAGAGTTATCATTCCTTGCACTCACATATATCTCTGTTAACTACTAAATTACAAGATTTTGGTAAAACCTGTTAAATTGGAATATGTTTGCCTGAAACTTATTTATTTCTTGTGTAAATATAATTTTCAGAATATCTGCAAATTAGATGTTGCAAGATTTGAAATAATGCATGAAAACAATTTAGTTTTAATCGGGGGACTATTTTACTACAGAAATAATATGTACTTAGGTCTCCTCAATCGAAACGCATATGTAAACATTTCAAACCGAAGCTCGATAGCAGAAATTTGCTAAAAAAAATGAAAGGTTATTAGATTTATATTGGGATATATGCACTCCTAAAGTCGCGCAATATTGATACGCAGAAGAACTCGTGCATATATCCCAATACAAATCTTATAACCTATAAATATGTCCAGTAAAAGATTTTGCATTCATTTGCAGTGGTTTCTGTGTCACCTTTTCGAAGAAAAATGCGATACATTGGGATCACTTTGTCGTCCGTCAGTCAGTCCGTCAAGAAAACTTAACATCAATTTGGCTATAACTTTCTCAGTTAAAAAAGCCTTGTTATACTGACAAAACGCTGACACCCGTTACGCAGAACACTCATCTAGTCTTTGCTGTAAATGATATTTAGCACTATCAGTATGCAGTATATGTCAGATTACAACACTGACGTCCTATTTCTCAAAATGGCAGTTCCCATATTCCATTTTAGGACCATCTTCAAATGGTCATACCGGTACCTTCTTTATTTATCATCCAATGTTGATAATTCTTACACCTTTTATCAGAACTCTCAATAATAATAAAGACTGTTTGGCTAAATGAATACATTTCTTTAAAGTAGCTATCCCACCATCAACAGGTATTTTGTACAACAGATGTTTGTTTGTTTTTGTTTGTATGGTGTTTTACGTCAATTTCAACACATATATGATAGTTGATTTTTTTGTGGTGGAGGCAGACCACCCACTATTCCTGGGTAGAACCAATATTGTAAGAATCAACTTCCATACTTACAAGTCGAGCTCCCAGTGAGATTCGAACACTGTAAACCATTTATAAACCTACTGATGACGAGTCGAGATATAACACACATTTTGAGAATCCAAACTCTATAGACACAATATAAACTGCTTTCACCAGCCAAGCCAAACCCCAAAACTGGAGCATCGAAATAAGAGTTACCAACTCATAATTCATTTAATGTTTATTCAGTCAGGGGTATTTTAAAAAACAGTGAATAAACCTATACTTTTATATGGCACAAACACCTGGACAAAGTTATATGTCGTTATTTACGTAAATATGCCGTTATTTAAGTTCTTTAAAGTTATGTCATAGAAATGGCATCCAGATTACCTCCAGTCCATTTAACAAAATGTCTTAAATGGTCTTGTTTTTCTGTCATGTAGGGAGGCAACATTTGAACAAGAAAATGTGAATGTCAGACAAGGTCATCCAGCTACGCAGCAACAACAACAACAGCAACAACAACAAACAGGTAATTTTGGTCCTGAGACAGACGTGCAGACACCCCATCAAGTTCAAACTGTTATTAAAGGTGATCACGTAGATCAGAAATTGTATCAGACTGCAAAACCATTCCAGAGAGGTTGGGTAAATAAAGCACGGGAGCACATAATTGATAGAAACAGACAGTTATCCGCTATAGAAACATTAGACAGTTATCCGCTATAGAAACATTAGACAGTTATCCGCTATAGAAACATTAGACAGTTATCCGCTATAGAAACATTAGACAGTTATCCGCTATAGAAACATTAGACAGTTATCCGCTATAGAAACATTAGACACTTATCCGCTATAGAAACATTAGACAGTTATCCGCTATAGAAACATTAGACAGTTATCCGCTATAGAAACATGAGACAGTTATCCGCTATAGAAACATGAGACAGTTATCCGCTATAGAAACATTAGACAGTTATCAGCTATAGAAACATTAGACAGTTATCCGCTATAGAAACATTAGACAGTTATCCGCTATAGAAACATTAGACAGTTATCCGCTATAGAAACATGAGACAGTTATCCGCTATAGAAACATTAGACAGTTATCCGCTATAGAAACATGAGACAGTTATCCGCTATAGAAACATTAGACAGTTATCCGCTATAGAAACATGAGACAGTTATCCGCTATAGAAACATTAGACAGTTATCCGCTATAGAAACATGAGACAGTTATCCGCTATAGAAACATTAGACAGTTATCCGCTATAGAAACATTAGACAGTTATCCGCTATAGAAACATGAGACAGTTATCCGCTATAGAAACATTAGACAGTTATCCGCTATAGAAACATGAGACAGTTATCCGCTATAGAAACATTAGACAGTTATCCGCTATAGAAACATGAGACAGTTATCCGCTATAGAAACATTAGACAGTTATCCGCTATAGAAACATGAGACAGTTATCCGCTATAGAAACATTAGACAGTTATCCGCTATAGAAACATTAGACAGTTATCCGCTATAGAAACATGAGACAGTTATCCGCTATAGAAACATGAGACAGTTATCCGCTATAGAAACATTAGACAGTTATCCGCTATAGAAACATGAGACAGTTATCCGCTATAGAAACATGAGACAGTTATCCGCTATAGAAACATTAGACAGTTATCCGCTATAGAAACATGAGACAGTTATCCGCTATAGAAACATTAGACAGTTATCCGCTATAGAAACATGAGACAGTTATCCGCTATAGAAACATTAGACAGTTATCCGCTATAGAAACATGAGACATTTATCCGCTTTAGAAACATTAGACAGTTATCCGCTATAGAAACATTAGACAGTTATCCGCTATAGAAACATTAGACAGTTATCCGCTATATAAACATGAGACAGTTATCCGCTATAGAAACATGAGACAGTTATCCGCTATAGAAACATTAGACAGTTATCCGCTATAGCCTCGCACTTTAAGGAGCAGGTGACCCAGACTGCAAAAACAAAAACAAACCGAGGAAATTGGGCAGATATAGCACAGGAGGAAACTGCTGAACACATTAGACAATTAGCCTCGCTATCCTTGCACTTACTGGTAAGTCAGTAACTGTCACAAACCTCATACATCCAAAAATTTAGTTAACTGCTAAGGAGAGCACAGGAGAGGATTGCTGCAACCATAGACTATCAGCCTCTTTAGTGCTCAAGCATCCCAACCTCAGACAGACTCTTAAGACCTCTCAAAAAAAACAAAAAACCTCCTATAAAAACTCAATAACTGGTCTTTAGTCAGTTGTAAGCATCAAAGTAACAAACCAGCATCAACAGCATCAGTAGCAGCAATCTCCATTGTCGGAGACGGTCTACAGTGTGAGGAAGTTGCCAACTCACAAACAAGTTCTGAAAAGACTGATGTTAAACTTGTTGACAGATATTTTGTTGGTAGTCTGAAGACTGAAAATATATTACAATCAAGTACTAGCTACTAAACCACCAGTTGTCACTTTTTCAGGTCACAGGTCAAACATGCAAAGTCAAGGACAAACAATGACCCCTCGTGTCTTGTCTACAAATAATTATCCATTGGATAATCAGAGAAGCCTTTTTGGAGGAGCTATACCATTACCCAATCAAAATCCTGTGCGGGTTCTATCAACTTCCACAAATCAGAATCGGAGCATTTTAAATTGTCAAATGCCCAAATTGACGAAACAGAATGTTATCTTGATGGATGGAGGCGAGTTTGAGGAGAATCAGGTCTACACAATTACCGATAACAATGGAAACTCATTTAATAATATGATGTTGCGAGGGGGGATGTTTCAAACAATGGAGGATGTAGACAGTAAGTACAGCATCACAGTTTAAATTGACACATGGCAACCTTGAGGTTTTATTAACGCATTTAAAATTAGTACCTCGATTTATTAATCCTGCCTCATTTTGACTTTAAACCTGTTTGCATATAATTAGGCCAAAAAGAAGAATAGACGTTTTTCTGGTTGCCCAACCAACCCTAGTTTTAGATCAACTTAGCCGAAGGCTCAAGGTGGTCTATTGGGATCACTCTTCGTCCGTCGTCCATTGTCGTCCGTCGTCGTTAACTTTTGCTTCAAACTTCTTCACCTCAGAAACTGCTTGGCCAATTTTGACCAAGCTGCAAAGATGAATGCTTTTTAGATTTGTTAAAATTAGGTCAACGCGACATCCAAGATGGCCGCCATATATGGTTGAAACCTTAAAAAATCTTCTTTTGAAGAACCGCTGGACAGATTTCGACAGTTTTTCTTTTAAAATCATCGCCAGCACCTAGACTATCAAGTTTGTTCAAATGAAGTCCCCGGGTTCAAAAATTACCGTGCCCTGGGGATGCAAAATTTGTATATTGAGATTTTGCATAGTGAAATATCATATACATGTTCCTTGGGTTGGGCTTTATCAAGTTTGTGTTTTTCGTTATTGTCGAATAATCAAATTGGCCCAAAGTTTACATACGAGTTATATAGGAAAAGGCTAAAAATGACATCTTCTCTGAAACCGCTTTAAGGATTTTGATGAAACTTAATCACAATGATCTTTGGGATAGTCCTCCTCAGATTTATGTTTTTTGCGGCCGTCAGTCATCCAAGATGAAGGCGAAGGCCAGCAGAGCTTATTGGATGGCGAGTTGTCCGTCGTCCGTTAACTTTTGCCTTGTGAACACTCTAGGGCCTTCATTATTAATTGAATCTTTGCCAGTGTCTTTATATCAATGAAAGCTGGGACAAGTTCGAAAACCAGCCAGATCGGATTAATTTAACCGGAGTTATGGCCCTTGTTATGCTGAAAAATGACATATTAAGCCTTGTGAACACTCTAGCAACTTCATTTATTATTTGATCTTTACCAAATTTGCACAGTTTGTTAATAACAATGAAAGCTCGGGACAAGTTTGAAAACCAGCCAAATCGGATCAGTAACACCGGAGTTATAGCCGTTGTTTTTTTCTGAAAATAGCTATTTTCTGCCTTGTGAGCGCTCTAGCACCTTCATTTATTACTTGATCCTTACCAAACTTGCAGAGATTGTTAATACCAATGATAGCTTGGACAAGTTCGAAAATCAGCTAAATTGGGTCATTAACACCAGAGTTATGGCCCTTGTTTTTTCTGAAAAATGCCATTTTCTGCCTTATGAACACTCTAGCACCTTCATTTATTATTTGATCTTTTCCAAACTTTCACAGATTGTTAATATCAATGAAAGCTCAAACAATTTCGAAAAACAGCTGAATCGGATCAGTAACACAGGAGTTATGGCCCTTGTTTTCTCTGAAAAATGCTATTTTCTGCCTTGTGAACACTCTAGGGCCTTCAATATTAATCGGATCTTTACTAAACTTTGCCAGTGTCTTGATATGAAAGAAAGCTCTGACAAGTTTGAAAACCAGCAAGATCGGAATAATTTCGACGGAGTTATGGCCCTTGATTGCTGAAAAATGCCATATTAAGCCTTGTGAACACTCTAACAAAACTTGCACAGATTGTTAATAGCAATAAAAGCTTGGAAAAGTTCGAAAACCAGCTAGAGCGTACCATTAACAGCTGAGATAATGCCCTTCATGTAGTTAAAAATGCTATAGTTTGCCTCGTTAAGACGATAGGGACTTCATCTTTCATCCGATCTTTAAGAAACTTTACCAGATTGTTTCGAAAACCAGCCAGATCGGACCATTAACAGCGGAGTTATGGCTCTTGATTTGGTTAAAAATGCTATATTTTGCCTCGTTAAGACGTTAGTCACTCTCTTCATTGATGTTATAAGAGCCATGTTAGGCAGTAGAGCGTCCACAGGACCACTTGGGCCTCTTATTAGATCAACTGAGCCGAAGGCTCAAGGTGATCTATTGGGATCACTCTTCGTCCGTCGTCGGCGTTAACTTTTCTTCAAACGACTTTTCCCCAGAAACCGCTTGGTTAATTTTGATCAAACTTCACATGGATGATCCTTAGATAAATGCTTTGCAGATTTGTTAAAATTAGGTCAGCGCATCATCCAAGATGGCCGCCATTACCATATATGGTCGAAACCTAAAAAAATCTTCTTCTCAAGAACCTCTGGACAGATTTCAACAGTTTTTCTTTTAAAATGATCGCCAATGCCTAGACTATGAAGTTTATTCAAATGAAGTCCCCAGGGTCAAAAATGGCCGTGCCCCGGGGGTCCAAGGTTTGTATATTGAGATTTAGCATGTTTTTCATATAGACATATAGGACAAAACTTTAAAAAATCTTCTCTGAAACCACAAGGCACAGCGCTCTCATGTATTACATGTAGCATCAGCTTATGGTCCTCTACTAAGTTTGTTCGAATGGTGACCCTGGGGTCTAATTTGGCCCCGCCCCGGGGGTCACAGTTTTACATAGACTTATATAGGATTATTTTTTTTTAAATCTTCTTCTCTGAAACTACAAGAGTCAGAGGTTTAATATTTTGCATTCACTATAAGATTATGGTCCTTTACCAAGTTTGTTCAAATGGTGACCCTGCTGGCCGGTCACATTTGGCTCCACAGCAAAAAAAATATTTTTGTCTTAAACTACAAGAGCCAGAGGTTTAATATTTTGTATTTACTATAAGATTATGGTCCTTTACCACATTTGTTCAAATGGTGACCCTGGGGTCACATTTAGCCCCGCCCCGGGGTCACAGTTTTACATAGGCTTGTATAGGGAAAAACTTAAAAAAATCTTCTTCTCTGGAACTGCAAGAGCCAGATGTTTAATATTTTGCATTTGCTATAAGCTTATTGTCCTCTACCAAGTTTGTTCAAATGGTAACCCTGGTAACAAATTTGGCAACGCCCCGGGGGTCACAGTTCTACATAAACTTATATACAGGAAAACATTTAAAATAATTCTTCTCTGAAACTACAAGAGCCAGAGGTTTAATATTTTGCATTTACTATAAGATTATGGTCCTTTATCAAGTTTGTTCAAAGGTGACACTGGGGTCACATTTGGCCCTGCCCAGGGGGTCACAGTTTTACATAGGCTTGTATAGGGAAAAATATAAAAAAATCTTCTTCTCTGCAACTGCAAGAGCCAGAGGTTTAATGTTTTGCATTTGCTGTAAGCTTATGGTCCTCTACCAAGTTTGTGCAAATAAAGACCCTGGGGTCATTTTGGCCCCGCCCCGGGGTCACAGTTTAACATAGACTTATCAAGGAAAAATTAAAAAAAATCTTCTCTGGAACTACAAGAGCCAGGGGTTTAATATTTTGCATTTACTATACTCTTATGGTCCTTTACCATGTTTGTTCAAATGGTGACCCTGGAGTCACATGTTGTACATAGACTTGTACAGGGAAAAACTTAAAAAACCTTCTCTAAAACCACAAGGCACACAGTTCTCATATATAACATGTAGCCCTGGGGTCACATTTGACCCTGTCCCAGGTGTTACACACTACCACCTTCATTTTGTATTTGATATTTACCAAACTTTGTCACTGTCTTTATATCAATGTTGTTAACACAACAGAGACCACATTTCTTGAACAGTCTTAACCAAACCTGCACAGATTGTATATGACCATAAGATTTCAAAGAAGTTCGATAATGGGCCAGTACTCGGGTGATCGATTTAGGGCCATCTTGGCCCTCTTGTTACAATTGTTATGGGATGGCAAGTTGTCCGTTGTCCATCCGTTGTCCGTCCATTAACGTTTGCCTCGTTAACACAATAGCACCTTCATTTATCATCCGATCTTTTTCAAACTTTACCAGATTGTTGATTTCAATGAAAGCTCGGAAGAATTCGAAAACCAGCCTGTCATGACCAGTAACACCGGAGTTATGGCCCTTGATTTAGTTAAAATTGCTATATTTAACCCCGTTAACACAATAGGACCTTCATTTTTCATCCGATCTTTTTCAAACTATACCAGATTGTTGATATCAATAGAAGCTCGGACGAGTTCGAAAACCAGCCAGTTTGGACCAGCAACACCGGGTTATGGACCTTGATTTTTAGGTCTACTGGCCGAAGCTTATGGGATGACGAGTTGTCCGTCGTCCGTCCGTCCGTCCGTCCGTCGTCCGTCGTTAACTTTTGTCTTGTTACCACCATAGGGCCTTCATTTTTTATCCGATCTTTACCAAACTTTAACAGGTTGTTAATATCAATGAAAGCTCGGACAAGTTCGAAAACCAGCCAGATCGGAATAATTTCATCGGAGTTGTGGCCCTTTTTTGCTGAAAAATGCCATATTAAGCCTTGTGAACACTCTAGCACCTTCATTTATTATTTGATCTTTACCAAACTTGCACAGATTGTTAATATCAATGAAGGCTCGAACAAGTTCGAAAACCAGCCAAATCAGATCTGTAACACCGGAGTTATGGCCCTTGATTTTTCTGAAAATTGCTGTTTTCTGCCTTGTGAACACTCTAGCACCTTCATTTATTATTTGATCGTTACCAAACTTGTACAGATTGTTAATACCAATTGTAGCTTGAACAAGTTTGAAAATCGGCTGAATTGGGTCAGTAACACTGGAGTTATGGCCCTTGTTTTTCTGAAAATGGCATTTTCTGCCTTGTGAACACTCTAGCACCTTCATTTATTATTTGATCTATACCAAACTTCCACAGATTGTTAATATCAATGAAAGCTTGAACAAGTTCAAAAACCAGCTAAATCAGATCAGTAACACCGGAGTTATGGCCCTTGTTTTTTCTGGAAAATGCTATTTTCTGCCTTGTGAACACTCTAGGGCCTTTAATATTAATTGGATCTTTACTTAACTTTGCCAGTGTCTTTATATCAATGACAGCTTGAACAAGTTCGAAAACCGGCAAGATAAAATAATTTCAACAGAGTTATGACCCTTGTTTTGCTGAAAAATGCCATATTAAGCCTTGTGAACACTCTAGCACCTTCATTTATTATTTG
Source organism: Cyrtodaria siliqua (assembly GCA_037043455.1). Classification (NCBI taxonomy): domain Eukaryota; kingdom Metazoa; phylum Mollusca; class Bivalvia; order Adapedonta; family Hiatellidae; genus Cyrtodaria; species Cyrtodaria siliqua. The sequence continues at coordinate 404,576 of JAWPHD010000586.1, forward strand.
ATCTTTACCAAACTTGCAAAGATTGTTAATATCAATAAAGGCTCGATTAAGTTCGAAAACCAGCTAGATCGGACCATTAACAGCGGAGTTATTGCCCTTGATTTAGTTAAAAATGCTATATTTTGCCTCATTAAGACAATAGGGCCTTCATCTTTCATCAAATCTTTACCAAACTTTACCAGATTGTTTATATAAATGAAAGCTCGGACAAAATTCGACGACCAGCTAGATCGGACCATTAACAGCGGAGTTATGGCCCTTGATTTAGTTAAAAATGCTATATTTTGACTTGTTAAGACGATAGGGCCTTTATCTTTCATTCGATCTTTACCAGATTGTTTATATAAATGAAAGCTCAGACAGTTTCGAAAACCAGCCATATCGGACCAGTAACAGCAGAGTTATGGCCCTTGATTTAGTTAAAAATGCTATATTTTGCCTCGTTAATTCGATAGGGCCTTCATCTTTCATCTGATCATTACAAAACTGCTCAGACAATATCGAAAACCAGCCAGATCGGACCAGTAACGGATGAGTTATGGCCCTTGATTTAGTTAAAACTTTGCAGGGACGATCAGTACCAAGCCTAGTTGTACATAGTCACCGTGTTCCAGTTGAATGATTTTGGCAGAGTTATAGCCTTTTAAAGGATTTAATACACAAACTTTGTTCTGACTAGTTCTCCTGAACCCCTGGCCGGATTAAACGAAACTTTTTAGGGATGATCAATTCTTTATCTAGGTGTGCACATCATCGCCGTGTTCCGGTTGAATGGTTTTTGGCGGATTTAGGGCCCTTTAAGGGTTTTAATACACAAACTTTGTTCTGACTAGTTCTCCTGAACCTCTGGCCGGATTTAAACGAAGCTTTTTAGGGATGATCAGTTCCATGTCTAGTTTTGCAAATCATTGGCGTATTCCGGTTAAATGATTTTTTTTGGCAGAATTATGGCCCTTTAAAGGTTTTAATACACAAACTTTGTCTGATCTACTTCTCCTGAACCCCTCGCCAGATTTCAATGAAACTTTGCAGGGATGATCAGCACCAAGCCTTAGGTTGTGCATATGACATTGTCACGTTCCGGTTTACAGATATTTGGCAGAGTTATGGCCCTTTAAAGGATTTTGATACGACAATTTTTTTCCGGGCTAGTTCTCCTGAACTAGATATAGACGAAACTTGACAAGGATGATCAATATCAAGCCTAGTTGTGCATATCATTGCCATATTTCGGTTGAATGATTTTTGGCAGAGGTGTGACCCTTTAAATGTTTTAATACACAGACTTTGTCCAGATTATTCTCTTCTGAACTCTTTGCCAGATTTCAGCGAATCTTGGCGAGAATGATCAGTACTAAGGCTAGTTGCACCTGTCATTGCCATGTTCTGGTTGAATTATTTTTGAAAGACTTATGGCCCCTTTTAGGTAAACTTTATCTTGAGCCAGTAGAGCGTCCACAGGCCCTCTTGGGCCTCTTGTCTGAAATATGCTATAATTTTGACTTCTTTAACATGATAGGGCCTTCATTTTTCATCCAATCTTTTTCAAACTTTACCAGATTGTAGCTATCAATGAAAGTTTGAATGAGTTCGAAAACCACCAGTTTGGACCAGCATCACCGGAGTTATGGCCATTGATTTAGTTAAAAGGTGCTGTATTTTGCCTCGTTCATTTGGCCGGATTTCAGCGAAACTTTGCAGGAATTATCAATACCAAGCCTAGTTGTACATATCGTCACTGTGTTCCGGTTGAATGGTTTGGCGGAGTTGTGGCCTTTTAAAGATTTTAATACACAAACTTTCTCTGGAATAGTTCTCCTGAATCCCTGACCCGATTTCAGCGTAATTTTTGGAATGATTAGTACCAGATCTAGTTGTGCATATCGTCGCAGTGTTCCGGTTGAATGATTATTGGTGGAGTTATTGCCCTTTAAAGGGTTAAATACAAATTTTGTCTGGACTAGTTCTACTGAAACTCGGGCCAGATTTCAACAAAACTTTTCAGCGATGATGGGTATCAAGCTTAGTTATATTATTAACAGGTCAATAAGTATAAATGACCACCTATTATGGGAAAGATTAGAGGGAAAACCATTTTGTAGGCTTCATATGTAAAAAAGAAAAATGATAACGAACAGATTGAAAACAAATTAAGGTCATTAATTTAAGATTAGATAATGGAGACTTTTCAGTCAAAAACGAAATCGAAATATTAACAGTATGACTTAAAACGATAAGAGATGTACGAATTAAAGGTATTGTCTTAAGAAAAAAAGCAAAAGGTGAAAAATCTACCAAATATTTTTGTAATTTAGAGAAAAGTCGGTACACAGAAAAAATTATACCAAAACTAATTAAACAAGACGGAATAGAAACAAGCTATATAAAAGAGATTTTGACGGAACAGAAAAAGTTTTACGATGATCTGTACACATCAAAAGCCAAATTTTGGAGAGCCACAATTTGATAATGAGTTTTTTGTTGAAAATCCATTTCTAAATAAACTTACTGTTTGCGAACTGCAGGAAGGGGAACTATCTGCGCAAGAACGCTTAAAATGTCTTAAAAATATGAAAAATAACTCGCTAGAGTCTGATTGTTTTTTAGTGAAATTTTATACATTTTTCTGGAAATTCAGATATTTTAAAATATTTCATTAAATCGCTTAATTTTGGCTATAATTCGGAATCATTATCTGTAACTCAAAAATAAGGTATCATAAAGTGCTTACCAAACAAGGGAAAATCTAAAGTTTATCTAAAAAACTGGAGACCTATCTCGTTACTAAATGTAGATACTAAAATTGCTTCAGCAGCTATTGTACGCCGCCTGAAGACAATCCTTCCAAAAATTATTTCAGAAAGCCAAAGTTGATTTTTGAAAGGCAGATATATCGGAGAACCAACTAGATTTATATTTGACATTATTGAGAAATTTGAAGAATTAGTATATCGGGAATTTTAGTTTTATTTGACTTTTAAAAGGCTTTCGATTCTCTTGAATGGGGTTTTATAGAAAAAGCATTACGTTTCTTCAATTTTGGGGATTCCATACTTTCTAGTGCCTGCACCACAACAAACATCTCTAAACTTTTAACTTCTTGTCTTACTGCCGTTAAAGATCACGTTAAACTATATTGTGATAAAACTTATGAAAACTCTGTGATTAATTTATTTTGGTCTATAAAAAATTCAGGAGATGTCCTTGATAAAATTTTAATAAACGTCAAGTTTCATCAATAAGCACTTATGACTTCTCTACACTATATACTTCCTTACCGCATCACCTTATTAAAGACAAGCTTATTGCGCTCATTCAAAAAAACATTCGCTAGGGAAAATACTACAATTTTGGCCTGTAATAATATTAAAGCAGTTTTTACTAACGGCAGTTTAGATAATTACACTATATGTGGACTTGCCATGAAGTTTGTGAAGCACTCATTTTCCTATTAGATAATATTTTCGTCAGGTATGGAACCACCGTTTATAGACAAATTGTTGTTATCCCTATGGGTACGAACTTTGCACCACTTGTCGCAGATTTGTTTTTATAATGCTATGAAAGAGATTTCATGTTGCGTCTTTCACCAAATACCCAGGCCTTTGAAGCCTTTAATGACACCTCTCGGTATCTGCATGACATATTGAACATTGACAACCCTTTCTTTCCAATTATGGTGAATAATATTTATCCTAAAGAACTTCAGCTTAACAAGGCTAATATTTCTGATAATAACGCTTCTTTTGTTGATTTATCAAAAGAGGCTATGACCCTATCATTTTGCAACATACTGCATGCTTGGTGGTGGACCCTTTTACAGTTTGGCACTACGCTTTCCTCTTTAATTGTACGATGACCGGACAGGCTGTGGACCCTATGATGACGCCTACCCAAAGCCCATTAGGACGGTGGCGTTTGATGTTTGTCTATAATCTTCCTTGTCGTGCCCTTAATAGTTTATTCTCTTGTTGCTCTGGCTTCTGCCAAGTCATCGAGTACCTTCATTGCGGCTTTCTAGGCTTTTTTTTATATATATACACGAGCATCTAGGTGTTTTACTTATATTGCCTTTTAACGCTGCGCGGAGATTTCTTTATTTACACTGTCCCGTTTAATTGGGATGACAATAGGGTAAGTGTGAGGTTTGGTGCACCCCAGAACCTGGTTTAAACTCTCAGTGTCCTTGTTGGCCACTGACCGTTCCAAGGCGGAAGCCCTATTGTCAACCCTTTTGTGTTTGTGATGTCGTTTCCACTTTTTATTACTTTTGCCTTCTGTGCGTCAGTTTTCGTGTTTTGTGGTTGACTGTCTTCATTGAATGCTACTTTCCCTGTCCGATTTTTATATCTTTATTTTTTTCTTAGTGGTTTAAAACGTTGTACAATAACATTGAGAATTATGTATTAAATAATGGTGACCGTACCGATTATTTTTCTATACAGCGTGGTGTACGTCATGGAGACCCTTTATCGCCATATCTATTTATAATATTGGTTCATGGGTTCAATATTTAGCTCTCCTGCTCACATATTAGCTATTGGGATCACTCTTTGTCCGTCCGTCGTCGTCTTCGTTAACTTTTACCTCGTTAAGACGATAGGGCCTTCATTTTTCATCAGATCTTTACCAAGCTTAAACAGATTGTTATATCAATGAAAGCTGGGACAAGTTCGAAAATCAGCCAGATCGGACCAGTAACAGCAGAGTTATGCCCCTTGATTTAGTTAAAAATGCTATATTTAGCCTCGTTATGACGATAGGGCCTTTCATCCAATCTTTACCAAACTTTACCAGATGGTTAATATGAATGACAGCTCGGACAAGTTCATAAACCAGCCAGATCGGACCAGTAGCAGAGGAGTTATGGTCCTTGAATTATTGAAAAATGCTATATTTTGCCTCGTTCGAAAACCAGCCAGATTGATACAGCAACAGCGGAGTTATGGCCCTTGATTGAGTTGAAAATGCTATATTTTGACTCAAGACGATAGGGCCTTCATTTTTTTTATTTTTTTTTTCCATTTATTTATTTTTTTAAATTGTTTTTTATTGTTTGATTCAATTGTGTTTTTTCGAAATATTTGTTTTTAAATTATTTTTTTTAAATTTTGAAATGTTTTGTTAGTTTGTTTTTAATTACTTCCTTTTTTCATATTTAGCTCTACTGATCAAAGATCAGCAGAGCTTACGCCGTGGTGTGGGGTCTGTCGTCCGTCCATCTCTAAAAAATTTTGTAGCGACTACTCTTCTGAAACTAATGAATGGATTTTCATGAAACTTTACAGAAATGATGCCCAGGAAGTCTAGTTGATCCTAGCAAAAATTCATGTCGATTTGAAATCCAAGATGGCTGCCAAAGCTAAAAATAGATTTTTAAAAAACAAGTTTGTAGCGACTTATTCTTAAAAACTATAAGTGATATTGATATGGGACTTTTTCTTAAATGATCAGCATGACATGCTATTGGTCCTTGTGGAAAATCATTTTGATTTGACGTTAAACATGGCTGCCAGCAACCATCTTTGTTAAATAGAGTGATATAGTAAAAATGTGTAGTGACTACTCCTCTGAAACTACCTGACGGATTTTCATGAAACTTCACAGGAATGTTGCTCTTGATTTCTAGTTGGTCGTAGCAAAAATGTCAGGTCCTCCTGAAATTCAAGATGGCCACTATGTCTAAAAATAGATTTAAAAAAAAAACAAGTTTTTAGCGACTACTTTGTGAAAACTATTAAGTGATATTGATATGGGACTTTTTCTAAAATGATCAGCATGACACGATGTTGGTACTTGTCGAAAATCATTTTGATTCGATATTAAACATGGCTGCCTGAGGCCATCTTTGTTTACATAGAGTAATATAGTAAACAGTTATAGCGACTTCTACTTCTCTGAAACTACTTGATGGATTTTCATGAAACAGAAATGTTGCTTTTGATGTGTAGTTGAGCGTAACAAAATTCGACTTTAAACTTGGTTGCCAGTGGCCTTCTTTTGTTACATAGAGTTATATATGAAAACTTGTAACGACTACACTGAAACTACTTGACAGATTTTCATGAAATTTCACAGGAATGCTGATCTAGCTTTCAGAACCTGTCGGTAGAGCTTCAAGGTCATTGACTTTTTTTTTTTGACGAAACTTAGCAGGAAGCATTGGTATGATATTGAGTTGTTCCTATTGCATTTTTTTCCGTTTTGTTGATTTTTGATGGAGTTATGGCCCCTTGACATTTTTACTTTAGATCTCTTGTCGGCGCTACTCGTCCAAAAGCCTTGTTGGATTTCGACGAAACTTGGCAGGAAGCATCAGTAAGAAGTCCAGTTATGCATATCGCGCTTTTGTTCCAGTTCGCTGATTTTTGACGGAATTATGGCACTTTGACATTTTTACTTTAAATTTCTTGTCGGTGCTACTTCTCCTAAACGGATTGTTTCATTTCTATTAAATTTTGCAGGAAACCTCAGTATGATTTCTAGTTGTGCAATCGCGGTATATCAGTGAAATCTTGGACAGGTTTAAAAAACAGCTAGATCTTGTTAGTAACGACAGAGTTATGGCCCTTGATTTGTTGAAAAATTGAAGTCACACAGGGAAGGGGAGCTTGTATGTAAAAAACAGTCACACAAGGTACAAACGTACACACAAGAAACAGACACACAAGGTTTCAGTCGCACAAAGCCTGAGTTTGTGTACGTCCGTCTGTAAACTTTTTTTTGTAGCGACTACTCCTCTGAAACTGCTGGATGAATTTTCATGAAACTTTGCAAAAATGTTGCCCATGATGTGTAGTTGATCATGAAAAAAATCATGTTGATGTGAAATCCAAGATGGCCACCAAAGCTAAAAATACATTTTTAAAAAACAAGTTTGTAGCGACAACTTCTTGAAAACTATAAACGATATTGATATGGGACTTTTACTAAAATGATCAGCATGACATGATGTTGATCCTTGTTGAAAATTATTCTGATTCGACATTAAACATGGCCGCCAGCTGCCATCTTTGTTTGCTTAGAGTTACATAATAAAAACCTATAGCGACTACTCCTCTGAAACTACTTGACGGATTTTCATGAAACTTCACAGGAATGTTGGTCCTAGCAAAATGTCAGGTCATCCGAAAATTCTCAAGCAAAAAAAATTGCATTTATTCAGTTTGTGTATGTTTGTACTTTGTGTTTGTAAGACTGAATGTATGTTTTATGTTTTCAGTCAAACAATCACTTGAAGAGGAAGTTAAGATGTATCGAAATATGCACTTGTGCAAGATATGTATGGAGAGACAAATAGACACAACGTTCTCGCCGTGTGGACATTTTGTTTGTTGTGGTCCATGTTCTGAAGACAATATTAAGAAGTGTCCCATTTGTCGAAAAATGATAAAATCAAAAGTTAAAACATTCATATGTTAATTGTGACAAGCAATAAACATGCATTTGTTAATTGCGACAGGTGATAAAATCAAAAGTTAAAAACATTTTAATTGCAACATGCAATAAAATAAAGAGTTAATACATTCATACTTTAATTATGACATGTGATAAATCAAAAGTTGAAGCAATTTTGACTAAGTTCAAGAGCAGTAACTATGCATGAAATTGACCGAGCCAAACTAAAATTGTGTCACGCAAATCTTCACTGGATATTTTAACTTCCGACTATAAGTTTTTGCAATCAACCTTTTTGATTTTATCGCGTGTTGCAAATTACTCATGCTTGTTTTCACTCTTGTCTGTTTGGCCTGTCACAATTAACATTGCTTGTGGCTATTAACATCTGAATGTTTCGCTGCATAACTGTTTATCAAAACTCTATCTAGGGGTGCAGGTCATATAGACCAGACTGATGATATTGGAATGTAATTTTGTTTATCATGCAACTAATGTTTCTACTATACAAATACAGCTACTGTCTAATGACCTAATATTTTCCGCCTACGCGCTATTATTCGATGACATAAAAAGTCAGCAATCAGCCATTTAAACTACAAATATACACAGTATTTTTTACGGAATGCAATACATTATCAAAAGAAAGTATTTTGCATTTATTATCGATATAAGCATACTTTAAACGCCGAAAACGCTTTTTGTCAAAGTGCACTACCCCTGTCAAACTATCCCCCATATGTATTTTGGTGGCAACAGACGTAAACTGTACAGTTCCATGTTTTTCAGGTAAATTGTGTTATTTAAAACTGTTGCATGATAAAAAAGTTACACGGTTAGTAACTTAGAATTTCTTATATATGTGCTGATTACAAGTATAGGTTTATGAACAGGTTCTTGAAAAACCAGTAATTATATATATATATAAAATGAATTATGAGTTGGTTACTCTTAATTCGACGGTCCAGTTTTGGGGTTTGCACTGGCCAGTTAAAGCCGTTTATATTGTATTCTGTCTATAAAGTTTGGATTCTCAAAATATGTAAGTTATATATTATATACCTCATCGCCAGTAGGTTTAGAAACGATGTACATCTGTTGTAAAATGCCTGTAGATGGTAGGATAGGGACTTAGATCATAGAATATAGATCACATGACTTTTTTACACATTTATAAGCCATTTAATAAAAAAGAATGCAGGGGCGTAGGCAGGAATTTTTAGGTTGTACGCACGAGAAAAAATTGTTGTAGAACGTCGTAGACAATAATGTGCTAGTGGGATTCGGTGTGGCATGCACCCCTCCTCCCCATTTTGTTTATTTATTACAATGCAATATCACGCCACCTGGCGTATCCTAAGTGCTCATATACTGAGTGATGTAATTTTTAATTACACGATGGTGACCATTATACAAGTTACAACCGTGTGGGTCTTCTTATAATTCTGTTACTATTTTCTGTTAGAACACAGTATGAAAAACGTGTGTACACCTTGGTAACTTGTCTTTATGACCTAAGATATTCTCATCATTAATGAAATATGTTTTCCTGCCAATGGGTGTATGCACTTGCATACTTTGCGTATATGTAGCTACGCCCCTGGAAGGGGTATGTAGATGTTAACAGTTGACAAATTCTGTGTTTTTTGCTCCAAAACCCAGCTGACACTGATTCTATTTAAAACAAAAAACGGTAGGAAATGTCCTTTTCACATCTTTAGGCACACTTTAACTGCACTGCATTGTATATCTTTCATTGCTTTTCATAGCAACAAAATAGGCATGTTTATTAAATTTAAAATATAGGAGCAATATAAAATATAGTTATACGTGTTAACCATAGGACAAAAAAATAATGTATTCTTTGTTTATTAAACTGTCCAAAGCATAGATTAGTGATGTTTGATGATGAGTTCCTAATAAAAAATGCATTGGTTAGATTTGTGTGTATGTGTTGGGGCGGGCTGGTGGGAGGATGTGATTGTAACGGGTCAAAACGGCCCGAGTTGCATTCGTCCTCGGATAAGTAGACCCGAATCAAAATGGCCCACTTTTACTTTTGTATGCCAAATGATACTAGGTGTATTGTAATTTTTCAAAATGCCCCACAATGCCTACAATATATATATTGGCAGTTTTTAAAAAATGTGTTTTCAAAACGGTCCTTATCACCTGACCTAATTGAATGTTTATTTGATATGTGTTTATAATATATATACTAAATTAGTAATAAAATGGCAGTAGAGGCACACATAATAGCCATAACAAAACAGCTTTGAAAGTGGGCTGATTTGACTCGGGTCGACTTGGAACTGTGCCGATTTGTAACTGCGCCGTTTCGGATTTGGGCTGTTTTGACCCAGATTCTGCTTTGATATATGTTAATATATGGATAAATTATTTACCAAACAAGTCGCACCACGCAAGAAGTGCTGCTGACAGTGCTGCCATTGTACTGGTGCCATGCATGCCGCGTGTAGGATGACATCCTTTTGTTTTAATATAACAACTTTTGAAGACCATATTAAGTCATTGCGTAATCTATTGGAACGGCTACCCGGTTTAAACTGAATCCAAGGAAATAAGATTTGGTTTCCTTTCTTACTTAAACGAGGTGAAGATGAAAAATGAGCTTATTGTGGTGAATATATAAAACATTTTAGTTTTCACCACAGGGCTTTTTATGCCCCCGCCATTCGAAGAATGGTGAAGGGACATATAGCGTTACCCCTGTCCGTCGATCCGTGTGTCGGTCCGTGCAAAAACGATGTCCGCACTCTAACTTAGCTAACTGTGTTATCGGATATTTTCCAAACTTGGTCAAATAGTATAAGGGCACGGCGTCTTGGACAATTTCAATAATCTGCCCCATCGCCCTGGTAGTTCCAGAGTTATGGCCCTTGTAATAGTAAAAAATCGCGAAATTAATGGTGTCGGCACTCTAACTTGGGTAATTGTTATCCAGTTTTCTTCAAACTTGGTCAAATTTTATATGTGCACAATATCTCGCCCCAGTTCGCTTTTTGGCCCGATCGCCCCAGTATTTCCAGAGTTATGCCCCTTGTAAAAAATTCGCAAAATAAATGTTGCCCGCACTCTAACTTCGGTAATTGTTATCCAATCTTCTCCAAACTAACTTGGTCAACTTGTATATCGGCACAATGCCTCACCCAAGTCCGATTTTCAGCCCGATCGCCCCAGTAATTCCAGAGTTATGCCCATTGGAATGGTAAATATTCACGAAATAAATATTATAACGGGGACATCAGTGTCCCATGTTTCTGATGTCCCATGTTTGATATAGGAAATAAGTAAATAAAACAGTGTTTCATTTTTTTAAATAGAACAAAGCTGTTCATGCTATAATGGTACTTTGAAATGATATGAAATGTGGTTTTACCCTCCGTTTACACAACGTATGAGGTTATATTAGGACAGTAACCTCACAGGGAGATGAGATGGAGCATGCAGTATATAGTTCATCATACATACGTCTGCCAGGGAGTGCAGCAGAGGTTTGTAGGTGTACCGAAGTAAAGAAAATCCCATTGAGTCCTATTCAATATATTCCAAGCTTTCTAGTTGGTCATTTTTGTGTTGCCTGCGTAGCATGGCAGACACTTAGGGATCTGTGATTTTGTCTGTCATATGTCGTCTGTCACTTTTTAACCTGAAACCTAACTTTGGCCATAACTTGAAAAGTATTTTACCTATGTTCATGAAACTTTACACACATCTTCATCTTAACTTGGGGAATGTCGTTAAACATATCCAATAAATCTGACTTTTATTTTGGTAGAGTTATGTTCCTTTTCATAACACCTTAACCAAGCTCATAACTGGAATTAGCACATGGCAGGTGACACAAGTGTTCCTTGGAACACCCTTCTAGTTCAAACTTTACTGTAGGATAAGCATTTAACAAAATAACATTAGCTATATATGAACATCTATTTACCAACATATAATAATAAACAAGCAACTTCGATGAATTGATATCCCCCGCCGAAGTATAGGATAGAGCATGAGTCTTGCACGTGTACTGGGAGATAATGCACTCGCTAACAGATAATGCACGAGCGTTAGCGAGTGCATTATCGTCCGTACACGTGCAAGACTCGTGCTCTATTGTATTTATACCACAATAGCTAACATATGCTGTGTATATCCTCGGGTTTACACGATGCATAGTGTGATATCAGGCTATTGTGGAAGAAATGTGTTTTCGGATTTTTTTTTAATTAGTATAAATCATGACCTTGAGCCTTCATAAATTCGAATTCATCCCCATAGCAGATTTGAACAAAAGATGTACCATTTTAAGGCATTGACTTTTATAGTGGGACTAAAGGGCTGGACAGGGTGTAATATTAGCAGGTGTGTATAATATAGTAATAAAAGTAATATACAAGAAATGTAGAATTGTATGTCAATGATTAATTTTTAATTATCGGGCCATGTGATATTTATCAATCTGATTACTTCATTACTACGGCTACCGTCAGATGATCTTGTTATTACAGGGGAGGCAAGTATTTGGCTCAAGTTCGGCTAGCTTTAAAATAAATCAAACTCATTAATATAAATGCTAAAACCAAGTTTGATATGTGACCCAGGGTCAGAGCCAAATTTGACCAATGTCACCATTTGAACAAACTTGGTAGAGGACCATTAGCTGAGTTATACGACAAACCGTGACTTCTTTGTAAATAAGTTCAAAAAGCCCACTACATTTATAAAAGCGTCATTGATGTGTGATGTGGACTAGTTGATTTGTGTACAGATCAAAGGTTCTGTGATTTTGTAGACGGTCTGTCAATGTTGTGTTTATAGATTAAATGTTGATATCATTATGATTGATGATGATTAATGGTTTTATCTCAGGTTGGTATTTATATAGTTGATTAAATAGTCCCTGGTATATTACTGAAAATAATTGTATAATTATCAACATCTTATGACTTTCCACTTGATGAACAATTGAAAAAAGTACACACGCCGAGCATTAATCTGGATCGGTGTGGCTATACCAGGTTTTTTTAGGGCTGGCGTGGCGCAGTCGGTAGCGCAGCAGATTTGTAACCGGAGGCCCCGTGTTCAGTCCTCTGTGGTGCCACTGAATTCTTTTTATCATTTTATCATTTTTTGTTCATGCTCATTAAAGGTCTTCATCATGTCCCCTACATTGTTTCAGGTGCCATCTCGCTCAAATCACTAGAGCAGTGGCAGAAAAACAATAAACGTGGCTCCAGTGTAAATGGAGTGTCTACAATAGAATCTGCAGCAACTCTGCAGTTCTGCAGGTGAGAATGTATAGGCCCATTCTCCGTATTTTGTCTCAATGTACATGGAGGTTGAGCCTGGCATGTTCATTCCTGTTAGGCGCCATATAACCTTTTATGTGTTGGTGCGCCTTAAAACCCCAATTCAATTCAACTGACATCAAACATGGCCACTGGACATGTCCACCAGAGGTCATCTTTCTTTACAAAGAGTTGTATAGTAAAGTCTAAATCTACAAACTGAATCCCTTAAACTTTACACAGTGATATACACATAGTGTCTTCATTAACCCTTAACCTGCTACATATATATAATTGACTGTTCTTTCTTTGAATTAAGACCATTCCATTTATGTGACAAAGAGTTACTCGCAGGCTGATCTGGGCAAAGGATATTATAGTCTTGCTTAGCAGGTTAAAATACAGAACAGTCAGAAATCCAAGATGGCCATCACGTCTAAAAATAGATCAAAAATAGAAATTGTTATCATCTGTTCTCTTAAAGCACAGATGTTTGAAATCTTTACCAAAACAACTGGCAAACATGTAGTTGGTCCTACACAAAATTAATTTTGATAAACAGACTGCCACTGACCAACTTCGTGTTCATAGAGTAATTAACAACTTTTGAAGATAACTGAACTCCTTTGAACCTACATATTCAACTTACCTTAAAGCCCCAAATACAACTGACAGAGTAGGCTGGTAGTGTTGCAGATTAATTGGCAATTATCACAGTTTGTGGTCATTATTGACCATGCACTTGTTGGCACTTTCCCTTAGCCCCGTCCGTCGGATGGAGCCCCGTCCGTCGGATGGGGACGTAAACTGTGCGGTCCCGTGTATCGGTCTATCCTCCGAGCACGTTAAAGAACCATAGGAATCTATTCGATAATAAGAGTAGCATGTTCCGGGATTCCTATGCATCCTTCCCCTATCTCTGAGGCGGCTCTAAATAACCTATACTGTGTTGAGCCGTTAAACAACATTCAACATAAGGTTAAACCATGTTAGTCTGTCCATGAAATTATTTGCTATGACTTTCCGATACGTGGATCTTAGATCGATAAAAGCTTGCGCCGGAGCCGTGTCCTCGTCCAATCCTTCACTATCCGTCATGTTTTGCAGATTCGAATTCCTTTTGACACTTGTGAAATGCTTTCTGAACAATGTTGTTCCACGTGTCTTCTTCATCAGAAAAAATTTTGCTGTCGGCATCATCGTCCTCTTCCGACGTATTGATATCGGATAAATCAGCAATATCCTCACTATCGGTTATTATTTCCGTCGAATCTGTCACTATCGGCTAATGAACCCCATGCATTTTTCGTTTGTGTCGTAACATATTTATCCCGACTTTTAAAAGCCGTTCCACAAAATGCACACAAAATGCACAACTGTTCACTCGATGTCTGAAATGTGAATGAGGAGGCGAAGGACGTAATGTTTTTTGTTTTTTTATTGTTTTGTTGTATAGGATGTTAACTGGCTTTTAGCTCCTATGTCCGGCGTATCCTCCCCTTTTATTTCAGAATTTCGGTTCGGTTCCCGGTTGAGGAACGATTTTTTCACCATTTACCTGTACTCGGTTACATAACCCCGCACCAGATTGAAATTCGTCCCTGAATTTCTAGTGGAGTTAACTCCAGGCCGGCTGTCAGACTTATTTTCATACTGTTTCATGCTAACAGACACGATCCTGGATCCCGGACGAGACCCCAAATATAACAGGTGGTGAAATAATCGTTCCTCAAACGGGACTCGAACCCAGGGTCTCTGGTTTACCGAACCAGGGCTTCAACCACGACATACGGTTAGGAATCGATTATTCACCATTTACCTGTACCCGGTTACATATTGGTGAGCGTGTTCGACTTCGTTTCACTCAAGGCAAGCCTCACAGGAGCCACTGAGTTTAGACAGTGAGTTCTTGGGCAAGTCACGCTACGTTAACCTCGTTCGTAGGACGGGGACCTCGTTTGTAGGACGGGGACGCAAATTGGTCCCGTCTATTTGAATCTATCCTGATAGCATCAAAGGTTGGTTGAATCGTGTTTTACGCCATTTTCAACTCAATGACGGTCGAGTTTGTTGTGGTGAAGGCAGACGACCTACTTGTTCTGGGTAGAAGCAGTACTGTATACTCACAGCGGTGAGTGGCGAGAAGTCTTCAAACACAGCATCCTTGTCATCCCGACCAGATTGAACCAGATTAATCTAGTATTCAATAATATAGTATTCAATAGTAAAAAGCCATTCATTGTTCATGTCTTTATTTTAGCACGTGCATAGTGTCTTGCTCAAGGACTCAACACGTGGTCCAGGCGGCAATAGAACCCACGTCCCGTCGATCCTGGGTCCGACGTTTTACGAATGGACTACCATTCACCACAATAGTCATTAATAAGTTAAGGTGACATGCTGAAATATGTCCTTTTTGAAACTAGGGCCAATTCACGCTGTAATTACTATAAATATGTCAGTGTGTAGAGTTTTAAAGAAGTACATCAGGATTGATATTTTTTTTAGATAGAATTACATTATTTTTGTATTAAATTATTAAAAAGTAAACTAAATGAGCCGTGCGCCACCAACAGAAATATCACTGGACATATAGAATAAAAGACCCGAAGGAGGTCAAAAACCTGATATACAAACGTTAAAAATAAAAAGATAATGATGGTTTGATCCGACTGAAGGCAGTGTCAGATGTAACCTGAAGCAAGTTGCATAACTCTCATTGCTTTATTCATCAGTTGAGGCGTGGCTGAGAACATCTGTCTATCAAACGTAAACGAACCAGAACATTCTCTTCGATAAAAAGAGAAGGAACATTTTGGATTTGTATCCAACTGGCCTACGCATCTGTATGATATTTAAAGCAGATGCAATATTTAGTGGGATAGCAACTTTAAGTTAGTGTGGCCGAATCATATAATGTCTGATAATAGTTAATTACTGACACAACTACTACTAAATATTTCGGTAATCGGATTTCCATTTTGGTCCATTTCGGTAAACCATCTCCATTTCGGTAAACCATCTCCATTTCGGTCCATTTCGGTAATTCGAGTCAAAACTGAGTTATCGCACTTATTACTCTTTCCGCCATTTATACTAACAAGCAGCGATTGTCCGGCAATGTGTTATTTAGTTCATATTTAGTTGCTTCTAACAGCTGATGACTGTAAAAGTGGTATGTATGCATGTTTAAATGTTTATTTAATTTAAAACAGTTCAATATAGCATAACTTAACCAGGGATTTTTCTGCATTTTTGGAAGTGGTTTTTTGAATTGGGGGAAAAATGCGCGTAAAATCTAGAATTTAGAAATGGGGAAAAATAATAATTCTACTATTTACATAGTAAGGCACTAAATTTTTTTGGAATAATTTCATAATCAAGCGCATATATAAGTCTGCAACAAATGAATTGCCAAATAGGGCTACACTTAAAATAAAAAACAAAAACAAAAAAAATCTTTGTTTTTTTGGGAAAATATTTTGCTTTTTTTGGGAATATATGAGGGTATTTTGGATTGGGAATTGGACCTAGAAAACAGTAGTTTAATATGATTTCCAAATACGATTCTACATTTTAAAATTTAATTAAAGGCGGGAATTGTGAAAATCTTTGTAGTTGCGGTTGTTTTAATTTTGTTTTAATTTTACCATTAAACTAATTAATTCCCTGATTTTAACAGTAACTTTGTCGGATCATTAGTGTGTAGTCGCCCAGGTTATAGTTCCTTTCCTGGAGAGCGATGAACCCCTTGGTGAGCTCTTGTAATCACGAAATTTAACTATGTTCAGTGTTGACCACGTATGCTATAGTTACACAAGGTAATCATTGTTGACGTATGTCAATATTATGATTTGAATACCTCGTCTTCACATGCATCTGGTGGAATAACACGTGATTGTTACGTTCTGTACTAAATATAACTTTAAATGATTCAGTTTTTCCAATTAATATTAAGCTTCTTTAATTTGTATACGTTACAAGTTGTATTTAAGTCCACGTTTATCAACTTTTCGTGTTAAACTATACTTTAGAAATGCAAATAGCTTGCACGTTTAATTTGAACGACTCTTATCTTCTCACTATCACGTTTTCCCGTGCTCCACGTTGGACGCATGTCGAACGTGGTTATTTACTATATAATTAAGTAGCATTATATACATGAGAGTAACATATGCAAGTAGGAGCAATTCTTTATATCAAACGTTGGAGTTCAGAAAAGAAAAGAACACAATCCTTTTGCACCAGACATAAAAAAACAACAACAACAGTATTTAAAAACATAATATTTTTATAAATCAGTTTTTGTGTCGCCCTTTCGAAGAAAAACGCGATACATAGGGATCACTTTGTCGTCCGTCTGTCGGTCCGTCACGAAAACAACGTTGGCTGTAACTTTCTCATTTCGTGATATTTCTTCATCCAACTTTCAGTATATACTCATCATAACAACATCGACATGACCATTCTAAAATATAAAAGTCAGTCACACTGAAGGTCATTATGTGCAGTGCTCCAAGAATTTTTCTTCAAGGGACTAGCCCAGGGCTAGTGGGTCCTGAAAATCGACTAGCCCTGTTTTTTTTTTCACTAGCCCTGAGTTTTTTTGTCACAAGCCCTATTTTTTTACTTGCCTTAAAAATAATGTGTCTGTTTGTTTTTGTCTTTGTCAGTTATCATTTATCTTGTTTGGCAATACTTTGACATATCTCTTTAAAATTTATTTAAATGAACAGCTCACTGAGACCTGACTATCTATTACTTATACCCAGCTGATTCTGATTTAACGGATTCAGATACTCATTATAATCATTAAATACTGAGACAATTAAAAATTCAGTAATTCTTATCTTTTGATTTGATTATCAATTGATGTACGTTTAAGTTGTGTTGGCAGTAGTCATTGGGTGAAAGCGTAGCAATGGTAAGATGGAACAATTTAGGACAGTGTTTTTTTTTAGCATTACCCCGCACACAAATTGTATACAGTGATACAAGTTTTCAAGTCCAGTTCCTCCAGGAAGGTATTTTAATCGGCAAAATACATTGGAAAACAAATATAAACTGTTAACTGTATATGAAAATAACAGTGTTTAAAATTTATTTACAAAGAAATCGATATTTCTTCTCACAAATATATTACATATTTCCGTGTATCATAATCAGTTTCACTTCGCGGGAGTTCTTTCCCCTGAGTCAGGAGTTTCTTAATGTTATCTAAGTATTGGTATATTTCGCTTTTCACAGTTTCATATAAAGTATGCTTCCATTATCAAAAGTCCATGGTCTCTTGATTCATCAAAAGTCGCCGACAAATCAGCGTGATTGTGTTGATTGCGATTCTGTATCGGCCTATTTGTAATCGTTTGTGTCAGTACCGCCATTTTGAGCTGACCACATGACGAACATGTCATCAACCAGTAGTATTTTTAAAAAGTGGTTTCATTGGCTAATCGACCCGAGTTGAAATACTACACATCAATTGATTGGATAATGCCGACTGTCAATTAAGGTTCTTGGAGGATGGACTTACAGCATGTTTTGTTTTGATGTTGAAAATACCGATGCCCGCGGCGAATGCTAATTTAATTACCTAAGCGAGTGCAATTAACAGATTATGAAACATGTGGGGGATGTTTTATTACAGGTGCCTGACTGGCGCGTGTTTGTTATACTTCGCAGATCATGTAATTTAGGCAGTGGGATTTATTTTGTTTTTGTTTTTTTGACTAGCCCGATGGGCTAGCTGCATGGAATTTGTTACAAGCCCGACTTCAATTTTGGCTAGCCCCGGGCGTCGGGCTATCCAATTTCTGGAGCCCTGATGTGAGTTAAATACTTGTTTTTTTTCATCACGAAAACTTAACATTGACATGATAATACTAAAATATAAAGGTGAAGGTCACACCGAAGGTCATTATATACCTTAAATACTTATTTTTTTCTTCGCAAAAACTTTGTCAGACCAGTTTGTCAAGATATTTATCCGAGTCCAAAAGACCTTGTTATACAGTCGATTTCGGTTATTTGCATAGCCCATTTGTCAAGAAAATATATGCGATTAACCGGAGTATTCGTATAACCGAAATTGAACATTTTGTACATGTAGCGGTGCACGTTTCTACTTTTGTTTTACTGTTCTGTTAATACTTACATAGAAACTCCATAAAAGCGAGTTAGTTCTATGTAAGATGTTTGATAGGATTAATATTGTGCATATCCGTTTTGTATTTACTGTTATTTGATACATTTTATGCAATATTTATGTGTATTTGTTTTTTTTTAACCTGAGTCGCTTTGCTATTGTTTGAAGTGTGATTTACACAGCCATGATAATAACACAAAAGCTTATTTTATTTTTCATTTATTAAGTAACCTCTATGAGCTACTCTATGTCATATGCATCTTTACCCACACTAGCAAACTGAGAGCAGTAAATAATTAACAACACATTGCTTTACATTGCGTACAAACTCATTATTAAATCGTGTATGCTAATTGGTGAGCGATCGTCATGGCGTGGAAGTTTCACGGAAACCGCACAAAATGGCAAACTTTCGGCGTCAATTAGCAACTTTTGTCAATCAATTTGCCCCGGACTTATCTCTGTGACCGCGTCAATCAATTAACAGTTCCAAAATACAGGTAAATTTGACTTTCATTATGCAATTAGCCAAATATTCGTTATGCAATTATCCGGAATGTGACAAAAACATATGCGATTATACGGGTTTTTTTACCTGCAAAAGAATACGAATGGTTTTGTGTTTCAAAACTTTATGCAATTAACTGAAATCTGCAATTAACCGATATGCGATTAAACGGAATCGACTGTACTGACAAAGCACTGACAGACGACACTCGTGTTCCGCAAAACACCCATCTAGTTAATATAATGTCAGGACTAATTCAATGAAATCGCAGAGTAGAAACATGATTAAGAAACTGAATACATATTTTATTTAAAGTATTTGATTTTCAGGCAACAACATGGGAAAGTGTAACCTGGCCATGGGTAATAATACCGGGAAGAACAAAAACAAAAAGGCAAGGCGAAAAGGTCACATGCACACGCTAAAACAGTTCCTTTTACATACAGAGAAGCTCGATTCGGAAGCTGGTAAGTGGATTTTTATTAAGATGTAAACTCCCAGCCGTTTGTTAGTTTACTTCAATACAATCGAATTTCCAAGCCGGGTACAGTTTACATTTTGGTGGAAATGCGATTGTATCAAGGTAAACTAACAAACGGTTGGGAGTTTACAGCATATTTAAGGTTTAATAAAAGCCTTCTAATCCATGTGGTACGGTCGGCATTGTCAATTTACCAAATGTTTTGTAAATCTTAATAAAAATCCACTTGCCAGCTTCCGAATCGAGCTTCCGCGTACGTAAACGGATCCATATTGGCGTGTGCGCGTGACGTAGGTTGCTACCCTTGTATAAAGCAACCATTTATTAGTGGTATTGCATTGAATTGGCTGGTATATTTATAAGAGGTGTAACAATACATCAAACTATCGATGTATTGCAATAGTGATCGTCCCAATAGTGATGCATCGATAGCTACTTGAACTATCGATTACTATTGCCAACAGTAGGCTAAACTATCGATAGTTTCAATAGTCAATATTTATTTTATTTTTGACCTAGATGGGTAGAAGTATTGATTTTAATATACAGTCAAACCTGGTCATCCGACCACCTGGTTTAAGCGCCCACCTGCCATATAAGCTCAACTTTTCTTACATTCTGGGCAATCAGCTAATTCCGATTTGGAAAGCAACTCTGCCAGGGTATGTATTGACTATATTATACAGCATGGGTGTATAAATAAACTTTTACTTAGTATTCTGGTAGTTGTAGTTATTATTTAACTGTCGTATATATAGCTGGAAATAAGCTTAGAGCCTGAAGGCACTCAGAGATATATAGCCACTATACGAAGCACTACCACATCTTTGAGTGCGGCGCATCCCACAAGAAAAAGGGCGCCTACAAGTGTTTATGCCTGTTTTTTCCTTGCAACATTTTAGTTTGTACCACAGTTTCCTAGTATTACCATGTAGGAATCGGACATATTGTAAACACATGTAATACATCAAGTTGCAGGGCTCGAAATTAGCACTAGTCCGGTAGCCCGAGGCTAGTAAAAATGCTGCCGGGCTACCAAATGTGTGTGTCTGGGTATTCCGATGGGCTAGTAAAATAAATCTGTTCAAATAAGAAATAAATTATAAAATCGATAGGTTGTATAGTGAGAGCACTTTCTTACCTAACATTTAAACAGCTTCATATTTCCATAGTTCCAATAACAATTGCCTTCGAAATTAAAATGAGTGTTTTTCATTAAAAAAAGAAGCTTTTGTATCCTTGGATAACCTTGCATACATAAGAAAGGTGGATATGCCTTCAAAATGCATTTAAAAAACTCATAAAAAGAAACTGAAACTCAAATTAAAATAGTATTTTCTGTT
Organism: Cyrtodaria siliqua; assembly: GCA_037043455.1. Taxonomy (NCBI): domain Eukaryota; kingdom Metazoa; phylum Mollusca; class Bivalvia; order Adapedonta; family Hiatellidae; genus Cyrtodaria; species Cyrtodaria siliqua. The sequence continues at coordinate 425,754 of JAWPHD010000586.1, forward strand.
GGGCTAGTAAATTTTGAGCATGTCTAGTGAATTTACCCAACTACCAGACCAGTTGTCTAGTAAACTGAAAGTGCTAATTTCTAGCCCTGAGTTGGCTATCCACTACTAGTATATTTAAGAAATAGAACATCATTGTGAATTATCGTGTAATATATCACGGTTAGGAGTTCAATTGTAAACAATAATTTCACTCGCCCTTTCTAATACCCCTAAAATGTAAAAAAAACCCGCACACATCTGAAATCTTTCGCATTGCTTTGCTTACTCTGCTAACGTTGCAACGTTACAGTGATATCTTTCACATTGCCTTGCTTATTCTCCTAACGTTGCAAATGTTAGTGATATATCGTTGAATATAACCAGATATTTTAAACTAGGCTACATAGTGCGGGTGTATTAGAATAAAACATATATTTATCACAGGAATGCAACTGTTTTTGACAGTTTTACCACCGAAAGTGCATCTAAAATCGTTAACAATCTAGAACATTATTGCTAGTTATCATGTAATAGAAGTACTTTTGTTTTTGGAATGAACATTTTGTTTGTGCCAACTTCCATGCTGTGACGTACATCATCCGATTTCAAGGCACGCACCGAATTAAAAATTGAAAATAATAATAACTGTCAAAACAAAGACAGTGATTTGGTAAGTAATTCATTATAATTTAATGTCAAACATGGCAATGTTTTAATTTATTATCCAGCCGCTATATATTATTCAGCTAGTTAAAAAAAAACTGCGGAGAGTGACATCACAGCATGGATCTCGGCACAAACAATTTATTCAATTCAAAAGCGAAAGTTGCTGAAAAAGTACTCGTCATATGTTACACGGTAAGTGGAAAGTATGTCCCAGATTGATAGGAAAACATCCGTAGTATCGAATTATAACGTCCGTTCGGAGATAAACTCCCAGAAACGCAAATTGAAAATTTCGTGTTTCATTCCTGTCTGTTTTTATATAAAATTATATACAAACGTGGATCTATATAAGGGGTACTGTATGTACAATATGTCCGATTTCTTTGGTATTACCCTTGAATATTGAAAGTTTGTGGACCTAAGTAGTCACGTGACTGCTGCTTATCAAGATGATAATAAAATATTAAAAAATGTTACTTAACTTTTATAGTGGTTCTTCATATTCTATTTTAAAACATTTTATACTTATTACCTTATTTCAGTGACTGTATCTGTGACATTTGCTACGGCCATGTGATAATAAAAAGGCACATACAAATAATCATAACTTCGTGGACCCTTATATGTAAACACAATGCCCTTAAAATCAATTGTGTACTTAACAGTATTTAATAAAATATTTTCTGAATTCTTTTTTATTTTGTTTTTAGTTTAAATTGGAGTAAATATAATAGAAGGGCTGAGATCATATCAGTCACATCATATAGAGTATATACAATTATTTTGATTACATAAATTCATGGACAAGCAAATGTTGTTATTTTTTGTAAAATCAACTATAATCTACCTAAATATTTGTTCTGTGCTATTCTAATTACCAAGAAATGCAATGCAGTGGTAAGTTTTAAAGTTGAATGTGTCGCAGAGAATGAAAGATATCTATTAAAAAACAGGATCCAAAACCTTCATTATTTGTTGATTAAGCTAAATAAACTGTTACTGTAAAACCAAAAAAAACAATAGTGCAAATGCATTGGCCTTTACATTTTAACTTGATGATGTCACTCATGTACTGCCAAAGCAGACGGAAAATATAAAATGGAAGTGTTCTGTAAAAGACTGATTTATGGGGATTTTCTTGAGGTGTATATTTCTTGTATATGAGGTGTATACTTGGAGTTAGTGTAAATGCATTTAAAAAGGTAATTTTCATAAACCTTGACATATTTGACCTGTTTGAAACACAGTTTTTCTTAGATTGTACACAAATAATCGCACAACCTTTGACTTTGTTTTGACAGCTGCAAATCTCGCGTGAGGGCACTTTCATACGAGAAGGTCGATATTTACTTGGCATCCACAAACTTATTTCTTCTTGTTTTTAGGGTGGGGTAGGGGGCCTATATTTTGTGTGTTCCCTATTAAGAAGATTAGCTTTAATACAGACACATGAATGATAAAATCATCTATTTGACTATTCACCAGCCTTAGAAGAAAGTGAGCAGAGTTCCAGTCATGGAGTGACTACTTCCAACAGTGCTGGTGTGAAAACTCACACCCCACTGAACCAAGAGCAAGAGGGGGTAAAAGGTGCAACATCAAATCCCTCTCATCAACTCATCAATCAGACCAACACTACAGCTGTACCTGCCATCATGGAAGAGTAAGTATTGTTTGAATGGGGTTTATGTCATTTTTAGCACATGTTAGGCCATATATGACTGTCGTTCTTATGGGATGACGAGTTGTCCGTCGTCCGTTAACTTTCGCCTCAACACGATAGCGCCTTCCTTTTTCGTCCGATCTTTTTCAAACTTTATCAGATTGTTGATGTCAATGATAGCTTGGATGAGTTAAAAATCCAGGCAGTTCAGACAAGTTACATTGGTGTTTTGGCCCTTGATTTAGTTAAAACTGCTATATTTTGCCTCGTTAAGACGATAGGGCATCCATTTTTCATCCGTTCTTTACCAAACTTTACCAGATTGTTAATGTCAATGAAAGCTGGAACAAGTTCAAAAACCAGCCAGATCGGACCAGTAACAGCGGAGTTAGGGCCCTGGATTTAGTTAAACATGCTATATTTTGCCTCATTAACCGGATATGGCCATCATTTTTCATCCGATCTTTTTCAATCTTTACCAGATTGTTTATATCAATGAAAGCTCGGACAAGATCGAAAAACCAGCCAGTTCGGACAAGTAACATCGGTGTAATGGCCTTTGATTTAGTTAAAACTGCTATATTTTGCCTCGTTAACATGATAAGGCCTTCATTTTTCCTTTGATCTTTACCAAACTACCAGATTGTTGATATCAATGAAAGCTTGGCAAGTTTTAAAAACCAGCCAGATCGGACCATTTACACTGGAGTTGTGACCCTTGGTTTTCTGAAATATGCTATGATTTGGCCTCATTAATGTCACGGTTTATGGAAACATTCGAAATGATTCTCTGTACCCATGGAAATTCAAGGACGACTTTCAGTCTGTAGAGGGAGTGTGTCGTGGATTTATGGATATCTAACAGGTAGATTGATGTTGCATTCCCAACCGGTTAGCTCAGTCGGTAGAGCATCGGAATAGTAGCCCGAAGGTCCTTGGTTCAAGCCACGTTGTGGCTGCACATTTTTCTAGCCCTGTGACATTTGGCGCCCATTGGGGGACCGTGACTGAGTAAACTCCGAGAAACGTGTGAAATGATTCTCTGTACCAATGGAAATTCGTGGACAAATTTCAATCTGTAGGGGGAGTGGGTCACGGTCTATGGATATCTAACAGGTAGATTGATGTTGCATTGTCCGGCCAGTTAGCTCAGTCGGTAGAGCACCGGAACGGTAGTTCGAAGGTCCCGGGTTCGAGCTCGGTCTGGCTGCACATTTTTCTAGCCCTGTGACATTAACATAAAAAGGCATTTATTTTCCATCCAATCTTTTTCAAACCAAACTTTACCAGATTGTTGATATCAATCATAATCAATGAAAGCTCAGACGAGTTCGAAAACCATCCAGATCGGACAAGTAACATCAGAGTTATAGTTCTTGATTTTTTTTTATGCTCCCAGAAATATTTGAGCGTCCGTATGTATGTCCGTCTGGCCCGTTTTCTTTTCTGCTTAACTCCTTCTACATTTTTCATCCAATTTTCATGAAACTTTATTGGAAGTTCATGTATCGGTATGATGCCTAGTAGGGCATATTGTTTGGAGGTTACGGTTGAATTATTTTTGGCGGAGTTACGGGACTTTGAAGTTTTTCGAATATAGACCTTGTCCGTTTAACTCCTCCTACGTTTTTCATCTGATTTTCATGAAACTTTACAGGAAGTATCAGTATGATGGAGAAGTCCGGTTGAATGATTTTTGGCAGAGTTGCGGGACTTTGAAGTTTTTCAAATGTAAACCTTGTCCGCTTAACTCCTATGTTTTTGAACCGATTTTCATGAAACATTTACAGGAAGTATCAGTATGATGTCTAATAGCAACACGTTCCAGTTGAATGATTTTTAGCGGAGTTACGGGACAATGAAGAGATTGTGCCTTGGTGCGGCGACCGTCTGTCTACCGTCTGTCAGTAATTTTTTTTGTAGCGACTACTCATCTGAAACTACTGGATGGATTTTTATGAAACTTTAGAGGAATGTTGCCCATGATGTCTAGTTGATCTTAGCAAAATTCACGTTGATGTAAAATCCAGGGATGGCCACCAAAGCTAATTTTTTTTTTTTTAAAAAAACAAGTTTGTAGCAACTTCTTGTAAACTATAAGTGGTATTGATATGGGACTTATTCTAAACGATCAACATGACATGGTGTTGGTCCTTTTCGAAAATCATTCTGATTCGACGTTAAACATGGCTGCATCTTTTTTTATATATAGAATTATGTAGTAAAAAGAAAGATACAAAACCGGACAGGAAAAGTAGCATTCAACGACTACAGTCAACCATAAAACACCAAAACAAACACGCAAACAGACACGCAAACAGACAAACGAGAAGGCAAAGTAATAAAAAATGCAAACAACATCACAAACACAAAAGGGTTGACAATAGGCCTTCCGCCTTGAAACGGTCAGTGGCCAAAAAGTCCACTGGGGGTTTAAACCAGGCTCAGGGTGCACCAAACCTCACACTTACCCTATTGTCATCCCAATTAAACGGGACAGTGTAAATAAAGAAATCCCCGCCATGAAATATTCTCTTACCAACAAGGCAGCATTAAAAGGCAATATAAGTAAAACACCTAGATGCTCGTGTATATATAAATACAAAAAAAAAGCCTAGAAAGTCACAATGAAGGTACTCAATGACTTGACAGAAGCCAGAGCAACTAGAGAATAAACCATTGAGGGCACGACAAGACAAGACTGCGGACAAACATCAAATGGCAGCATTCTAATGGGCTTTAGGTAGGCGTCATCATAGGGTCCACAGCCTGTCCGGTGATCGTACAATTAAAGAGGAAAGCGTAGTGGGGAACTGTAAAAGGGTCCACCACCAAGCATGCAGTACGTTGCGAAATGATAGGGTCATAACCTCTTTTGATAAACCTTTTAACAAGTTTAACATAGATAGTAGGAAAGTGATCATGACAGACAGAACTTACGAAGTTTATAAATCACATCACCATAGAAGTCATGTTGTGATAGTCCTTGTCGCAGAAGAGTCCTTAAATTGCTTTTATATTTGGAAAGAAGATCAGCAGTCAGAGCTGTAACCTTAAACACTTACATTTTTCATAACCTGTGACTGTTATTTAAAACAGACCTAAAACTCGTATAGTAACCAGAATCAGTTACTACCACAAAATCACTCCAGTTTAGATGCATTCTATCTTCTGTACAGGAATTTTCTACATATATGACAATTTTCTCCAGGTAGGGTGATTATTTAACTTTACAACCATGCAATAACATTCTATGAATGAAAATCCAATGCGCAAGACCTCTCAAGTTAACTACTGTTATGCAACAAAATTCATTAAAAATCATTTTGTAGTCTCCAACATGATAGTTGTATTAACAACTGCTAATTGGGATCTGGATGAAGATTTATTTATCCTTGATAATAAGTATTCAGACATAAATAAACACAGCACATTTGGCAACTGTTTCGATTTATTAGCAAATGATCTTGGTAACTGATTTAGGTTAGAAATGGTTACTAAGGAAAAGTAACTCCTACTCTAAAACAAAGAGAGATAATATTTGGCATTTTAATAACTTCCAGCAGTTATAAAACTTGTAACTGTTTATGGTTAGAGCTCTGACTGATCAGGGTTACGATAATAAAATTTCAGGTTGGCCAGAAATTCAAGATGGCCACCACGGCTGAACATAGATTTAAAAAGAAAAATTGTAGCAATTACTTCTTGAAAACTATAAGTGATATTGATATGGGAATTCTTCTAAAATGATCATTATGACATGGTGTTGGTCCTTGTTGAAAATTATTTTGATTCAAAATTAAACATCTTGTAGCGACTACTTCTCTGAAACTGCTCGACAGATTTTCATGAAACTTCACATGTGGGTAACATCTACAGTCGACAGGAAACTGCGCGCGGCATTCATCTTTCATGAAACTTTAATTAGCTTTCGTCACATTGTCATCATCATCTATCATTCTTTTGATTTGTAATATATATTCATGTTGTTAATAAATTTGTAAATATTTTTACTTTTGATTGTTACTTGGAGGGTTGGTCCCTACTGTTCTATTGATATGACCAATCGGTCCACCCTTACACCAGCGGCCATCTTTTTATTACATAGAGTATTAATTAGGAAAAACTTTCTGGCGACTACTTTCTCTGAAAGTGTTGGTCTTATTTCCATGAAACTTCGGAGGTTCCCATGGCTGATCTCGCTATCAAAATCTATCAGTGGAACTTCAAGGTCATTGTTTTCATTACGAAACATTACGTTGGCTTTAACTTTCTAATTCTTGATATTTCTTCATCAAACTTTCAGCATATACTCATCATGACAACATCAACATGACCATAATATAATTAAAGGTCAAGTAACACTGAAGTTCATAATATGAATTAAGTACAATTTTTCTTCACGAAAACTTAACGTTGACTATAACTTTCTCATTTCTTGATATTTCTTCATCAAGCTTTCATCATATACTCATCATGACAACATGAACATACTAAGATATAAAGGTCAAGTCACACTGAAGGTCATTATATGGGTTAATACTAATTTTTAGCTCAACTATTCGAAGAATAAGAGAGCTTATGTATCAACCCGGCGTCGGCGTCCCACATCAAGGTTTGCGTATAAGCTGTGTTTACAAGTCTATTCGTCTCTTACCTTTCTTATCCTAGCACAGCCAAATTTGGTCATGGGCTTCCTTATACCATTAT